>OY856411.1:1434621007-1435221007 GCA_963693085.1 Alisma plantago-aquatica | reverse complement strand
CGTAAAGATTTTCTCTTCAAGTGGGTTGTATGATGAAAGGGATGGTAATGCATGCAGTGCAAACATAAAGGTAAGTTTAATTAGATGATATAATGGTTGTGTACATGCATATCTAATTATGAAAATTTCTAAAAGAATGCACTAAAAGTAATTCAATGGCATGCATGCATGATTAACACTATCAATCCTAAAATAAAATCATCAAAATTTAATATGAAATGGGTGATGTAGGTAAATACCATCCACCCTCTACATTGAACTTAGAAATTTTCTCATCCTTTAGAAAACACTAAAATCAAAATGGAGGGGAAAAAGATGACTAGAAAAGCCACCATCCACCATTCTGACCCAAAGGAGGTTGCTCAAGTCACAGTGGAAAAGGGGTTTGTGGGTAGAGCAGTGTATGAGTTTGATAATCATGCCAATGTTAATCCCATGATGATTTTCAAATGTTGGGATGTGAAGGTGGATCAATATACTATCACCCAATAACTGAGAAATGGGTAGGGGCTAAGTTAGACCAAATCTACAATCATTGTATCATGTCTGTGTGTGGTTGTAGTCTCCCTAGTTGACATGCCATCACTCATGTGTCTGTTTCATCAGATAGATATGGTTGATTTGACAGATTAGCATTGTTTCTCATGCTCCATGTGGGTCTGTGAAGTTCCAATCACTACAAAGCTCAGTGGAGTCAAAGGGTCCATCGTGAGTTGTGCCATATAGAATTTGCCACTTGGTGTGGCACTAAGTAGGTGGTGAGGAAGGGCTTGTCTCCTCAATTGCCTTCATGGAGGAATTGCAATGAAATGTGGTTGGATCAGGTTTCTCACCCTCTGTAGGAGGGTGTTCCCAACGACACTCTAGATATGTGTAGATAAGTTGAGGAGTTTTTAGGATGGATTCACCACTATGAATTTGGTGTTAGTAGGTAGAGAGAGTTGGGTGGGGTTGACTTTTTTTTTGATGAACCCAATGTGCCTCTTCATTACTCTATCAAAAAAATGGGTATGTACAGTGCATGTAGGAAAATTTCCATAAAGGAAAAGGAAAACAAAAGAGATGCCAAAAGGAAAAAACTATAAAGGGATCTAGAAGAACTTAGCAATCTATACAACAATTAACTATGTAGATTTTTTGTAACATCCCTGACCTGGGTTATGCTTTAACCCTAGGTGTTTTGATTAAGAAATATGGTTATATGCTTAATATTATCTTATGAAAAGTGATTAGGGCTCATGAGGAACTTATGTTTCAATTTTGGTCCTGTTTGAACAATGTTGAAGCAATGTTTGCTTATTTTAGACTAAAGTGCAAATTACCCAAGTTGAGAGGTTAAATTGCAAATGTTGCATGATAAGATGTTCCTCTGATGTTGAGACATCATAAGAATGAATATGATGTAGTTCTATGGTTTCCACAAGCTTGGACACCAAGATTAAGCTTGTAAAGCAATCCTTGTGCATTAAAACCTAGTTTTGGAGTAGAAGTGCAATTTACCCAAAATCCAGGGTTCAATATGCAAATTACCACTTCAATATGGTCCTTAATGTTTCTTGGCATCATGTAGAGCAAATAAAATGAGAGGGGTGCCTCATTTGAATTAATTTTGAGGAGAGAGAATCTTGATATTAAAATAATCAAGATTAATGCCTAATTGAAACCCTAATTCGATTTAGGGCAAAAATGAATAGAAATAATTGAAGGGCTTTCAACCAAAATGTTTTGGGTTGATTTTGAATAAGGATGGACGTTCCTTTGCCAAGATAATGAACGAAAATATCCTAAGTAGGTGAAATTCCACTCACCATTATTATAAGGAAAAGAAAACCCACTCACATATGGAATATTAATATAATAAGCATTAAGGTGCTTAATTTGCTTTTCTTTAAATTGAGGATAATGAAGGGGAATAAAAGGAAAAGTAAGGTGCCTCGTATCCATGGAATTGAGGGGGAAGAGGCAGCCATAATGTTTGGATTAATTGGATTTTTATAAGGCATTTTCTCTCTCATCAATTTCCTTATAAAAGTGCCTTTGCCAAATGAATTGAAAGGCTTTTTCGGCCATTTCTTCTTCCTTTGCTTGGGATGAGCTAAAGGGGACTTAGGAGCAACAGGATGACGAGCCCCAACCTGTTGGTAAGCTTCTTGACCCTCGTTCTTCATGATTTCATGGTGGAAATCAAAAATAAATTATGGATTCCTTCTTATTTCGATCTCCTCTTCAACCCTAGCCAACTTTTGCAATCAAAAGCTTGAGGACGAGCCTAGGGGGAGTTGCTAGAGCTTCATACACCATTTATGGCATGATCTTGGAGCTTTGGAGCTCAATTGGAGGTGGGTTGTATAACTTAAACCCTTAAACATTGCTATTGCATCAATCTTCTATGCTTTGTTGATTGATTTCTTCAATTTGATACATACTTGATTCTTTGCTGCAATTTCCATCAAGAACGGTTGCTGTTCTTGGGTGCACGAAGTAAGATGATGATGAAATCATCATAAGCAAGCACCTCACCAAATATCTTGGGAGCAAACAATCTCAAAAGTTGGGACCAAACGGTTTCACCAAAACCATTTGGTGACCAAACGGGTTGCAAACCGTTTGGTGGAAAATGGGTTCAAACCCGTTTGAAAGAGTTGAAAAAGCGTTGACCGTTTGATATTCCTATTCATAATTATGTAGGATAATGATCCTCCAAATTTGAGGGGTTAAATCCAAAGGAATAATAGGTTGAAGGCCAATCAATTAGACAAATAGAATTGAATTAAGTGCTGATTTTCAACCTGAATAACTTGACCTTCTTGGGAAAACGGGTTCAAAACCGTTTGAGATAGTTGACCAAGCGTTGACCGTTTGGGATTCCTGTTCATAATTATGTTGGTTAATGAACCTCCAAATTTTAGGGGTTAACTCCAAATAAATCATAGGTTGAAGGCTAATCAATTAGGAAAACCTAATTGGATTAAGTGCTGATTTTCAACCTGATTAACTTGACCTTCTTGGGCAAACGGGTTCAAGACCGTTTGATTGAGTTGACCAAGCGTTGACCGTTTGGGATTCCTGTTGATAATTATGTTGGATAATGAATATCCAAATTTTAGGGGTTAAATCCAAAGGAATCGTGAGTTGAAAGCTATTCAATTAGGCACACCATAATTGAAAACAGTGCTGAAATTCCAATGAGTTAAGTTGAGATTTTGGGTTGATTAGCCCAAACGGGTTCAAGACCGTTTGAGGATCATCCAAACGGGTTCAAGACCGTTTGGGGATCACCCCAAGACCGTTTGGAGGTCTGGGGTCAAGTATAGTTGACCAATTGAAGGTCCAAAGGTACCAAATCATACTGCAACTCAATGCTGATTTGTTGATCAACTCGATAGACCAATCCATGATGATTTTTCACTAAAGTCCAAAGGTTGGATGAGCCAAACGGTCTCAAGACCGTTTGAAGCTCATCCAAACGGTCTCAAGACCGTTTTGTGGTCACCTAAGACCGTTTGGAGGTCTAGGGTTGAGTATGGTTAGGTGTTTGAAGGCCTAAAGGTACCAAGTTGATCTGCAATAAATTGCTGAGTTGGTGAGCACTTCAATAATCCAAACCCTACTTGGATGGCTTGGTTTTGAGTGATATGATGGGAAAACGGTCTCAAGACCGTTTGGAGGTCATCCAAACGACCTCAAGACCGTTTGGGGTCAGGTAATACCCAATTTGGATGATGGTTCAATGGTTTCAAAGTAACTAGTCTTACATTGATTAGTGTTGTTGAATCATCGATTCCAAACCCTAATTCAATTGAATCAAACCCTAATTGATGATCAATTGAGGGTTAATTGAGGGTCAAATCAGTTGAAGGTTGACCTATTATACTCAATTGAAGTATTAGGGTAGGTCCAATTGATGATTGGTTCCATGAATCCAATGATTGAAGGAATCAACATTGGAAACCCTAATTCAATTGGATGCTTTATGTAATGGAGGTCTAGTGTGATTGAATCTCTTAAGAATTAAGATGATGAATGATCCATTGATCCAATGATGATTAGTAATTATAATCAATGAAGGTACAAAGGTTGAAACCCTAATAGTACCTAAGTGATTAGTGTCAATTGAGGGATGAATCCCTAATTGTTTATAGGACCAATGACTTGATACACTATGTTAATCATAGTTGTATGCTGGTGATTAAAGGGTTGATGTGACCTAATCAAGTTGAGAAGTTGATAGCATGAATTCATACATGAATATGATTCATGTGGTGATTAAGGGTTATGATCCTTAAGCAAAGAGATCATGAAACCCTAAACATGAACACAAACCCTAATTGACAGGGTTATTGAACTCAACCCTAGTTGAGGGTGATTCCATGTGAAACCCTAATTGGGTAATGGGACATGAGAAACCCTAATGTGATGTGAATAGTAAGTCCTAACCCTATTGAGGGAAAAGTGGTGTTACTATTACATTACATGAGATAAAATGATTTTGTTGCCTAATGATAGGTGACAATATGTTGAATGGCACTGTGAGCCATATGATTAGATGTTGCCTAATGAGAGGTGACAAGATGCTTTATGGACATTATGAGCCATAAGAACAATTGTAACATAGTAAGAGGCACCAAGATGATTAATGATGGGTTAAAGGAATTTATATTCCATGATCTGAGTAATCAGGGTTGGTTACGGACCAATGCCTGGCAGTGTAATCAAGTTTGGTTAAAGTCCAATACCCGGTAGAGGCTCAATGCCTGTAATCAGGAGTGGTTAGAGTCCACTGCCTGGATGTGTAATCAAGAGTGGTTAGAGTCGACTGCCTGGCTGTGTAATCAGGAGTGGTTAGAGTCCACTGCCTGGCTGTGTAATCAGGAGTGGTTAGAGTCCACTGCCTGGCTGTGTAATCAGGAGTGGTTAGAGTCCACTGCCTGGCTATGTAATCAGGAGTGGTTAGAGTCCACTGCCTGGCTGTGTAATCAGGAGTGGTTAGAGTCCACTTCCTGGCTGTGTAGTCAGGATTGGTAGCGTCCAATGCCTGGCGGTGTAATCAGGTTTGGTTAAAGTCCAATACCTGGCAGAGGCTCAATGCCTGTAATCAGGGTTGGTTAAAAGTCCAATGCCTGGCTGTGAAATCAGTGTTGGTTAAAGTCCAATGCCTGGCGGTGTAATCAGGTTTGGTTAAAGTCCAATACCTGGCAGAGGCTCAAATGCATGTACAAGATGACATAGGATTGGTAATAACCCAATGCTATATTAATGATATATGAGTATATGGTAGATGTATTTCCTTATTTGTTTAGCCGATTGGATAAGGCCAACAAGTTGAAACAAGAATGTCTCATGGGTGACATATCAAGTTTGTGAGTGTCACCAGAAAAGTGGTAACAATGCTCAGGAGATGAGCTAAGGGTTTAAATACCCAGAATCACATGGTTAGGGTATTGAAATTGTTAAAGAATGAGAATTTCCAGTGGTGAATTAAGGGATTAAGATCCCTACACTTTATGAAAAGAGTATGGCTACGGGCCATGACTCCACAATGATAATGCCAGGTTTAGAAATATGATCTAAGCCTGAAGAGAGTTAATGTAGTGGTAATGATTCTATAGTTGAATAGATGTTATACATGTTTTTCATATTCATTAAAGGATAAGTGACATATTGATCTATCATAAATAGTTGCAATGCTTTCAAAGTTGAGAATGCTTTAAACTGCTTATCCTCTGCTCAATTCCATATCTTTAACTGCCATAATAATGTTTTGGCGGAGAGTTATATCTCCCGCTGGGAAAATTTACAATTGTCTCACCCCCGTGGGATCCAATGTTTTTAGGTGAACGCGGACAAAGAAGCAGAGACTCTTTTTTAGGAAAAAGGGAAGCAACAACTTGGACAACAGTGAGATCTCAGGTGGAGACCCTGACTATCAAGTCATACAGTTAGAAAGTCCCATGTGTCGTCTCTGTACTCTCGGGTCCTAGGAGTTGTGTTTTGATGGATCGGTTTGAGATTTTGGCTTTAAGCCTCGAGGGTTTTATACTACCTGTGTACAATTAAGACAGAGTAGTTGATGTTTGTATTCCTTGAGAAGCAAAAGTACATCAGATGTATATATATGAACCAGGATGTAAAGTTTTACTTTGGTTCTGAATGAAAGAGTTTTCCTATGAATGGATCTCTTTGCAAAAGTTTTGAATTTTTAGTGATTTTTGATAATACGCTACAACTGATGATCGCTTCCGCATGTTTTATTATTGTTAATGATGTCTGTTATCTTAATGATGGCGGGTGTCTTCACAATTTTGTGGTATCAGAGCTCTAGGTTCGCTAAGTCTACAGAGACATAGGACTAAGTTGTTGAGTCTGTGTTAGTGTCCTCCAGTATACCCTATAATGATTTATGCTTGTGCAGAGAAAGGGTAAAGTTTAAAATGACTGGAGAGCACAAGGAACACATTGCTAAGGGCAATGTTGTTGCACCAAGAAGAGGTGCAAGGGATCATGCAAGAATAGAATGAGTGCCTGAGAATCCCCATTAAGACCTGATCAGGATAGAGAATCCTATGATCATGCTCTTGTTGGGTAGATTAGGGCAACAATAATGCATATGAGTGGACTGGATGCTAGGCTTATAACCTAGGTAATCAGTCCTTAATACAGAAAGCTTGATCTTAAAATGAGTTCCTAAATGACTTAGTCATGTTGGAACAAGGGAAAATATGGAAAAGATTAACTTATGGCAAGAAAGTAGACTCTGCCATGAGTTTAGACAGATAATAAATCTGTGATGGCAGTGCCCAAGTAGGGGCAATAAGCTGAGAAGTAGGTGATGATCTCTATAATTTTAGAGACATTTGCCTAATGGTTTTAAAAAGCCAAGTTTTTGGTACTAATAGTGCAATAAATGCCTAGTGTACCAGGGCAGTAGACACTAAGTAAGTGCAAAGGTCTTAACCTTTCACCTGTAATATTCTATGGCTTAGTTTTTGCTTCAGTAATAAGACTAGTAAGACCATGATATGAGTACAAGGTATGTTATAAATGTGTACATGTTGAGTACACTAAACCCTTTTTGTTAAAAAAAAAGATTGTTGATTTTATTTTCCCTATTGGTTGCTATATAGGGAAGAAATGATGAGAACTAGAATTTGAATTTTGTTCAATATTCTTTTAAATACTCTATATTGATCTTACCTCTATGAAAGAGGAAGAGGTATAGAAGAGATGCCTGGATAAAATCCAAGAATGTTAAATGTTATGTTATGATAATATGAAAAGTAAGAAATATGATAGCATGTAAGTGCATACTACTTGATCTCAGTACTTGTAAACCCTGATCAGGTATACAACTATTGATGATAAAGTGATTATAGAAACTCTTAGATTGATATCTTTTTGATTGCCCTGATCAAGCAATCATTCTGAGACAATCTAATGAGTATCATGAAAATGGAAATATGGTATGGATAAATGTATCATATCTTAAGTACAAGAAAGAGGGAGATGATATGAATTCAGATCAGTATGTGTATATGAGGAAGTAAAAGTATGACCCTCATATGACGAGAAAGAGAATAAGGGAGGTGATCCCTGTTCTATAAAGTTGTTAATATGATAAAAGAAAGATGAGAATATGATGTGTATTCAACACATGTGACTGATACCAAGGTAAGAGATTCTGGTATCTGAGAATTATCAGATGATTTAGATTGGCTACCTAGAGTGGTCAACTATGAAAGCAGTCTGATTATATAAAATGATATGAATATCATATGTTAGGGGTTTATGCTTTGCATAAACATAACAACTAAATATGTCTTTAAGATAAGGTCTCAATTGACTCTATGAGAATATTGTGAGAAGGAACTTTGTGTTGAACAAAGCTCTATGATGTCTCCATAACAATGAGGTGTTATGTAGAGACATGATGATATGATGAATGAATAATATATGTTCCCTTTTTATCTGGGATTTCGGGGACGAAATCCTTGTTAGGGGTTTATAATTTGTAACATCCCTGACCTAGGTTATGCTTTAACCCTAGGTGTTTTGATTAAGAAATATGATTATATGCTTAATCTTATCTTATGAAAAGTGATTAGGGCTCATGAGGAACTTATGTTTCAATTTTGGTCCTGTTTGAACAATGTTGAAGCAATGTTTGCTTATTTTAGACTAAAGTGCAAATTACCCAAGTTGAGGGGTTAAATTGCAAATGTTGCATGATAAGATGTTCTTCTGATGTTGAGACATCATAAGAATGAATATGATGTAGTGCTATGGTTTCCACAAGCTTGAACACCAAGATTAAGCTTGTAAAGCAATCCTTGTGCATTAAAACCTAGTTTTGGAGTAGAAGTTCAATTTACCCAAAATCCAGGGTTCAATATGCAAATTACCACTTCAATATGGTCCTTAATGTTTCTTGGCATCATGTAGAGAAAATAAAATGAGAGGGGTGCCTCATTTGAATTAATTTGGAGGAGAGAGAATCTTGATATTAAAATAATCAAGATTAATGCCTAATTGAAACCCTAATTCGATTTATGGCAAAAATGAATAAAAATAATTGAAGGGCTTTCAACCAAAATGTTTTGGGTTGATTTTGAATAAGGATGGACGTTCCTTTGCCAAGATAAGGAACGAAAATATCCTAAGTAGGTGAAATTCCACTCACCATTATTATAAGGAAAAGAAAACCCACTCACATATGGGATATTAATATAATAAGCATTAAGGTGCTTAATTTGCTTTTCTTTAAATTGAGGATAATGAAGGGGAATAAAAGGCAAAGGAAGGTGCCTCGTATCCATGGAATTGAGGGGGAAGAGGCGGCCATAATTTTTGGATTAATTGGATTTTTATAAGGCATTTTCTCTCTCATCAATTTCCTTATAAAAGTGCCTTTTCCAAATGAATTGAAAGGCTTTTTCGACCCTTTCTTCTTCCTTTGATTGGGATGAGCTCAAGGGGACTTAGGAGCAACAGGATGACGAGCCCCAACCTGTTGGTAAGCTTCTTGACCCTCGTTCTTCATGATTTCATGGTGGAAATTGAAAATAAATTATGGATTCCTTCTTATTTCGATCTCCTCGTCAACCCTAGCCAACTTTTGCAATCAAAAGCTTGAGGACGAGCCTAGGGGGAGTTGATAGAGCTTCATCCACCAATTATGGAGTGATATTGGAGCTTTGGAGCTCAATTGGAGGCGGGTTTTATAACTTAAACCCTTAAACATTGCTATTGCATCAATCTTCTATGCTTTGTTGATTGATTTCTTCAATTTGATACATACTTGATTCTTTGCTGCAATTTCCATCAAGAACGGTTGCTATTCTTGGGTGCACTAAGTAATATGATGATGAGATCATCATAAGAAAGCACCTCACCAAATATCTTGGGAGCAAACGATCTCAAAAGTTGGGACCAAACGGTTTCACCAAAACCGTTTGGTGACCAAACGGGTTGCAAACCGTTTGGTGGAAAACGGGTTCAAACCCGTTTGAAGGAGTTGAACAAGCGTTGACCGTTTGATATGCCTGTTCATAATTGTGTAGGCTAATGATCCTCCAAATTTGAGGGGTTAAATCTAAAGGAATAATAGGTTGAAGGCCAATCAATTAGACAAATCGAATTGAATTAAGTGCTGATTTTCAACCTGAATAACTTGACCTGCTTGGGAAAACGGGTTCAAGACCGTTTGATATGGTTGACCAAGCGTTGATCATTTGGGATTCCTGTTCATAAATATGTTGGTTAATGACCCTCCAAATTTGAGGGGTTAACTCCAAAGGAATCATATGTTGAAGGCTAATCAATTAGGAAAACCTAATTGGATTAAGTGATGATTTTCAACCTGATTAACTTGACCTGCTTGGGAAAACGGGTTCAAGACCGTTTGATTGAGTTGACCAAGCATTTACCGTTTGGGATTCCTATTCATAATTATGTTGGTTAATGACTCTCCAAATTTGAGGGGTTAACTCCAAAGGAATCGTGAGTTGAAGGCTATTCAATTAGGCAAACCATAATTGAAAACAGTGCTGAAATTCCAATGAGTTAAGTTGAGATTTTGGGTTGATTAGCCCAAACGGGTTCAAGACCGTTTGGGGATCATACAAACGGGTTCAAGACCGTTTGGGGATCACCCCAAGACCGTTTGGAGGTCTGGGGTCAAGTATAGTTGACCAATTGAAGGTCCAAAGGTACCAAATCATACTGCAACTCAATGCTGATTTGTTGATCAACTCGATAGACCAATCCATGATGATTTTTCACTAAAGTCCAAAGGTTGGATGAGCCAAACGGTCTCAAGACCGTTTGAAGCTCATACAAACGGTCTCAAGACCGTTTGGTGGTCACCCAAGACCGTTTGGAGGTCTAGGGTTGAGTATGGTTAGGTGTTTGAAGGCCTAAAGGTACCAAGTTGATCTGCAATAAATTGCTGAATTGGTGAGCACTTCAATAATCCAAACCCTACTTGGATGGCTTGGTTTTGAGTGATATGATGGGAAAACGGTCTCAAGACCGTTTGGAGGTCATCCAAACGACCTCAAGACCGTTTGGGGTCAGGTCATACCCAATTTGGATGATGGTTCAATGGTTTCAAAGTAACTAGTCTTACATTGATTAATGTTGTTGAATCATCGATTCCAAACCCTAATTCAATTGAATCAAACCCTAATTGATGATCAATTGAGGGTTAATTGAGGGTCAAATCAGTTGAAGGTTGACCTATTATACTCAATTGAAGTATGAGGATAGGTCCAATTGATGATTGGTTCCATGAATCCAATGATTGAAGGAATCAACATTGGAAACCCTAATTCAATTGGATGCTTTATGTAATGGATGTCCAGTGTGATTGAATCTCTTAAGAATTAAGATGATGAATGATCCATTTATCCAATGATGATTAGTAATGATAATCAATGAAGATACAAAGGTTGAAACCCTAATAGTACCTAAGTGATTAGTGTCAATTAAGGGATGAATCCCTAATTGTTTATAGGACCAATGACTTGATACACTATGTTAATCATAGTTGTATGCTGGTGATTAAAGGGTTGATGTGACCTAATCAAGTTGAGAAGTTTATAGCATGAATTCATACATGAATATGATTCATGTGGTGATTAAGGGTTATGATCCTTAAGCAAAGAGATCATGAAACCCTAAACATGAACACAAACCCTAATTGACAGGGTTATTGAACTCAACCCTAGTTGAGGGTGATTCCATGTGAAACCCTAATTGGGTAATGGGACATGAGAAACCCTAATGTGATGTGAATAGTAAGTCCTAACCCTATTGAGGGAAAAGTGGTGTTACTATTACATTACATGAGATAAAATGATTTTGTTGCCTAATGATAGGTGACAATATGTTGAATGGCACTATGAGCCATATGATTAGATGTTGCCTAATGATAGGTGACAAGATGCTTTATGGACATTATGAGCCATAAGAACAATTGTAACATAGTAAGAGGCACCAAGATGATTAATGATGGGTTAAAGGAATTTATATTCCATGATCTGAGTAATCAGGGTTGGTTACGGACCAATGCCTGGCAGTGTAATCATGTTTGGTTAAAGTCCAATACATGGCAGAGGCTCAATGCATGTAATCAGGAGTGGTTAGAGTCCACTGCCTGGCTGTGTAATCAGGAGTGGTTAGAGTCCACTGCCTGGCTGTGTAATCAGGAGTGGTTAGAGTCCACTGCCTGGCTGTGTAATCAGGAGTGGTTAGAGTCCACTGCCTGGCTGTGTAATCAGGAGTGGTTAGAGTCCACTGTGTGGCTGTGTAATCAGGAGTGGATAGAGTCCACTGCCTGGCTGTGTAATCAGGATTGGTAGCGTCCGATGCCTGGCGGTGTAATCAGGTTTGGTTAAAGTCCAATACCTGGCAGAGGCTCAATGCCTGTAATCAGGGTTGGTTAAAAGTCCAATGCCTGGCTGTGAAATCAGGGTTGGTTAAAGTCCAATGCCTGGCAGTGTAATCAGGTTTGGTTAAAGTCCAATACATGGCAAAGGCTCAAATGCCTGTACAAGATGACATAGGATTGGTAATAACCCAATGCTATATTAATGATATATGAGTATATGGTAGATGTATTTCCTTATTTGTTTAGCCGATTGGCTAAGGCCAACAAGTTGAGACAAGAATGTCTCATGGGTGACATATCAAGTTTATGAGTGTCACAAGAAAAGTGGTAACAATGCTCAGGAGATGAGCTAAGGGTTTAAATACCCAGAATCACATGGTTAGGGTATTGAAATTGTTAAAGAATGAGAATTGCCAGTGGTGAATTAAGGGATTAAGATCCCTACACTTTATGAAAAGAGTATGGATACGGGCCATGACTCCACAATGATAATGCCAGGTTTAGAAATATGATCTAAGCCTGAAGAGAGTTAATGTAGTGGTAATGATTCTATAGTTGAATAGATGTTATACATGTTTTTCATATTCATTAAAGGATAAGTGACATATTGATCTATCATAAATAGTTGCAATACTTTCAAAGTTGAGAATGCTTTAAACTGCTTATCCTCTGCTCAGTTCCATATCTTTAACTGCAATAATAATGTTTTGGTGGAGAGTTATATCTCCCGCTGGGACAATTTACAATTGTCTCACCCCCGTGGGATCCAATGTTTTTAGGTGAACGCAGACAAAGAAGCAGAGACTCTTTTTTAGGAAAAAGGGAAGCAACAACTTGGACAGCAGTGAGATCTCAGGTGGAGACCCTGACTATCAAGTCATACAGTTAGAAAGTCCTATGTGTCGTCTCTGTACTCTCGGGTCCTAGGAGTTGTGTTTTGATGGATCAGTTTGAGATTTTGGCTTTAAGCCTCGAGGGTTTTATACTACCTGTGTACAATTAAGACAGAGTAGTTGATGTTTGTATTCCTCGAGAAGCAAAAGTACATGAGATGTATATATATGAACCAGGATGTAAAGTTTTACTTTGGTTCTGAATGAAAGAGTTTTCCTATGAATGGATCTCTTTGCAAAAGTTTTAAATTTTTAGTGATTTTTGATAATCCGCTGCAACTGATGATTGCTTCCGCATGTTTTATTATTGTTAATGACGTCTGTTATCTTAATGATGGCGGGTGTCGTCACATTTTTTGTATGCATATGTGAATCAAACCATATATCTAATGGCTTTTTCTTTGAGAAGCCAAAAATACGAGCATTCCTCTCCAGCCAGATCTTCTGTACAATTAGACCAGCTGCAATCTTCTTCTCCTTTAGATGTAGCAAGTCTTGCAGCAACCAAGGCTCAGAACCATATTCTAAGCAAAAGAATTTCCATATCTCCTGGTTAAAATGACATTTTAAGAACAGGTGAAAACTATCCTCTTCCTCTAGCTAACATAGAATACATCTTGAAGAAAATGTATAACCTACTCTTTTCAAATAGTCACATGTATGAATTTTATTTAAGAAACATTTCCATAGAAAACACGAACATATCTTGGGAAAACTACCTTTCCATACCCAGTTTGACCAGACTACCACAAGGTTCTTCTTCCTCACTAACTCCAAACCATCTTTCAATTTTAAAAAAGTCTTGCCACTGAACTTCAACTAATCAACCATCTCATTGAGTGGATCCAAATTGCACAACAACCTTTGGATCACCTTTCCTCCTCTAACATCAGGAATTGTCCAGTGCTTTGGACCCTTTCCCAGTCTGAGTATCAATTGATTATCACAAACATCAACCAAGGTTGTTTTGCTATGAAGCCATGGGTCTTTCCAAAATAGAAACTTCACACCATCACCAATACAAAGCTCAATATGGTTTTTTTAGCTTATTTCTTAAGCCAAGAAGTTTCATCCACAACCAAGATGAGCTGGGATTGAACCCAACTGACCAAATACACTGTTGTTTAATGTAGTGTTCATGCAACCATTTGACCCATAATGATTCTTTGTTACTTGTTACATCCCATAAGTTTTTTAGGTGCCCATCCATAGACCAATCTTAAACCAAACAGACACCCAAGCCACCTCCACTTTAGGTTTTTTTTGGTGGGAAATAGAGTGTTGTACCTCTTTACTCATAACCAAAGAGTCAAAATTGGTGTACTACTAAGACAACAGACAACAATATGTACAAAACAGGATCAAAGAAACTGTACAGAAAGAAAGGAAGAAAATTGAAAAGAAAATTATTTGTACAATTCAGTAAGGACATCTAAGCAACTATTCCATACTGAATCCGTATCTCTCTTTAGGCCCAAAAAAATGCTACCATTATGCTCTCTCCAAATACCATCAATGAGCAGAATAGCCAAGAGCTTCATTTCCTTCTTCAAAGATAGAAGATCAGCTACAGAATTCGGAGCTAAACCAAATCTACCATCAAAGCGTTTCTAAAGAGTATAAGAGAAATCACAATAAAAGAGAAGGTGATGAATATCTTCCATGCTGTTATTGCATAGTGCGCATCTTGGAGCTAAATGAAACCCAACTCTCTGTAGATAATCCATCGTGGGCAGCTTCCTCAAAAAAATCTTCCAGAGCAAAAAAGACATCCTTCTAGGAACCTTCGAAGACCATACCCAATGAGACCATAAGATCTTGGGATTTTTTTCCTGACCACATGCCATCCATCCTTTAAACTTAGAATATCATTTCCTTTAAAACGTAAGCTATCAACATTGTTAGAAGGAAGGCTCTGATTACCCAAAATATCATTGAGAGCTTCAGCACCTCTATAATTAAAACAAGACCAAGCTCCCTCCTTTATGCAACAGCTCACTTTACAATTCAAACCATTACCAAGTCTGTAAACATGTTGAAAGTCAAGCAAATCCACTAATTTCTTTTTACCCCTCAACCAAGGGTCCCTCCACAAAAGGAACTGATTACCATCTCCCAAACAGAACTCAACATCTTTTAACAACAGATTTCTCTGACCAATGATTTTCCTCCAAAGCCAAGATGCATCATACCTGGCCTTACACGACCAAATAGACTCATCCTTCACATACCTCTCATGTAACCACTTAACCCAGAGCAATTCCTTTTCAGTAGCTAACTTCCAGAGTTTTTTAATAAGACCTGCATTGGACCAGTCATCCAAAGATCTAACACCTAACCCACCTTCATCCTTTAGTCTGCAAATGACTTTCCAGGAGACCATGTGCATGTGTTTATCTTCTGCTATATCACCCCAAATAAAATTCCTCATGAGATGTTCAAGTTCCTTTATGACAACTTTAGGAAGGGGAAAAGTAGAGGACCAAAAAATACTATAGGCTGACAGAGTGGAAATGACCAACTCCACTCTCCCTGCTTGTGAAGGAAACCGTCCCTTCCACGATTCCATTCTTCTCTTCATTTTATCAATAATCGGAGAACACATGTCATTGGTGAGTCTACTAGTAAACAAAGGTAAACCCAAGTATTTAACCGACAAAGAAACCACTTCAATGTTTAAAATGGATGATATGCTATTGATAGGAACATTTTTATTCAGAAAAATCTGACTCTTAGTATTATTGAGCTTCATACCAGAAATCTTATCAAATGTACACAGAACATCCTTCATGCACTTAGCATTATTATCATCTGCCTTGGAGAAAATAAGAAGATCATAGGCAAAAATGATATGTGAGACACCCACTTTCTCAGAAGCATAAATAGGAGAAATATCACCCTTTCTCACAGTAGCATTGATAATCAAAGAAAATCCTTGCATAGCCACCACAAACAGAAATGGAGATAAAGGGTCACCTTGTTTAACCCCATTAGATGTATAGAATTGCTCGGAAGGACTACCATTAACCAAGACTTTAAAAGAGGCTGAAGAAAAAGTAACACTAACCCAATCAAGCCAACACTGGGGAAAGCCCATTCTGCCAAGAAGAAAGAGGATATAATCTCTTCTAACCGTATCATAGGCTTTAGCGAGATCTACTTTAACACACATATTCCTCTGATTTCCTGAAAATGTGCTCAAAATGTCATTTGCCAAGATGATAACATCTCCTATCTGCCTACCTTTAATAAAAGCAACTTGGCTTTGATCAATAAGATCCAAAAGGATATATTTAACTCTGTTGGCCATAATCTTTGTGATGATTTTATAAATGAAATTGCAGAGAGAAATGGGTCTAAAGTCCTTTAACTGGATAGCTTAATGCACCTTAGGAATCAAAGTAATCAAAGTACTATTACATTCCTTGAGGAGTTTCCCAGAACTGAAAAAACTCTTTATAGCAGCAATAACATCCCCACCAATAATGTCCCATGTGGATTTGAAAAAAACCGCATTAAACCCATCAGGGCCAGGTGCCTTGTCATCCTTCATAGCCTTAACCACATTCTCAATCTTAGTGGTCGTCATAACCTGTCTAAGATCATCAAATTGCTTTTGAGAGATAGAAGGGAGGATCCAATCCTCATTCCATTCCACATAATCACTAGAAGAAGCATTGAAAAGATTCTCATAGAAAGATTTAACACAACCTCTAATCTGGTCAACTTCATGAATCACACTTCCCTCTTCAGTAACAAGCATGTTAATAGCATTACAAAGCCTTCTCAATTTTAGGGATGCATAGAAGAAAGAATTCTTATCCCCCAATTTCAGCCACTGAATCCTACTCTTCTGTCTAATCAAATTTTCTTCATCTCTCTCAGCTTTCAAAGCTTTCTTCCTAGCTACAACTAGAGCAACTTGCAAATCTTTATCATTAGGATCAGCTTCAACAACAATTTGCAACAGACAAACCTTCTCTTCAAGCTTTCTCATATTCAAACAAAGGTCCCCCACCACTTCTTTATTCCACTTCTTAAGTTCAGCAACAACCAACTGTAGCTTTCTATAAAGCCTAAACATAGGAGTGCCCAAAATATCATTCCTCTCCCAAACCTTTTTAATCAAATCTCTATAATTGTCCTCGTATATCCATACATTAATAAACCAAAAGGGAGTAGGTAATTTCTTCTCCACATCCAACCTCAGGATCAGCATTTTATGATCACTAAATAAGGAAAAAATGACTTCACCCCAACAGTAAGGAAAGGAAGAGAGGAACTCATCAGTGGTAAAGATACGATCAATTCTCAAAAAGGTACTCAAACCAGATCTACTATGACTATCCCAAGTGAAAAAAGGACCTTTAGTATTCATTTCCATCAAATCAGTATTAGCCATAGCAGTATTGAAGTCTCTCATGCGCTTATTAGAGGGAGGTTGTTTACCCTTCTTATCACCAAAAAATCTCACAGAGTTAAAATCACTAAGCACACAACAATTACAAGTCTTGGACAAATGAAAATTTACTAAAGAGTCCCAAAGTCGAGTTCTATCAGCATCAGGATTGGCCCCATACACAGCTGAAATAGAAAGGTGAACCAAATTCTTAGTAACAACACAGTGGATTACTTGTTCATTAGCTGAGACTTTAACAACATTAATATCTTTGTCTTTACACAACAACAAGATTCTAGTGTACGAGTAAAACTCAAAATTATCCACAAAACTGGCACCCGGTAAAATATTATCAACAAAGCTGTGCACCTCATCCCTATTTACTCTGGTTTCAAGCAATATCCATCGTAACTTTCTCCATCTCCTTCCGAATGTGAGGGACTTTATTACTACCTCCCCTCACATTCCATGACACAACTGTGAGAGGTTTAATCATTAGGGGGGAGAATTATCCCAGAACCACCTTCAGCCTCTTGATGAATTGATTCCACTTATGAATCATTGAGACTAGATAACATAGAATATTTATTGACAGAATACATAATCTTCCATGTAGTGCTTTTAGGAGCTACCCTCAGGGGTGATTTGGAGCCCTTCTTCTTGGTCACCCATGTTGTATCAGGAGAAAGAATAGGGGACGGGATAGGAGTAACAACATTAGTGACCTCTCTGTTTGTGGGACCAATTAAACCATCTGCTGAAAACACAGTATTCTCTGTACCATAGGTGAAAGGATTCACCACATCACTGCCTTTAGAGGAACTAATACCATCCGACTTATTAGCAATAATAGGAACTTCAGAAATAGGGATATTCACTTCAGTATCATTAATAAGTTCTACATCATCAATAAACACTTCAGTCTCCTCCGCCATAACTGGTTTCTTTGGTATCAAGCTCTATGTCACTCTTTTTTTTGGGCCCCTACCCTCATACATTGCCTGGGAATCACAAAGAGATTGCTCATGTCCATAGAGGTTGCACGTCGAACACTTGGAGGGCATCCATTCATATTCAAATCTGATAGTATCAAGCTGCCCATCATCACTCATAATCTGGAGTTCATTTGGATAGGAAAAGTCTGAGGAAATGATCACATGTAAATGAGCATACTCCAAATGATGGAATTCCAGCGTCGGCCTATCTGGACGAAGAGGAGTACCAAGAACAAACCCAATATTGTTGAACATTTCCACATCCCACAATTCAAGAGGCAAATCATGAATTTTCAGCCAAATTGGAAGATCAGTAAGCTTCATCTTTTCTAGCGGCTCCCCTCGTTCCCACTTCTTAACTATAAGTGGTTTACTAGCAACAAACCATTGTCCTCCATCAATGGCGGAAGCCATGTCTTCATCATTTGCAAACATTATTATGAAGAACCCTTTACCATGAGATCTCACTTCAACAGATCCTTTCACCTTCCATATCTGAGCCAGATGTCGAACAAGCACGTTCCAGTTAGGCTTAAGACCTACAACATAGCCCGTCGCCATTCTATTCCACCGAGCCATATTCTGTTCAACAATGTTTTTCGAATAGATCATCTTCCCATCCTGCATATGGATTTTCATCTTTGATAAACTGACTGGACTATTCACATTTCTATCCTTGAAGAGGCCTGACCAGTTCATAGCTTCCTTTTCCACCGAGACTCCATATGAGATTCCTGTCACAAGCTTCGATGCCCCTGGATCTGACTGAAGTCCTGGATCTGGAGGATTGGATGCCGCTGTAGCCTCAACAGTCACCCCTCCGTTCACCACAGTCGCCGAAGCAGTCTCCAAAGTAGCCATACTGAAGATTTTACCTCCACTTTAGGTTTACAAATCACCTCCCTAAAAATAGTATTAAGGTGCTTCTGACTCTCATAATCATTCCATATAAAATTCCTTATACATTTTTCAATATCCAAGACAACTGTTTTGGAAAACATGATAAGTAATAAAGTTAGAAATAACCATCTCAACACGCCCTACCAAAGAGAGTAACTTACCCTTCTAAGAGTCCAATTGTTTCTTAATCTTATCTTCAATGGGTGAACACATCGCCTTGGTGAAGCATCTTGTGAACAAAGGAAGCCCAAGATATCTAACAGGAAAAGGAATCACCTCAATGCCAAGGATTTCAGAAGTAGTAATGTCAATAATTATCACCCCATTACTAAGAAACAACTAAATTTTAGAGGTCTTAAGTTTCAAACTAAAATAAAAACAAAACATATTCAAAACATTAGCAATAGCCTAAGCATTTGGAATATCATCTTTGGCAAACAGAAGAAAATCATCGACAAAAATTATATGAAAGATACCAAGATTCTTTGAAGCTCTCATTCGAAGTAGCAAACCTTTTTTAACAAAGGATTCTATAATGGAGGTTAACCCTTGAAATTCAATCGTGAAAACATAAGGGGCTAGGGGTTGCCCTTGTCTAACCTCATTAGATGCTTCAAAACAGGGAGAAGATGATCCATTTATTAGAACTTGAAAAGAAGTCGAGTTAAAACAAACCTAAATCCATTCCAACCAACAAGGAGGAAACCTCATCTTTTCCATAAGAATCAACACATAATCCCTTCTGTCTATGTCATAGGAGTTAGATAAGTTGACTTTAACACACATAGTAGATGTCCCATTACAAATAGAAAACAAACTCAACATTTCATTAACCAAGAGAATAGCATCACCAATAACTCTACCTTTGATAAAGGCCATTTGATTTTTATCAATCAGGATAGGGAATATATCTTACAATTTGTTAGCAAGAATCTTAGTGATTATCTTAAAGATCACATTACATAAAAAAATGGGACGAAAATCCTTCAGATTGGAATCTCTAGGAATCTTGGGGATGAGAGTGATAAAGGATCTATTACATTCTCTCAATGGCTTCCGAGATTAAAAAAAAATTACAATGACTCTAGTAATATCCTACCCTATAATGGGCCAACAAGTTTTGAAAAACATCCCATTAAAACCATCAGGGGCAGGGGCCTTATTATCAACATGCAAATTCTTGACAACCAATTCAACCTCTTCCTTAATCACCCATTATCTCAACTTCATAACTTGAGAATTAGATAGAGTATGAACCTCCCATGAATGACAACAAGAAACATAATCAATAGGAGAGGAGTTGAAGACCGTCTTATAATAGTTCACAATATGATCTGAAATACCAGATTGTTCTTAAATAACTCTCTCTTCATCATAAATAAAATGAATACCATTATAAATCCTCCTTATTTTAAGAGAAGTGTAAAATGAATGAGTTCCTATCCCCTTCATTAAGCCAAATAACTCTTGACTTTTTCCTATTGAATGACTCTTCTTCCAAAATATATTGATTGGCTTCCTTCCTCAAACCAACTAAAGAACAATGCAAACCAGGGTCATGATATGAGCATCCACTTCTTTTTACAAATCAA
Organism: Alisma plantago-aquatica; assembly: GCA_963693085.1. NCBI lineage: Eukaryota > Viridiplantae > Streptophyta > Magnoliopsida > Alismatales > Alismataceae > Alisma > Alisma plantago-aquatica. The sequence goes on along the minus strand of OY856411.1, from coordinate 1,435,200,341 downwards.
TGGCTTTGGCTTCCAACTCTTTTGCTTTCCATGAGAAGTTACCCACACATTCTTTATTCCATTTAAGTAAAATTTCTTTCACAGAAAAAAAATTCCTTGTACACTTTAAACATTGGGGCACCTACCGGAGAAAAAGATTGCCACACATACTTTATGACATTAAGGAAATTAGGTTGACTAGCCCAGGAATTGATGAAATGAAGGAGAGCATATCATCTTAGAAGTCTGAAGATGCACAACAAGAACACGATGATCACTAACTAGGTTAGAAATGATCTCTCCCCACATAGACGGAAACAATCTCAGAAAGTTAAGATTGTAGAAAGCTTTGTCTATTTTTGAGTAAGTGTTGAAACCTTGTTTTCTATGGCTATCCCAAGTGTAAAAAGAGCCTTTTGTAGTAATTTCTATGAGCCCAGTAGTATCAAGAGAAGCATTAAAATCAATCATACTCTTAGCAGAAGGTGGGTGCTTCCCTAATTTTTCTTAGTTAAACCTCACAACATTAAAGTTCCCCAAAACACACCACAATGATAAAAAATAGGTACAAATCATATTCACAGATTCCCATAAAATAGTCCTATCAAAATTGATGTTTGCTTCATAGACAACAAAAAGAAGGAACTTAACACATAGACTTTCAATAGAAATGTCACATTAAACAATCTGTTTGTTGTCAAAAACTTTGCTAATCAGAATATCTAAATCATTTTACATGATGATGATACACGTATATGAGTAATAGTCATCATTTGTTATATAGCTAGCATATGGCCACACTAAATTGATGATAGAATCAGATTTCCTCCTTCTTGGTTCTTGACTCAAGGATGATGTAGATATCAACTTTGATTCTAATAATCTCATTTTGAATATGAGAGATTTTATTATGGATCCTAGTCACATTCCAAGAAATTACCGAAAGTGACTTAACCAACTGGATCTAAAATGGCAGGACCACCCACATTCCTTAACGAACTCTCACCCACAAGGAGGTTTGCTAGAAGAGAAAATTTGTTTGGGGACAGTTGTATATTACATACTACAAAAATCAGCTTAGGAATCACTCTTGGGGGGGTTTAGATTTCCTATTTTGTGTCTCCCATTCAGCAGATGGAACTAGTGTAACATGAAGAGTAGTCTGCTTACCCTTCAATACTGAAGACAAAGAAACAACAAATATATATATATATATATAGATATAGTGATACCAAGTGAGAAACCCTACTGTCAGTAACTTTAGAAGACAAATTAATATCATCAACATCATCACTAAAAACATTAGATTTATCTTATGAAACTTCAATCCTGGTACTTTTAGGAATCCAAACATGTTTTTCAATATTTCTTAAAACTTGAGGACGAATAAATTCCTTAGACTTCACAAGGCACAAACTAGGTTCATGACCAAAATTGCCACATTCATTGCATTTGCCAGGAACCCATTCATATTCAAACTAAATTTTATCCACTTGCCCATCATTGCTTTGACTATCCAATTCCTTCCGGAAAGAGAAGTCCAATGAGATTAAGACCGGAAGTCTTGCATACTCCATGATTGTAAAAACTACAGTAAGTCGGTCAGTACATAATGACTTCCCTAGATACGAACCTATCTTCATGAAAATTCTGTCATCTTAAAGCTTTAATGGAAAATCATGTATCTTCAGCCAAATTGTTATCTCAATAATCTTGAGCTTCTCCATAGGTTCTCCTCATTCCCTATTTTAAATTATGAGAGGTTTCCTTACAATGAACCAGCGGCCACCATCTATAGCTACCGTAAGATCGTCATCATTTGAGAACATCAAAATAAATAAAACCCTGCTTTTGATCTAATTTCCAATGAGCCTTTAACATTCTACAATTGAGCCAGATAATGAACATGTGACAACCAATGTGGACCAACCCCATGATGTACACATTCTCCATTGTACTCCATCATTTCATGTTCCAATCTACAATGCTTCTTGATTAAGGAAGTTTCCCATCTACCATCTCCACATCTATTTTCTCAAATCTAGTCAGAGTAGAATGAGTGTTGTTAAATACTAGATCAACCCATGACTTTGCCTCTAGGGAAACACAAATTGATGAAGAAGTGTGCCCCCCAACTCTACATTCTTTCCCAGATCTTTAACCTTAGTGATATTCCCCAAATCAGAATCTCCATATACAAAAGTTACCTTTGACAATCCCACAGAAGCCGCAACCACCTTTGGAATTTCCCTAGCATCCAGAGCAACCATTCATTATATATAGCCTAGGTGGGGTTGTCTCTTCATAGAAAGAAGTTGATCCCTTGATGTAGGGATATGTGAAAACTTGTTGAAACTTGTAGATACTTGATGTCGGTAACATAGATGGTTTTTTTAGTCATTTTGGTGGTACAAAATATTTTATTAATCTAATTAGAAATGGCAGTGATCAATCCGGCCTATGTAACCTATGAGATGATGCTACGCGCAACCACTGTGTGAAAGTGTCCAATCAGTGTGTTTCTCCAGTTTAGTGGCTCGTCATTCAACGTGCTCTATAGGAAGTAGAGATTTGTGTATTTGACTACTCCTTGGGTTCCAGCCCGACTGAAGACAATACATAAGGGAATGTGGTGTGAATACATCATCACTAGGTTGTGGATGTAGGATTCCTTCTCCCCCATGGGGAATTTTGATGCACTAAACTTCTCATTAATGGTTTTGGTTTTCATTATCTCTCTCGCCGATCTAATCGTGATCGACATCCAAAAAAGGTTATGTGATCAATGTCCTTCAATGTGTTTATGGAGAAAACAAAAAAGTAGTGTTACCATGATTGTATGGTTCCTTTGTCTCAGATATACAAATTGAATGCTAGTCATGGAATCATCAAACTCTTAATCCTCAATCTATGTTTCTTGTGTTGACTTGAGAGTTATACATTGTCCATATTTTGATAATGACTTAACCATTCCATTCCTATGTATCTAATATGTTTGTTCAAGATTAAGTTCAGGCTTTAGGTACATGAAAAGGATCAAATTACACAAGCCCTAGATTGTCCAAGTTCAAGTAAAAAACAATGCAAGTGTGCTTTTTGGGAAGTCTGTACAAATCACCTTATATTAATTTTATAATCACTTGTATTGATGATATGAATAGTAACTAAGATGAGAAAAAATTAGGGACACTTAATTCCAAAGTTTGGTCACTCAAAAATCATTTTGGAAAAATTTTCACAGGCACTTTGTCAGTCGAGTCAAAAACTCGACCGATCCAGTGATGGATTTTCTAAAATAACCAATTGGCTAAGTTATACACTCACAAAACTCGATCGATCAATCAACTAAGCAAAACTGATTTTAACTCATCGATGGAGTTTCCCAGAACAAACTCGACCGATAGTTTGGAAATTGGCTTTGTTAGTTAGTGGATCGGTTGAGTTACCTTTATTGAAACTCGACCGAATGTACTATATAGAAAACACACAAAAAGTGATTATAACCATTGGAGAGTTGCTACAAACAAAAGTAGATCCGTTGCAAGTTGTAAAATGACTATTTTACATTCTTAAGTGATCCCACACTACTAGGAACATCCCCATCTATAAATAGGACCCCTTGGAGTTCATTCCAAGTTTGGTCATTCATGCTATCCTACGTCCTTGCTATAGTTGAGTGTGTTGCAACCCTTTGATCCCCTTTCTCCCTCTCATTTACAAAGCATTTCATGATTATGAGTGAGTTAGGCACGCTGTAAGAGAGCTATCTCCATGTGCTTGTAATGCTCTCATTCCTTCCATCTTCCCAATCCCCTTTCTCAAAGAGAAAAGGTTGAAGCAAGATAATCTGAGTGAAGGTGAAGTTTCTGATCTTCTTCAAGGTTGAAGAAGAGGTGAAGATCTTCTTTAGGCGATGGAGAAGGGCAAGGCCAAGATTCAAGAATAGTGGGTAATTCCTTCAAGGCCAAAGACTTGATGAAAGCGTGGGTAAGTCCTTGTTAAAGGCTGAAGACATCTTGATCAAGTGGGTAAGTCCCTGTGTAGGTGAATGACTCTTGTCTTGAGTAGGTAAGTACTTGGATGTATTGTGGTCTCCTTGTATCTCTTATGATGGAATATAAGTATACACAGATTACAAAGTCCTAGAGTGTGACCTCTCTAGGTAGTGGATTGACTATCTTCTAGTTTGGAGATTGGAACGACTCTAACCACTTTTTCCAAGTGCATGTTTCAATTTCTCTCATCCTTTTTATGCTTTCTTAGATAGGACTTCAAATTGATCTTAAGCATTTGGCTTCAAGTGATATAAATTGAAGGTCTAACTTTTATTGTGAGAATTTTGAAGCTCTATTCACCCCCCTCAAGAGCCCTAGACCCAACAAGTGGTAACAGAGCCAAGGATCATCTTCAATAATCTCCCACGAGGCAAGATGATGGGTGAGAGCCTACTTGGTTCATTAAACCTAGAGGGAGGCTTCTCCATATGCCCCCAGTCTTTGACGAAACCAACTTCCTCTATTAGAAGAGGCGTATGCAACTCTACATTCAAGGGGTGAATTTTGATATGTGGAAGGTGATGATCACACCATACAAGGAGCCAACCAGAGTCGTTTCAACATGGAATGAAGCTTCTCTAAAAGAATCCCAGCTCAATATCTAAGCTATAAGCATCCTCTATGCAACCCTCACACCAACAGAGTTCGACCTCATCTCCTCATGGGATACAACCTATGAGATATGGGATAGGTTGTGCATCACCTATGAGGGCACAAAGCAAGTGAAGGAGGCTAAGATCTACATGCTAAACAACCTTCTAGAGAACTTCAAGATGGGAAAGAAAGAAGGAATTGCTGAGATGTACTCTAGAATCAACATCATCACCAACGGCCTGGCTGCTTTGGTAAACACTTTGGATAGAGGAGCAATCAACTCCAAGATCTTGATGACTGTACAAAAGAGATGGGATTCTAAGGTGACCTCCATTAAAGAAGTGAGAAGCCTTGGTGACATCCCAAATGAAGACCTCATGGGCAATCTACAATCTCATGAGCCAAGGCTTGACAAGTAAGAAGAGGAAGCTAAGCAAGTAGAGAAGGAAGCAAGAAAGATCAAAGATAATGCCTTTAGAGCTCAAGTGGAGGTTGTTATCCTTCAATAACAACTTTCTAGCCGGACATCTCCTTCCTCCTCTGGTGAAGATGATGGCCCTAGTGAGCATGAAGCCAACTACCCCAAGGGCAAGCACTTCAAGGGAAAGCAATCCTACTCTTCTACTCCAAGATTCTACAAGTGTGGCCAAAAAGGACACTGCAAGAGTGAATGTCTAAAATCAAGAAAGTCACACCACAAGGGAAGCTCGAAGAAGGAGGAAGAGTACAAGAAGGAGAAAAAAGTACAAGAGGAAGGAAAAGGAGAGAAGACACAAGAATGCAACTCATGCAGCTTGGGAAGCATCTTCCTCAAGTAGCTCAAGCTCCAAAGAAGATGGAGAGTGCCACCTTGCAGTCATGGCATCTACAAGTGAAGAAATTGGTGAGGTAAGTGAGCTAAGTAAGGTAAGCTTGCATGAGTTAGCTAAAGAAACTCTTATTGATATGCTTTTTTCTACCCATTCTTCTTTTGCTAAATGTAAATATAAAAGAATGAGGTTAGGAAAAATTGTTGGTGATTTGTATGCTAAACTTGAGATTCTTGAGCAAAATGAGATAATTCATCTTGAGAGCATTGATAACTTGCAAGGCCAATTTCTTGACCTTGATCTCTAATACAATGGAGTTGAGGTAGAGAATGGTGTTTACCTTAAGAACATTAAAACTCTTAAGGAAGACAACCAAAAGTGCCTAAATGATCTTGAAGCTCTTAAAACTGAAAATATTGAATTCAAGCTTATTGTTGATGCTTGTAGAGTGAAAAGGATGTTTATCTTAAATAAATTAAATTTCTTAAATATGAAAATGCTAGGGTGCTTGGTTAAGTTAATGATTTATCTTCTAGACCTATTTTTCCTAGTAAGGATATTACTTCTATGTCTCTTGAAAGAGACTATTATTTGACTAAAGCCCTCTGTTTAGAGGCCGACCTTGTTCATGCTAGAGATGATCTTCCTAGTTTGTCTTCTACTATCATATCTCTTAATGATGACAATAATAGACTTAGAGCCTCTCTATAGAAATTCCTCAAAGGGAAAAACTCCCTAAATGAAATCCTTGACCACACTACCAAACAAAGTGGTACTAGTGGTTTGGGATTTGTAGGGGGAGCACCTAAGGGCAAGAACAAAGTCAATGGTAAGAAAGAGAGTAAGGAAACCTCCTTTTTCATTGGAGAGTCTTCTGGCACTAAGAACCCTATGATTTGTTCTCATTGCAAATGTGATGATCATTATTCTAGTTATTGTCCTTACAAGCCTAAGGGGATCAACCCAAAGATGAAACGGGTCCCCAAACTAACTTTGGATCCCAAAGTTTGAGTTGGGAACTGACACTTTCCTTTCTTGCAAGAAAAAGGTAGATGGATTGTTGATAGTGGCTGCACTAAACACATGACATGTGATATAAGCCATTTCAACAATTTCACCAAGAAGAAAGGAGGTTTTATTACCTTTAGGGACAAAAAGAAAGGTAAGGTAAAAGGTGAGGGTGATGTAGGTGAATACTTGTGTATCAAGAATGTTCTCTTTGTGGATGGCCTACATCATAATTTAATAAGTGTAACTCAATTATTTGATAATGATTATCTTGTGTCATTACTTCTGTTGAATGCTTGATTATAGATTCCCTCACTTATAATGTCATATATAAGGGAACTAGAAGTGGTAATCTTTATGTATCTGTTCTTGACTCTATTAACCCTATTGTTGGTATATGCCTAGTAGTCAATTAGAATGAAATTTCTCTTTGGCATTGTCAGCTTGGTCATGTAAATAAGCATCAATTGAATAAGTTGAGCAAAAAGGACTTGGTCAAGGGACTTCCCAAATTGGATTTTGAAAAGGATGAGGAATGCCAACCTTGTATGCAAGGAAAGTAAACCAAGCCCTCCTTCAAATCCAAAGGAGTACTTAGTACCAAGAGAGCTATTGAGCTTCTTCATATTGATTTGTTTGGACCAATGAGAACTCAATTACTTTGTGGTTCCAAGTATTGTCTTGTTATTGTCGATGATTTCTCTCGATATACTTGGTCCTTCTTTCTCATTGCAAAAAGTGATACGCTTGATGTTTTCTCTAGTTTTTGTAAATGAGTTGAGAATGAAGCTTCTTGTTGGATTGTTTCCATCTGTAGTGATCATGGGGGAGAACTTGAAAATGATTTTTGTGAAGAATCTGGATATGCACATAACTTCTCTTCACCTCAAACATCTTAATAAAATGGGGTTGTAGAGAGGAGGAATAGGTCACTAAAGGAGATGGCTAGGACCATGGTTTTAGATTATGACACTCCAAAGAAGTTTTGGGCCAAAGTCGTTAGTACCTCATGTTTTGTGCAAAATCGTGTTTTTGCACATCCTTCTTTAAAGAAAACCCCCTATGAGCTATGGTGTGGTAGGAAGCCTTCTATTGAGTATATCCATTTTTTTAGATGCCATTGGTTTTTTTTTAATACGAAAGATTCTCTCGACAAGTTTGGTCCCAAATCTTACAAGGCTTTCTTTTTGGGCTATAGAACTACTAGCTAGGCTTATAGAGTATTTATTGTTGGAATTTGCATAAGTAGAAGAATATATTAATGTTAAGTTTATTGAGACTAACCCCTCTATTCCCAAAGATATTGTTCCAAATGATGATGTTGCGGGTGAAGTAATTCCTACCCTAAAAGAACTCAACATCACCCAAAAGGGAAAAGAGTTAGCCACTCAATAAGAAGAGAAAGATGAAGAGAAGAAGGATCCAACTCCCTGCTTTACAAAGAATTGTCCAAAAGAGATGATTTTAGGTGAACCTTTTGAAAGAGTGAAGACACAGGCTGCCTTCAATAAAGAACAAGACAACATATCCTTCATCTCACAACTCAAGTCAAAGAACGTCAAGGAACATATTAGGGATGATGAATGGATCCTACTCATACAGGAAGAATTGGAGCAGTTCGAGAAGAACAACATGTGGACCCTAGTGCCAAAACCAAGTGATAAAAATATGATTGGCACCAAGTGGGTCTATTGCAACAAGCTTGATGAAAGTGGCAAGGTGGTAAGGAACAAAGCAAGGTTAGTGGCTCAAGGCTACAATCAATAGGAATGTATATATTTTGATGAAACATATGCACTTGTAGCTAGACTTGAGTCCATTCATATGTTGCTTTATTTTGTTTGTTACAAGAACTTTATTCTTAATGAAATGGATGTTAAAAGTGCATTTTTGAATGGTACAATTGAGGAGGAAGTGTATGTTGTCCAACCCCCAGGCTTTGAACATGATAATCTACCTAACCATGTTTATTTGTTGCAAGAAGCTCTCTATGGACTCAAACAAGCACCCTGAGCTTGGTATGAGGAATTAAAGAACTTTTTGTTAGATCATGGGTATATCATGGGCAAAGTAGATTCTACCTTGTTTCTCAAACACACTTCTAACAATTTTCTTATCATTCCAATATATGTTGATGATATCATTTTTGTCTTATATTGATCTTTGCAAGGAGTTTAGTGATCTTATGTAGAGTGAGTTTGAGATGAGCATGATGGGTGAGCTTACATTCTTCCTAGGCTTTCAAATCAAGAAAACTAAAGATGGAAACTTCATCAACCAAGGCAAGCACACAAGTGATCTACTTAAGCGCTTTGGGATGGAGAACACCAAGCCGATGGACACACCCATGTCAAAAACCACCAAACTTGATAAAGATGAAGAAGGTGAGAAAGTGGACGAGAAGCTCCATAGAGGTACTTTTGGAAGTTTACTTTACTTAACTGCCTCTAGACCTGATATAATGTTTAGTGTTGGCTTGTGTGCTAGCTTTCAATCAAATCCCAAGAAATCACATCTTATAGTTGTTAAGAGGATTTTAAGGTACTTAGACAAAATCCCAAATTTTGGATTATGGTATCCCAAATTAAGGGACTTTACACTTACAACTTATAGTGATGCAAATTATGTAGGATACTTGATTGATAGAAAGTGCACAAGTGGCACTTGCTTTCTCCTAGGACCATGCTTAGCGTTGTGGTTCTCCAAATAAACCACCGAGACTGAATACATTGCAACTAGGAGTTGTTGTGCCTAGGTCCTATGGATGAAGCAAATTCTCCAAGACTTTAACATTCATTTTAATGCTTCTCCTATCTGTTGTGATAATACTAGTGCAATCAATTTATCTTACAATCCTATATTGCATATTAGAGCTAAGCATATAGAGGTCTTCGTCATTTTCTTCGTGATCACATTGCCAAAAAAGATATCTATATCACGCATGTGGACACAAAAAATCAGTTGGTGGATATTTTCAGTAAACCTCTAGCTAGAGAGAAATTTAACTTTATTAGATCTAAACGACTCATAACTACTTTGGATGAATCTGATATGTCTTCTAGCTAGTTGTCATCTATCCTATATGCTTTGGTTATATCTTAATTTTCTTTTCCTGCTAAAATGCTAAAATTTTCTTGTTCATATGCCTTGCTTTTCGCTTGTTTTGGATATTTTTCACAAAGTCTTGTTTTATTGCAAAATAGTTCCCAATGATGAGTGATTTGTGCCTAACTTTGTATAAATATAAAATGGACTAGAAAAATAAATTTAATCAGCACTCAAATGGATAGAAATTAAAATTTCTAATGTTCATTCTAGTTGACCAACGGTCGAGTTGCCAACTCGACCGATCTGTGGCCGGGGGCTTTTGTATAGAGCCATTCGGTCAAGTTTCCCAGTCAAAAACTCGATCGATGGCTGGGCTGGAGCAAACTTAAGTGAGGTTCGACTGACTTTTCTCCCTCTCAACTAGAGAAAAATCTACGGATCCAACCTCCAACTCCCTCAAGCTCTCAACCTTAGGCTCGACCATCCTCTACCTAGCCCTAATTCGACCTTTCTCGACCTCCCTTAACATCTTGCTCTTTAACCCTAGGTGTTTGGTCAGTTTGTGGTGGTGTTTCCCACATTTTCTTATCTCTCTATCCTCTTATTTCGTCTCCATGGATTCAAATAGGAGAAAGAGAGCCGCCCCATCTGGAGCACCATCCTCCTTCTCCAACTCATACCTTGTACCCTTTGATGATACCTTCTTTGTTTCAAATGATGCTCTAAATAGGTACAAGGAGCTCCTCCCTAGGAACCCATTTCCATTTCATGCCCTTTTTAGCCAAGCCCACGTAGACAAAAGATTATTGATCAAGTGTCTGAGTTTCTAGACGACCACCACCTCTCCGCCTTGAGTGTTGAACGTGCGTGCTACCACAATTCCATCACAAACACCAAAGTTGTTCATGAATTCTTTACAAATTTTGTAATAGAATTACGAAACTCTCATACCCTGGCATAATGCTCAAGTTGTCCTTACTTCCATGATAGTCGGGAAGAAATTCCAAGTCTTCAAGGATACCTATATCTTTTTATCTGATACTGAGGTGACTGACACATGGAGGAAGGATTACCCTAAGTATTTTGACCTCCTAGACCCTGAGGCCTTCTACAAGAAATATAATCTCACTCTCCCTAACATTCATACATTCTTAAAGAAGATTTAGTTTCCCTATAGGAAGAAGTATACCCTTCCTTCCTCAGCCATAGACCTGAAGAACCACATACTCACCCTAGTAGTCAACTGCAATATTCACCCAAAGGAAAACCAAACTAAAATTGCAGAGAATATTTTGGTGATTATGTTCTATATCTTGAACAACATCGGAGTCAAATGGGATAGATATTTCCTCCATAACATGACCTTCTTTGACTTTGGTAAGAACACTCGTGGCACCCATCCACCCTACCCAACCCTGATTTGTGGTCTTCTTTAGTCTGCCACTGACAAATCTCTTTTTCATGACCTTCATTACAAACCTACCCGAAAAGGAGTTTGCATAAGTGAGATCACCCTTCAGAAGAGTGTTCCTACCCCTTCCTCTTCCACACCTAGAGCCTCTACCGCTACCCGTGCACCTCCACCACCTCAGCCATATAGATCTTCCCGTGCCTCATTCCATGTATCAAATGAAACCTTCATGGTCTACATGATGCATCAATAGTCATATAACCTTCAGGTTCATGAACACATACATAAGGATATTTACGCTATCATTCCCACCATGAACCTATCATGTGCCCATACTTAGCCTTCCAGCCCTACCCAAGGGGTGAATATGCATCCTATGCATACAATCACTTTTACCCAACCCCTCCACCTACTACTTCTACTGCTACACCCTATGTTGTTTGTGGATCTACCCCTTCTGTGCTACCTCTCCCTACTGGTCCCATAGCTACCTTGCTTGCAGGACTTGACACTTTTTCTCCTTCCTATCCCCAAGCTCAAGAACTACATGACCTTGGTATGTCTTGGGCTAAGAAGAGTGCCATATGGCCCGATCATGGCTTCGGTCCCTTTGTCGATGAGGAGATGCCAGATTAGGTTGATGAGGAAGCTGCTATTATTGATGAGGAGGAATCTGATGATGATGATGAGGATGGTTCTGATGGCTCTACTGGGGGTTCTAGTGATGAAGGTGACATTGTTTTCTCTGCTGCTTCTTCAGACGAAGATGATGACTATGAGCCAGAAGCCTCTACTGATGATGCTATTGATGATGATGATGTTGTGGACTTAGATAGCCTAGATGTTTAGATGATTTAGTTTGTAGTCTGTAGATGTTGATCATATATATCTTTCTAGATTATTTTGTACTAAAAACATCTGGGCACATTATCTGAGATGTACTATTTGTATCATCATGATGTTTTCATTGCCTTGGCTTGTAGTCTCTTTTGAGGACATGCTTTCAGTGTTGTAATGTTAATTATATGCACACTTACTCTTTGATTACCTATATCTCATGATTCGGTGCCATGTTTCCCATATTTTGATTATGATTTAGATTGCTTGTCTCTCTCGTCTCTGGTTTATGTGTTATATGAGGTTGCATGTTTTATCTTGTGGATGTATGTTTAATTGTGCTTGGAGAAGACCTAATTTTGTGCTCTTCTGCCCCCCTTCCTTTTTGATAATGTCAAAAGGGTGAGAGATGTTCAATGCTTTGAAGCTCAACCATATTTTTTTTATTACCTATGTGGTCCTTTTCTTATTCATTATATGCTTTATCATGTGACTTGCTAAAGGACCACATAGTAAATATGTTATATTTCTTTGTGTATAAAGGATAACTATGTAGGTAAGAGTAAGCATAGATTGATCGGGAGCAATTCACATTGTTAAAATTATGAATCCCCTTGCAATTCACAAGGCTAAGGTATAACTTTACATATCCTTTTCAATATGATTGAGGAATGGTTTTCCATTGTTAAAAAGAGGGAGAATGTTGACTTGAGAGTTATACATTGTCCATATTTTGATAATGACTTAACCATTCCATTCCAATGTGTCTAATATGTTTGGTCAAGATTGATTTCAGGATTTAGGTACATGAAAAGGATCAAATTAGACAAGCCCTAGCTTGTCCATGTTTAAGTAAAAAACAATGCAATTTTAGGAAATCACTCCAAATCGCCTTATACTAATTTTTTAATCACTTGTATTGATGATATGACTTGTAAAAAAGATGTGAAAAAATCAGGGACAATTAATTCCAACATTTGGTCAATCAAAAATCATTTTGGAAAATTTTTCACAGGCACTTTGTCGGTCGAGTTGGAAACTTGACCGATTCAGTGATGGATTTTCTAAAATGACCAATCAGTCAAGTTGTCAACTCAAAGAACTTAAGTGATCGATCAACTAAGAAAAACTAATTTTGACTCATCGGTCAAGTTTCCCAAAACAAATTCGACTGACTGTTTGAAAAATGGCTTTGTCGGTTAGTGGATTGGTCAAGTTACCTTTATTGAAACTTGATGGAATGTACTATAGGGAAAACACATAAAAAGTGGTTATAACATTGGAGAGTTGTTGTAAATGAAAATAGATATGTTGTAAGTTGTAAAATGGCTATTTTTTTATTCTGAAGTGATCCCACACTCAAAGGAAAAATCCCATCTATAAATAGAACCCCTTGGAGTTCATTCCAAGTTTTCTCATTCATGCTATCCTAAGTGCTTGCTATAGTTGAGTGTGTTGCAAACTTTTGAGCCCCTTTCTCTCTTTCATTTACAAAGCATTTAATAATTATGAGTGACTTAGGCATGTTGTAAGAGAGCTACATCCATGTGCTTGTAAAGCTCTCATTCCTTCCATCTTCCCAATCCCCTTTATCAAAGAGAAAAGGTTGAAGCAAGCTACTCTGAGTGAAGACGAAGCTGTAGGTCTTCTTCAAGGTTGAAGAAGAGGTGAAGATCTTCTCCAAGTGAAGGAGAAGGGCAAGGCCAAGATTCAAGAAGAGTGGGTAATTCCTTCAACGTAAAAGACTTGATGCAAGTGTGGGTAAGTCCTTGTTAAAGGCTGAAGACATCTTGATCAAGTGGGTAAGTCCTTGTATAGGTGAAAGACTCTTGTCTTGAGTAGGTAAGTCCTTTCATGTATTGTGTTCTCCTTATATATCTTGTGATGGAATATAAGTATACATGGATTGCAAAGTTCTAGAGGTTGGCCTCTCTAGGTAGTGGATTGACTATCTCTTAGTTTGGAGATTGGAACCACTCTAACCACCTTGTCCAAGTGTATGTTTCAATTTATCTCATCCTTGTATGTTTTCTTAGACTGGGCTTCAAATTGATCTTAAGCATTTGATTTCAAGTGATATAATTTGAAGTTCTAACTTTTCTTGTGAGAATTTTGAAGCTCTATTCACCCCCTCTAGAGCCCTAGATCCAACATCTTGAACTAGAGTAGACTGTTGAGATGCACATGTGCTCAATATCACATACTCACTCAAATGAGCATGACCATGCATTTCTCAGTATTTCTTGTCAAGTGTACAAAATATCAACTCTGATAGAAGGGACAAATCCCATCTACATCACTCACAGTCAATCCCCACGTGTCACAATGTACCCTATCACCACCTTTATGGAAACCCTGATTCAAGGTCATGTTGGATGGTGTCAAAGTGCATCGAATGACATGTGAGGAGTGTAGTGATTCAGGTCTAAGAACCATAATCACCACTATCACTTTCAAAGTTGATTCTGACTACCATTCAATGTTTCCATGTATCACTCCCAAGCTGTGATTTTTTGGTACACTATTTTCTAACAAGTATGTATGTGTTTGGCTTGATATCCAATATCATGACTAGAGAGACTCTATCCTTAGTCAACACACATTTTGGTTTCATGTATTATTGTCATCTATTTTTCTTCCACAATAATATCTGACTAGGCTCATAATAAGAATGTATGTAATCTTATCATACATATGATTTCATTGTTCAAGTCCTGAACCTGAAAACATATGCCATTCAGTAACATATTCTTCAAACATTTAATATGCTTGTGTCATTATCTCATGAGTCAAAAAAACATAATAGACAAAATTAGCTTTATCATTATGAAATCATGTACACGATACTTCAAAACAATCATCCTATGATTGAGTCTCTGGGCATACATACCAAGAATCTCACACTTGTACTTAGAGCCAATCATCCACGAATCTAACTCCATGTGATCTTAACATGATCATCATGTTTTTATTATACATGTGATTTTGTCAGTGGGTCAACAATATTTTTCTTCTAGTCGGTACTTCGTGAAACTTTATTTCTCCTCGTAGTATGATCTCTCATATGTGATGTAAATGTCATAGTGTGCTATCTAAGTTCTTTACTCTATCCAATAGCGTCATTACTGTCACAATATTTCTAGCACATCATCAATGGTTGGAACTAACCCAACTTCATCCAATGAACTTCTTGATCCATACAATACCCTCTGTTGTGCTAAAAAATAGCAATGTACTCAACTTCTATTGTACAATCAACAATTTTCTTTTTCTTAGTTGTATTTGGATTACATTTCTATTTTAAGGAAAAATACAAAATTAGATTGCAATCAATAATCATCTTTTTGAAGCTTGCATTAGTGTAACCCTAAACACCAAACTCTTCATCACCGCCACAAATAAGGAAGTAATGCTTAGTTCTTTTCAAGTACTTAAGGATGTTCTTTATGGTAGTCCATTAACTTTCATTGGGAACTGACTGATGTTTTCTCATCATGCTCAAAGCATACGAGAGATCAATATGAGTACATAACATTACATACATGATAGATTGAATAATGGATGCATATGGCATCTTACTCATGTGTTCCAGTTCTTTACAAGAACTGGGACATTGGGCTCTTGAGAAACTAATTCCATGGGATATGGGTAATTTCCCTCCATTTGAGTTATGTGTGCTAATACTGTTCAACACCTTGTGAATATATGTACTTTGTCTTATGCCAAGAAGTCATTTACATCTATCTCTATTAATCTTAATTCCTAAAATATAGTATGCTTTGCCTAAATCTTTCATAGAGAAGGCACCTCCCAACCATGTCTTTACCATTTGTAGGGTAGGGGTGTCATTCCCCATCAATAGTATATCATCTACATACAATATCGAGAATACAATTATGTTCCCACAACCTTCTTGTAAACACATGGTTCATCTTTATTTTGTCTAAAGACAAACTCTTTGACTGCCTCATCAAATCGAAGATTCCAACTTTTAGCTCATTTCAATGCATAGAATAACCTTTGTAGCTTATAAACTTTGTTTACAAATTATAAAACCTTTTGGTTGTGTCATGTACACATCCTCAAGAAGATCCCTATTAAGGAAAGCGGTTTTAACATCCAATTGCCAGATCTCATAGTCATAATAAGCTACAATTGCAAGCATGATCTTGATAGATTTAACCATGGCAACTAGACAAAAGGTTTCATCATATTCAACACCTTTAACTTGTCTAATACCCATTGCAACCAACTAGCCTTTCTAGTTTTCTACATTATCATCCATGTCAGTCTTCTTCTTGAAGACCCATTTGCACCCTATGGGTTTTAATCCTTTAGGTGGATCCACCAAGGTCCATACCTTGTTTGTGTACATGGAGACCATCTCAGATATCATGGCCTCAAATCATTTCTTAAACTTTGGTCCCTCAACAGCCTCTATGTAGGTTATTGTCTCATAATCTATGTCCAACTCATCTCCTTCTCGAGTCACAAAATATCCAAACCAAGGTGCGTCCTACTAGATCTATGGTGTTCAACTTTAGGTTCCACAAAAAATTGTGACTCTCTTTGTTCCCTATGTACCTCTAAAGGTTCAATGTTTTCTTATTCATGTGAAACTTCTTTGAGTTCTACTTTCCTCCCATCTATTCATCTAGAAATAAATTCCTTTTATAGGAAAATAGCATACCTCACAACAAATAGTTTGTTGTCAGATGGGTTATACAAGTATTATCCCTTAGTTTCCCTGGATATCTAACAAAATAACATTAATATGATCTGGGACCAAGCTTTTCAGGAAACAATTTTCTCACACAACATTTGCATCCAAAAATCTTCATAAAAGACATATTTGGATGCTTCCTTGTCCGTATCTCATACAGTGTCTTTTAAATCGATTTAGATGGTATGTGGTTTAGTGCAAACATTGCAGTTTCTAGGGCATATCCCCTGAAGGAAGTAAGAAGATCACAAAGCTCATTGTTGATTACACCATGTCTAATAGGGTATGTTTCATTCTTTCTAATACACCATTGTGGTGTGGTGGTCCAGGTGTAGTCCATTATGATACAATACCATAGTCTCCCAAAATGTCCTCAAACTATTGGCTTAAGCATTCTCCATCTCGACTAGATCAAAGTGTTTTAATACATTTACCAAGTTGGTTTTGTACTTTATTCATAAAATCCTTGAACTATTTGTAGGATTCTAATTTGTATTTCATTAGATACACCTAGACATTTCTATTGGGATCATTAGTAAGTGTGTGATGAAGTACAGATGAGAACCACTAGCATTTATTCTAAAGGGTCCAAATATATCTGTATGTACAAGTCCCAATAGATCACTTACTCGCTCATTGTTTCCACTGAATGGAGACTTTGTCATCTTTCCCGACAAATAAGACTCACATCTCTGTATTGGTTCAAAATCTAAAGAGTCTAGATAGCCATCTATATGGAGTCTAGATATGCATGTCTTGTTTATGTTCCCTAGATGGCAATGCCAAAGGTATGTTTTATTTGAGTTATCAAGCATTAGACTTTTGGTATTTAAGTTATATACACTTTTCTCAAGATTTAACAAATAAGGACCATAAAACATTGAGCACTATCATAAAATATGTCATCTTTAGAAATAGAACACTGACCATTCTTTATATTAAATTTAAATCCACTCTTGGCCATATAAGATCTATAAATGATGCTTCTATTAAAGGAAGGTACATTTAGTAGTTCTCTAACTCTAATACAAGATCATTGGAAGACATCAATTATAGGTTCCAACTATAGTGGCAACAACTCTTGCTCCATTTGCAACACACAGTTCCACCCAACCTTCCTTAAGGGTTTACTTCATTTCAGATCTTGCATATCCGAGCATATGTGAGATTCACATCCATATCCAGTATACAAAGATGAATAAGTAGAAAAAACCATCTCAATAAAGTATATACCTAAATTAGAGATCTCTATCCCTTAATTAATCTTACTGAGGTCCTTTAAGTAAAAAGGACAAATTGCTTTTACACTTACCTTTCTCCTCATCTTAAGTACAGAAGACTCGATCTTCAGGTTACACTCAAAACTTTTCTTGTCTTTTTCTTCACCCTTGGACTCCCTTTTACTGATTACCATCACCGATTCAAGTTTTTCCTTCTTCATTCTTTCTTTGACATTTATCAGCATGCCAAGCAATTCAGACAATGATTTGGCCAAGTTGTTCATGTTATAATACTTCATGAACTAGAAATATGATTTAGGAAACCATTGCAAAATAATATATGTGACCAACTCTTGTCCTAAAGGAATCCCACTCTCTATAGGTTTTCCACATGCTCAATTATCTTGAGCACACAGGGCCCTACTTCATCTCCCTCCACCATTCTTCACACAAAGAGAGCCTTAGAGACATCATACATTTTATTTTGCATGATCCTCGTACATAATTTTGAGATGTGTCATCATATCAAGAATGTCTATGTTTTCATGATGATTTTGTAGCTCATAGTTCATAGAGTTAGCTTGAGGCTTTTGATGTCTGTGAAATCATCAACATCCTTCCAATAAGCATCCACTTCAGTCTTAGGCACATTGGGAGTGGGTTCCTCTAGATTTGGTGTATCTAGGACATAGAGCTTATTCTCATGAATGAGAATGTTTGTTGAAGTCTTGAACCAGTTATGGAAGTTGGTCCCATTCAATTTTTCCTTATTAAGGACCAATTGTAATGTGAATATGTTATTGTTTTCCATTGGTTTCTACAAAAGAGAATTTACATTTTTTTAAAAGAATTTTGATTTGATTTAAAAATATTGACTATATTAATTGTGCTTTAAATAAGCTGTAGTTCCTACTATTTTTCTTCCAATAAATAGACCTCATATTATTTTGTGAAGATTGAAAGACAAAATCTTCTAGTGGGCCAAGATTCATATATCATCCAATCATGAGTTAGCTTTTCCTGATAGCCCATAACTTAACTATTTAAGAAGCCAAAATTTTCCAATTGGATCCAATGAAGTTCTTATATAGAGGGTTGATGGAGCCTCCACTCGCGTGGAGTTGCGTGCACCACTAAAAATCCTAGAGATAGTAAGTCTCTAAGTTTAACCTTGTGTGTGCTATAATAAGATCTCCACCCACATATACTAAGGTACAGGGAAGTCTTATCGTAGTACATTTGAGGGTCGAATCCATAAGACAACAGTCTTGTTAGGGTTTAACAAGATGGAAAATGTTATAATTCTATCTATCTACTTAAGAGTTGATATCTAGATCAAAGAGTTGATTGGATGATTAAACTAAAGTTCAAGGCAAAGTAAATGGCAAGAAAGTAAATTTAAGGTGGAAAACAATATTTTGGAAACCACTAGGATGTGATCGAGTTTCACCACCGCTACACATGGATCAAAACTTACATCATAAAAACATGGCTTGCAAAGAAAAGAGTCTAAACAGTTAGTATCTTTGTAGACTTAGCTTCCTTTCAGATAACTAACTATGAGAAACGTGGGAGTATTGCAGTGGCAGCCATCCCCAAATGAATGGTCACTTACTTTCCATCACTCCCCTCGTAAAGTGTGTTCCTTGACCTGTCAAGGTTGTACTTTCATACGTCAACTGATTCCATTTCATAGCATGAAAGTACAATGATGGAGGTGAGTTTACTCCACTCCTTGAGAAATGCTCCTAGATACCGAACGAAATGTATGTTGACTACATACATCTGGAACAAACAAGCAATCAATATTCAAATCTAAAAGTATAAACATAGACAATTCACACTAGTAGATAAAAGATAACACAAGTTGGTGATCAAGCAACTAGCATTCATTAAACGATTGATGTTTAATTGAAAAGATAGTATTTCTCTATTGCAAACTCATGAATTACAAAGCATGGAATGAAAACATGGGTAGCGGGGCTACTCTCTGCACCCTTGTGTATGGGACTACTCGCTCATGGAAAGAACAAAGAAGGAGGCGAGAAGAGAGAAAGAAAGCATCATCTCCACGTAGGAGGGAGGAAGGTCAACCCCTTGGAGTAGAGAGCAACTATCTTCACACCACGTGGTTGCCTTGATGAAGAATCCTCCACTTCCCACCTTCTATGTGAATGAGAGAGGAAGTAGCTTGAGGATGGAGTGTGGATCTTAGACCGGCAGCCTTGGGGCAAAGGATGAAGTATGAACAGCTCTGGAGTGATTGGGGTAGCCTCTGGACGTCCAAGAATTTGATGCCAAATGTGGACTCCTTTGGTCCTATTTATAGGCTTCCAATGGATCCCAAACGATCTTGGGACCGTTTGGGTCTTTAACAGTTTGGAGACCGTTTGGACTCATTTGATCGTGGGACCGTTTGCGTTCATACGGTCTTGAGACCGTTTGGCTTCATGCGGTCTCAAGACCGTTTGGATTTATACGGTCTTGGGACCGTTTGGCTCTTATTTGGTCTTGAGACTGTTTGTCTTCATACGGTCTTGGGACCGTTTGGGTTCATACGGTCTTGAGATCGTTTGGGGCTTTTTGCAAATTTTTTGGGTTTTTCTGTAGGAAGAAAAGGAGAAAGGTCAGTCTATTGGTATATTTACAATAAAGTGGAAAGTTAAGGATTCTATCTAATTTATCTAAGAAAGAGTATGGAAAATTAAGAAAAACTAGTAAGATAACATCACAAAATGGGAGCTTATCACCCCCCTAACTTAGAGTCTAGCTTGTCCTCATGTTGGATAGATCTAAGGCATGTAGTGGCGAGGTGATTTTATTCAGTGAAGATTCAGATTCTATCTAATTTATCTAAGAAAGAGTATGGAAAATTAAGAAAAACTAGTAAGATAACATCACAAAATGGGAGGTTATCACCCCCTAACTTAGAGTCTATCTTGTCCTCAAGCTGGATAGAGCTAAGGCATGTAGTGGCGAGGCGATTTTATTCAGTGAAGATTTCCATACTCTTGCTTCAGTTCCAAACCAGAGGTCTCCCAGAGTTGTATTGAGGTTTCTATTTGCACCGACTCATTCGGGTGTCGGGAGTTGCATGGAGCTCAGGTTTCTTCCGTATCGCGTAACTCACATTGTGACCACCCTTTCCTTAATCACATTCTATGCATGTCTTTGACTCTAAGCAGTTTTATACTTCTTTGAAAATCCTACCGGGAGCTAAGATAGGTATGAGGGTTGGATGAAGGATGATGTGTAACCCCCCCTTCTAAGGGGGGAGGGTTTATCTAAACTTTTAGGTTCTCACTACCGGGCGCGCACGATACATCTGCCTTTGTGAGGGAAGCTGAATGTACCGGCCGACAAGACCATTGTCAGCTTTTTCATAAATGTGGAGATCTTAGGATCTCACTACCGGGCGCGACACATCTGCCTTTATGAGGGAAGTTGAATGTATTGATCGAGCAAGATCTTTATTGACTCTTCATATAGGTCCTTATGCATGGCACAACGCTCATGTTTTTATTCAACACTCTGGCTTTTATTCATATGCTCACCGACTTAGGAATTGGGTATTTAGGGATTTTATTTGGGATGCCAAGCCTCTTTTTGAAAAGAAGAAAACTGTTCCCTAGAGTTTTCAGACATGCACTTGTTTCGGTTTTGTACTTGGTGGTCCACTTGTGAGGTTCCTTGATTTGGATTTTGCCTGGTTTCCTCCCATCCTTGCGAGCGTTTGGCTTGTTTCGACCATGATGTTAACCTGTGGAGAGTCTGATGTAGAATTGAAGCAAAAGCATGAAAATCGAGTATGGAGGTGATTTATTAATTTGCCATTACATGCCTAAATGCTACTTATGTAAGTGAGGACTAATTTGTCTCTAACTTAGCTAGGGGTGTCCCTTTTTCAAAAAGAATGCTATATTATGTACAAAAGTTATTCTATCCAAGAAATTATCAAAAGAATCTAAGTGTTAAAAAAAGAAAAAAAATGTGTGAAAGAAGAAAAGAAAATGAAAGAGTAGAGAGAAGAAGATTTGAAAGTAATACCTCGCCCTTGCCCAGTGTGCCCCCCCCCCCCCAACTTATCCTCTGGAATGCAACAACACTTCATCGTCTCCCTCATGGCATGACCCCCCTTCATGGACGAAGTGGATCTCTATTTATATGTACAGGTAACAAACTTAAACTTCATCGGTCTCTGAGATAATGACCCTTCAACGGTCGTCAATGTTGTGAGATTTGTTGATCATTGATGCAACATGACCTTCAATCACAGGGACATTGGCATCAATGACTACATGGATGGCACAAGGTCCATTGGTCGAGATATGGAAAGGTTTCATCAGTTGCTAAAGGTGTGAGCTTCAACAATTGTAGCAAATGTTCAACTCATAGTGACTGCTGAGATGGTGTAGAGTCCATCAGTCTCTACACGTGAGGAAGTACAGTGGTTGTCAAGAATGATCGGCTAACACTGACTTGTAGTGATCTTCATCAGTCACCAAAGTGTCAAGACTTCAACAACCACTAGGATTTTAGCTTTAGTGATCGTCAAGAGTTATATTTTTTGAAAAAATAGAAATAGGTTATTTTAGGTGCCTATATAAAATCTTGGTGAAAACAATTAGAACTATCTATATAAAACATAAAAGAGATGACAAAAAGCGGAAAAAATATGAACTAAAATATCCACAAAATTGGATGTTATCATTCACTCAAAATATAGAGGATGAGAGCCTAATTGGAACAAGAAGATTTTCCCTTGGTGTCTTGCTTCAAGGAAAATGGGACATGTTGTTGTGCACAAGTACTTTGATATATGCATGTTAAATAATGAAAAGTAGGGGTGGAAAAAAAACCCTAACAAACCTAGCCTGATCCGACAAAAAATTTGGGTCTTTTTTCGGACTGTTCTAGTTTGCATCGGGTTCATTCATGTCCATTTTAATTTGAGTCAAATTGGGTCTTGTCTAATTTGGGTCGGGTCCATTCTAGTCAGGTTTTGTGTTTGTTATACTTTTTGTAGATTTTTATAATTGAGTATTTTTATGTTTTTTTGGGTACACGGGTCCAGTTGATATCGGGTCGATATATGCATGTCTGGGTCCAATCAGTTCCTTTTGGGTTCGGGTCCATTTTGAGACTTATTTAATTGGGTTCTGGTCCAATTAGTTTGGGTTCGATTCGGGTCCGGTCCAGCAAAACCCGACCCATTTTCATGCCTAATTATAAGAACATGCTTATGTGACCTGAAAGAATTTAATCTTTTTTAAGTTATGCATTATTCTTCCCTGATTTATGGTTTCTATATATTAAAGTTACAATATCATGTTCACTGAAGTATGTTTATGATCTTCTAATGTGCTCATGTTAAGAGGTAGAAATTTGAATTATATGCAAAGAGGGAGAAATCACATCATGTTTAAGATTCAAGTTAGATATTGTGTTGATGTTCATATTAAGAATCATTTATAAGAACTAATTAAGTTTTCTTACTCTCCCAAATCATGAACCTCAAGTGATCACTATGGGCTTCCGTATAAAATCATGGGATTTCCTAGAAATTTATGGACTTTCCTAGCATTATGTGCTTTTAAGTGGGCAATCGTAAAGAGATGCACATTTTACTTATTCAATTATTTATGTTAACAAGATACAAGAATGATTAATGTCCATGTCATTTTTTCCTTACTGTCAAGAAGAATTCTTTTGCTTGTTCTATAAGTTCCATTATTTACCAATGTGATGTTTTTCTCTTATACATAGTTGAGGATGTGATTACCTTAGGTATTAGAGCAAGGAAGCATTAAAGAAGAGAAATCCAGGGACTAGAAGACCTTAAAGATCAACCTAGTGGGGTGCTATATTTTATAAAGATCCTATTATTTAGAATGATTATTTTTATGTTTTAGTTATGTTTAGTCGATGGATATCAGGTCTGATGAAGTAGTTAGTTTTATTCTTTATATCCAGTGAAAATTATATGACTATTCTAAGAAAATATATGGTAATTGATTTATTTATTCACAATGAGTATCCTAATGTGACGTCTCCTTCATACAAAGGACAATGGCTACGGCTGTGGGAGGTGAGTGTGGAGAGGCGATTCCAGTGGCGATATCTGAGGCGATTCCACTGGCGGTCCCGAAGAAGGTCACGGAGGCTACGCTGGTGGCCAGTTCATCGAAGGCGTCAAAGGAAGTCAATGTAGTAGATCTGACGAATGCTACGAAGACAACAAATCCTGGGAGTAGGGAGATTGGGAGAAGGCCGACGTCGATTGGGGTTTCGAAGGAAGCAAAGTCATGGGCAGATCTGGTCACGGAGAAGCCGACATCCTCCAAGACTTTCTTCACCAAGCTAGATGTTCAGGTTGTTGACGACAAGCTTCTGTACTCAAAGAGCATTGCGGAAAGGAACCTGCAGCGATGGAGTAAGGCGGCGGCTGCTTACATAGTTGGATTGAACCCACATTGGCCATCGTTAGTGAGGTACCTGGCACATCTGTTGAAGGTTAAGGGGTCGACCGAGATTAGATCCAGAGGAAGGGGGTTCTTCATCCTGTTATTCTCTAACGAGGAAGACATGACAACGGCTTTAGATGGAGGGCCATGGTTCATCGCCGGGAAGCCACTGATACTAAAGAAATGGGAGCGAGGGGAACCAAAAGAGAAGATGAAGATTACGGAAATACCGATCTGGATCAAGATTCACGATCTGCCCTTAGAACTTTGGGACGATGAGATGTTTATGAGGATTGGCTCTGTTCTTGGGAAGCCGCTACGGACAGACCAGCTTACTGTGGAGTACTCAAGGTTAGAGTATGCCAGGCTTCAGGTGATGATACCAGCCGACTTGTCTTTTCCGGAGGAGCTGGAACTTCAGAGTGATGACGGACAAAATGATAAAATCCGTTTCGAGTATGAATGGAGACCAGATACCTGTGCTGTCTGTAACAATTTTAGTCACAAATCGGGGCTGAGTGAGGATAGAAAAAAAACTTTAATGCAGGGAATCGTGGAGAACAGGCCGAAGAAAAAGGTGTGGATGCCGAAGAAGACAAAAGCCCAAACGATGGAGGAGGAAACTGATGAGTTCAGTGATGTAGTGGAAGAGCTGGTGCAGATTTCTAAAGGCTCTGTTAGCAGAACTATAGGAAGTATACAGAATGGGAAAGGTAAGCTTGTCACTCCTTCACCTTCGCCATCTTGGGAGACGCAGAGGCGGATATCTAAATCTCCCCCAAGAGTTGCAGCGAAGCCGGTGTCTGCTGTGAGGAACATCCAATTGTCTCCGAACAAATTTTGTCTTCTTGAGAATTTGGGGGAAGGTGATGCAGGTGAAGGTAACATGAGTAGAGGGGTTCCAATCATCTCAAATGGATAGACCATTATCGATCTACGCCTGGAATGTGAGAGGGATCCACAATAAAATCCTCCGCATTCGAGGTGAGATTAGCAGGCTGAAGGCTGATGTGTATATCATTTTAGAATCGAGAACAAAGAAGAGCGACATTGAAGCGATTGTGGAGGAGGTCTGGCAGGGAGCGAAGTATATTTCGAACGAGGACTATTATTCTTATACTCAGATTCTTGTTTTGTGGAGAGATCATGATATCTCGATCAACAAGGTGCTGGATAATGAGCAGATCATGCACTGTGAGATTGGTTTGCAGAGTAGCCAGTCTAGATTCTTTTCTGCTGTTTACGGCTCAAATGGTGATAATGAGAGATCTATTCTGTGGGATTCTCTGAATTCTATTGCGAGGTTGAGCATTGATGCATGGTGTGTTCTTGGTGATTTGAATGCAGTGAGGTTCACTTATGACAAGCTTGGGAAGCAGCCGCCCACAAATAAAAGTATGTCTGATTTCAATAATTCGTTAGAAACTACTGGTCTTATTGAGATTCCATCTAAGGGGCCTTTCTTCACCTGGGACAGCCATAGTGCTAAGGGTGTTAGTACCTTCTCAAGGATTGATAGGTCCTTTTGTAATGTGAAGTTCTTGGGTTTGTTTCCTACTATGTGGAGTGAAGTTATTTCTAACATGATCAGTGATCACCGTGTCCAACTGCTGCATCTGCAAACTAATAGAAGGAGGAGCATACCTTTTAAGTTCATTAATAGTTGGGTTACGCAGCCTAGTTTCCATCAGGTTGTGTGTGATGCGTGGAAGAATTTATCAGTGGAAGGTGCACCTATGTACAGAGTGTATAGAAAGTTGAATGCTGTTAAGGAAGCCTTGCTGAAATGGAATAAGGATCATGTTGGTAACTTCTCTTCGAAAGCTAAAGAGTTAGAAACTGAAGCTCTTGAGCTACAAAATATGGTGGACTGTTCTCCTAATGATTTACAGCTGTAAGGCAGGTTGATTAAAAAAAGGAAATCTCTAAGTAAAGCCATTCTTGAGGAGGAGAGTTTTGTAAGGCAGAAATCTAGAGCCATCTGGCTTAAAGAGGGTGACAAAAATTCTTCTTACTTTTATGCTTCTCTCAAGACTAGAAGGATTCATAACAGCATCTATGTTCTTAATGAGGGTGATAGATCCATCAGTAATTCGGAGAAGATTACAGACCATATTGTGAGTTTCTACAGGAACTCATTCAATTCTTCGGACTCGAATGTTGTCCATTGGAATCAAAAGTGGAAGCTTCCTATTCTAAATCCTTCTCAAATCCATAATCTGAGTAAGAGGGTCACTAAGGAGGAAATTGAAATGGTTGTTAATAATCTTAATGTGGATAAAGCTCCGGGCCCGGATGGTTTTAATGGAGCTTTCTTTAAGAGTTGTTGTTCGATTTGTTGGGGATGATGTTACCAAAGCTATCCTAAACTTCTTCGAGTCTGGCAAGCTTTTGAGAGAATGCAATAGATCCTTTATCACCCATATTCCTAAGGTACATGGGGCTACAAATCTCAAAGATTTCCGGCCTATTACTCTCTGTAATGTAATGTTCAAGATCATTACAAAGATTATGGCAAATAGACTTAGGGATGTGTTTCCTAGTCTGATTTCTAAAAATCAAGTTGCTTTCATTAAAGGCAAAGTCATCAGTGATGCTATTCTGTTAGCAAATGAGATGTTGAGCACTTTTTCTTCGGCCAATGGTCCTCCTGCTATGTGTGTCAAGACTGACCTCTCTAAAGCATATGATACTGTGAGAAGGGATTACGTTCTTTTTATGATGGAAAAGATGAAGTTTCCCCCTTGCTGGCTATCTTGGGTTCATGTGTGTTTTAACTCAGCAACTTTTCAAGTCTTGATTAATGGTTCCCCATCTACTTCCTTTGAAGCTTCGAATGGGGTGAGGCAGGGCAATCCTCTTGCCCCCTATCTTTTTGTGTTGGCTATGCAGGGCTTTACTTCGGTGATGGAGGCTGCTGTTAATGAGAATATGATCTCCCCTCTTAAAGATTCAGATAGCTTTGGGATTTCACACATTATTTTTGCTGATGACCTTCTCCTGTTCACTAAGGCGGATAGTAGGAATGCCCAACAGCTGGCTGAAGTGCTGGATACATTTTGTTCTATTTCGGGGTTGAGGCTCAAAAACACTAAAAGTCAACTGTTCTTGAGTAAAGGAGCTAATGTGCATCTTGAGAGTATTAGGAGAGCTCTTAATATTGATAGAGTGGATCTTCCGGTTAGATATTTAGGTCTTCCCCTTTTTACTGGAAGGTTGACCAATGCTATGTGTGCTCCGATTATTGATAAGATAAAAAGGAAACTTGATGCCTGGAAAGGTAATTTGCTGTCCTTTGCTGGTCGTGTGGAGTTGGTTTTATCCACCCTATCGACTTATCATGTTTTTTGGTCATCAGCTTTCCCTCTCCTGAAGGCAGTTGTGCTGGATATAGAGAAACATATGCGGAACTTTATTTGGGAGGATTCCAATGAGAGGAAACATATCCATACTGTATCCTGGGACCAGATCTGTAAACCTAAGGAGGAAGGAGGTCTTGGAGTTAGGTTGGTGGAGGATTGGTCTAAGGCTGGTTTGCTGAAGAACCTTTGGGATGTAGCCAATAACAAAGAATCTTTGTGGGTGAAATGGCTACATGAAAAATACATAAAGCAAGATTCCATTTGGTCGGTAGAGTGCAAGTCTACTGCCCCATGGATGTGGAGGAAGCTGCTGAGTTTGAGAAATCTACTGAAGGCAAATTTGGAGTTTCGTGTTGGTAATGGAAAAACCTTCCATTTCTGGAGTGATCCTTGGCTTCATGGTAAAAGAAAGTTGCTGGACTTATGTGATGTTCACATGATCCTTCTCATGGGAAAAGGTCCAAATTGTAGTATTGCCTCGTGTGTCTTGGACAACAACTGGAATCTGCCTAACATTAGAGGTATTGATGTGATTCGCACTGCTGTTAGTGGTATGAAGGTCCTTACTGATGAAGAGGATCAGATTCTGTGTGATGGGAAGCGTGAGTTCAAGATTAAAGATGGTTGGAGGATTTCTAGAAGGAAAGGAAGGAAGGCCAATTGGGCTAGTTGGGTCTGGAAAGCTAAATTTCCGAGAAGGTGCGCTTGTTTTCTTTGGAAATGCTTCCTTAATAAAGTTCCTACATGCGATTATATGAAGAGAGTTGGATTCTCTATGGCTACAAGGTGTGTTCTCTGCTATTCTGAGGAGGAGGGCTTGCATCATTTTCTGTTCGAGTGTACGTTTGGGTCTATTTTGTGGAATGCTTTCAGAAGTGGTTACGGGGATCGGCCCAGCTATTTTAATGACCTGTTGCAATTTTCTGGAGAGAAGAAAATGGCTGCCGGTTTGATTTTACTGAAGATTTGGATGGAAAGGAATATGAGGATTTTTGGGGGTGCTAACAGGAGACCTTCAGATATTTGGAGTGCCATATGCATAGATACGAGAGCTTTACATACTTAAAGCTGTAAAGATAGTTTTTTTTTCTGTTGTTAGACGTTCTTTACCTTTGTTTTTCTGTTCTTCTTTTTCTTTGGGCTTTGGCCTAGGCATTGTAAATATTCCACCTTTTTGGTCAGTTAATGGAAGGAGTGGCACGCTGGGTTCATAAAAAAAAAGGATGTTACAAGGTGTGCCTTGCTTTGGTGCCACTATCCACCTAAGTTTTCTCTTATACTTTGAGTCTACTTTGTTTCCATGTATATTTTTGCACAATGTTGTAATTTTTTATGGAGTTCCCTTTTTATGTAAAAATTTGAGAATGAGAAATACAATGTTTATGTTCATCATTTCAATTATTACTTATGCTTGATATTCAATATGTATGACTCCCTACTTAGATTATGAATTAGGAATTGATGCTTCTACTCATGTGGATATGTACTAATCTAGGGTGTTACAACTTGGTATTAGAGTAAATGGATAATTATACATCATGCAATCATGATTATCAACTAGTTGGACGTCCACTTAGTTTCACTAGGCACATATCTACTTATGCATCCTAGATTGAAGCAATGAAATCAAAAAGTGGGAATACGTGTCCCAATTATTTGAGAAATGGTTAAAGGTAGAAACTCATGAGAGGAATATAACTTTAGAGCTTCATGTATACTAGGTTACGTGCACTAGTGATACAGTTTCATCCATTTTAGATCTTGTGTATTAACCAACACATGTGATGTGTCCTCTTTTTTTTTCAATGGTCGTTACATTGAGGGCCATATAGGATATGTCATGAGAATTCAGATTTATTATGTACCTCTTCCCTACTTACTAGTGCACATGGTTGGGACACGTGGATTAGTGGAATAGTGGGGAGTTGTGTAATGAGGTATGACATCGTTGGGTATGTTCCTAATCAACACATATCCAAGGATGCCACAAATATTGGTAATACTAAAGACCTAAATTAAATAGCCATCTAAAACTAATACAATTAGTTGGTAAGAAACCATTTTTATGCCTAGGGTTACATGTTGAATATGTTTATGATTAAGCTATGAGGATGAAGAAAGTTAATAAGAGTAATTTTAAGAAAGTAGTGTTAATTTGTTGTTTCTTCAACGTAAATAGGAACTTCGGTGCAATGAGCTATTAGGAGAAATTAGAACTTTGGTTCAATTATAAATTTTGTGCAATGAGAAATTTGGTTTAATGAGCTCTTTGGAATAGTAAGAAATTTGGTGTAAAGAGCTCTTTGGATCCATTAGCACTTTGGTGCAATGAGATCTTTGGAGCAATGAGCACTCTAGTGCATTGTTTCTTTGGTGCAACGAGCATTTTGCTGCAAGGTTACATGGGGATCTCGCCTTACATGACTCCTTAGTTGTGAGTAATAAGGTTTTGCAAACAGTAAAGGTATATGCACACTTTGTTCCATGGTAGATGATGAATGTATGGGTAAGTTTAAAGTACAACTAGGAATCCATGCACTCGTTAGTTTTGTTCAAGTTAGGTATAATGCATATAATGCCACATAATGAATATGTCAGTGAGACTTATGAAATGTTATGAGAAGATTTATGTGTTAATACATATACACATGAAGCCCTACGGTGGGTAGTTCCTATTTATACATTCAAATTTTTAGGCACAAAATTTCTATAATGTGGGTAGGTTGTAGCAACCCTCAACTTTAAACCAAGAAACCAACCTGATTTAAAATATCAAGTCCAATCATATATTTGAGTACCTAATTAGAAGTCACGAATATTTGTTATACATGACATAAATTAATATGCTTTCAAGATTTCAATTTAACCTTAAGCATCGAATGTGATAATTATATATTGGTTTGCATCATTATCAAATAATCCAGAAAACATATCCCTAATTATGAAATGATGACTAGATCGGGTTTAAATGGAAATTGACTCCACACACTTCCATAAAATGTTCCCTTAATTCGTGTATGAATGTATAATTTGGTATTAAAGGTTATATGATATTTTTGTAGTGTACTCCTCTTTAGTAATTATTAATGCAATATTTTCCCTAAGTATAGAATATTATAAATCACAAGATTCCTTTCTCAAATGTAAGAATGGGGTGAACATTAGGATTCCTCATGCTTGATTTAGCAAAAAAATCAAATTTCATTTTGTTTGTATGTTCCTATCTAAGTCAATTCATATTAGGAAGAAGGACGATAGAAATAAATTAATTACCCTATGAAAGTGATCAATGTTATATATATGCCTAAATTGAGTGCATACATATTGGGATTATGTGTCACATGTGACCCAACCAGATTTGTTTATCTCTTGTCTATGTGATGAGGATCTGAGGGAGGAGAGTCTTTCTCCTTCCTTGTTCTAAACACATGCATTGAAGAAACCACAACCCCAAAGGACACCTCCAATCCTCTAGTTTTGTCTCCCTCTCTATTCCAAAATCTCCTTAAGTTTAGCAACCATTAATCATGATAGTTTGTTCTAAGTCCATCGACCCTCTATTCAATGCCTATCTCCCATTATAGGGAGAACACCCAAAAACACCCTCCCTTTCAATTTTACACAGTTACCACCCAAGCAAGTAGATATCATTTCACTTGAAATTACATAATTAGGAAGCATCATCAGACCCCAAGAGAGACAGCTCCAAAGTCAATTTTTGTCAAAGACCGGAGATGAGATGTTGCAAGATCAATCTTCACCGTGAATAATGAAAATCCCGATCCTTGGTCTCCAGTCATCCCAAATAAATTACCACTCCACTAAGCTTTCCCACACTCTGTTAATTGTTACTCTTACACCCATTTCCTGTATGTTCCACCCATTTTCTCCATTCATGAAACCATCAATCATGTTTGACGTCTCCATAGTCACCTACCCATTCTCACCAGCTTTACTCTGGGAAATATGTGGTCCAGTTCTGGTAGATTCCTCTAGATCTAAAGATATGGTTGTTTTGGTCTTTTGATGTTACAGTTTGATATTGAAAATAAAAGCCCTATGACTTTGTTCTTCCAATATATCAAGGTGTAGTTCAAGTGTTAAGGGACAAGGTAGATATCTAGATGTGCCTTTAACCTCTACATGTCATTGTGGTTACACTTCAATCTTTGTTGAGTTGTTTTGATCCATATGTTTTGGTATCCATGTTGGTTACCATTTCCCTACCCATGTTGACATCAAGGAAAGTGTGTCTAGTAGTACAACTAATCTAGACTTGATCCAAAGGAATTTGACTCCGGTTAACTTCTATGAGCATAGAATCATCATCTCTCTACTTGCTTTCCAAAATTTGAAGTTTGTTTGTAGTTTGCAACATTTTCCCTAGTTTTGACCAGAGATGACTATTACTTTCTATCCTTTGGACATCAAGAGACCTAATTTCAGGCTTATTGGATTCACTAGTGACTTATAAAGATAATGGAAATCCTCATTTGAAATTAATCACAACTGTGGTTAAGTCTTGATCTTTGGAAGATGGTTAACTATCAAGGTTCCAACTCTATCTGTTGAGGATTCATCACTCAAAAGGTTGGTTCCCTTATTTTTGTTTGTATGTGTGCCCAAAGAGCCAATCATATGATGATTATAATCACATATCTTATAAATGATTTTATTAATAATAAAGACAATCTTCCAATTTATTATGTTTTATTCAGTTATGAGATAATGATGTAACATAATAAATGTCTATCAAACAATATTACTCAATGGCGTATGTCTTTGAATTGAGGACCTGAACAATGAAATCATACAAAGATCAACATTAGATGTATTCTTGTTATGTCCCTAGTCAGTTGTTATTGTGGAAGCCGATAGAAAAAAAATTATACATAATACTAGAGTGTGTGTTGGTTGATAACAAAATATCATTAAATCTTGATATGTGATTTCAAACCAAACACATAGATACCTGTTAGATAATAGTGTATTGGATAGATCCACCTTGAGAGTGATACATAGAAACCATTGAAGTAGTTAGAATCATATCTGATAATGATGGTAGTGATTGTGGTTCTTTGACTGGAATCACTATAATCATCACATGCAGTTTGATGTACTTTGACATTGTAAAGTCCTAGGATTTGGGGCCTTGGATAAAGTGATATTAAAAGGAATTATTGGATTACCCATATCACCAAGGTGCACCTCCTTTTTAGGGAGATCATCACTAAAGAACTTTGTGGTTAATCATGCTCAACCTTGAGTAGTTCCGAGATGGGTGACCAATCGGGAAGTTGATCCCAGCTCATGTGTGAGTGAGGAAAAAGTGTGCAGTTAAGGTTATTGGTGGTCTGTGGGGTTAGTCATCATTCCTGAAACTCTACTAGAGCCTTAAGAAGTGGTCTCAGGCATTATAAAATGTTATTAGAGCCAATTATTTTCCAATAGGTGGGGCCCACATGGGCATTTGGCATGCTAGTCTTGAGTCGTACAGTCCACGCATGTTGGAAAGGGTTGTCCATGATGATATATCCTCCCTTGTGCTAGTATTCCATGATCAAGAGTTGGGTGCCCATGGGCCATTCTGGGTCTATACTAAAATGGGGAAATATTATGAGGCAATATAGTTGAACCTTGACGAGGACGTAAAGAGTTTATGTATTAGCATCTTAGGATTTGAGGCCTCAGATAAAATGATCTTAAAAGGAATTATTTTACTACCCATATCACCAAGGTAAACATCCTTTTCATGGAGCTCATCACTAAAGAACTCTGTGGTTAATTGTGCTCAGCCCAAAGTAGTACTAGGATGGGTGACCAGTTAGAAAGTTAATCCAGCTTGTGTGCAAGTGATGAAAAAGTGCACAGTTAAGGATAGTGGTGGTCATTGGGGCCAATTGTCATTCCTAAAACTCTACTAGAACCCTAGGAAGTGGGCTCGAGCATTAAAAACATCATTCACCATAACCTATAGGGACACACATGAAGGTGGTGTTCGGGTGCATTGTGACATATGGGGTTGATTGTGAGTGATGAAAATGGAATATGTCCCTCCTACAGGAGTATGGTATCCAACATCACTTGGAACCTATAGGGACACACACATATGATATACTTCGAGTAGTAATTTATTCATGAATGTAGTTTAAACATGATTACAAAAAAGTTAGGTATTCAATTTAAACAACAATAAATGAAAGTAGACTAATTGGACTATGAATCGACTAGTTCAACTGTTGAACCGATTGATTCAAGTGTTAGGTAAGTTTCAACCAACATTGGCAATTAGAACTCTAAAATAACCAGTTCGAGAAGTGAACTGATCGGTTCAGATTATGAACCAACAATTTGGTTGATCAATAAGATTGGATCAAGAATTGATGATGATGATATCTTGTGCATTAATCAAATATTTATTACCAATACAATTGTTATTAGGAAATATAGTGAAATGATCGATTCAAGGGTTGAACCAATCATCTTATGTGTGAATTGACTAGTTCGTGGTTTTTAGGTTCTGAAAATTCATATTATGTCTCTTGGACTCCCGATTAGACTGGAACTGACCCTGACCCTCCTATAAATAGAGGGGTGGACAAGGATTTCTAAAGACACAACAACAAGCTCTTACAATTTTTTCCTTCTCACAATTGTGGTAATGTGAGACTCGAGCAAGTTCTACCTATCAAAGAGAGGAACAACAAGGTAGAGACAATTGGGAGAGAAATATGACTTTAGCACATCGAGTACAAGGGACAACTCTTTCTTGTCGGTTAATCTAGAATGATAGTAGTTCTCAGTGGTCTGTGTGGACTAATACATTGGCGAGGAGGTTGTTGCCACCCACTAGGAGGATGTAGAAAATTGTCATCTATGGTGATCAACGAGGAGGATGTCATCGACACCATCAAGTGCAACTTGAAGAAAGACGCACACTTATGCAAGGGATAGTCGTTGGATTTTCTCCAGGCACATATACAAACCTTGCAGCCCTCATTCCATTACATATTTGTTGATGCAATCTACCGTGTAAGCTTAATATGCCTGTTACATTTTTTGCTTTTGCTAACTTATCTGATGCCATATTTCCCTATAGTTTTTACCACTCTAACCATGTTTTCTCTTGATATTTGTCCTTTTCTAATAAGGGAAGATTAGTACATTTGTCTGCTGATCTTGATACAACCATGGGTTTTGATATTCACTTTTGTCAAATTCGCCTTGTCTCATTGATAAATGTATATTTATCCCTTTTATTTATATATTTTTGATATTTGTTTAGGTTTATTTTGTTACTTATTCTCTTAGTTTCATAATTAATTGTTTTATTTTAGATTTTTATCTTTAATTGGAGTTTTAATTCTATTTTCTTGGGTTTTGTAGGAAAATTTAACAATTTGCAGCAGTCTTGAAATTCATATATACCCTCCACCAAAAGTGACATAACTCTTGCATTCGAACTCCAAATTGAGTGCAAAAGTATTCATTGGAAAGGGAATTTAATTTCCTATAATAAAATCCTATTATTTGGACGGCGTTTGTGCTTTTAATGGGAGAGAAATACGTTCGAAATCGCTGCTGCGAGAATCTACATTAAAGGGAGTTACATGGTCAAGATAATTAAAGACAATCAACTTTCGATTTGACCAGATCCAAAAAATTCAAAAATTGGTCTCCCTCTCTTTTTTCTACCTCTTTCGAGGGCATCCTACCCCCTCCCCCTCCTATAAAAGGAGGGACTCTTCACTTGTAAAAGCATTCCATTCTTCATTCTATTTCATCCAATTTTTAGTTGTAGACCACATCTTGTATAATGTTGGATCTCATTTTAGTTTGCATTTCTTCTGGTCTTGTTATGTCTGAGTAAATCTCTCTGGGGAATGGAAGTAGCCCCTTATCTTGGTTCTATTCAATATAATCAATTATATTCCTCCATCGAACAAATGTCTTCTCTCTATTTCTTTGTGGTTATTTGGATGATCTGATATATTCTTATGGAGTGATATGACCGTAGATCTCTGTAAGAATGAAACAATAGTCCCTTAATTGCGATTATCATCTTTTTGTCTATTTAATCTTATTCTTGTTATAATCCTTGGTGACGCGACCACCTGAGCCTTGGGTTTGAACGCCGATTTGAATTCACATGCTTTTTGATATGATCGTGGATAATGGCATGTTGGACAGTTGGACAATGATCCGTGAACGCCGGGACCAACGGGTTCACGGGAAGTCTGACCCTTGTCAGTTTGTCCATAAGGACATGTAACCACAA
The DNA here is from genome assembly GCA_963693085.1 of Alisma plantago-aquatica. Taxonomy (NCBI): domain Eukaryota; kingdom Viridiplantae; phylum Streptophyta; class Magnoliopsida; order Alismatales; family Alismataceae; genus Alisma; species Alisma plantago-aquatica. Next base: position 1,435,164,553 of record OY856411.1, on the reverse strand, counting down.
GGTCCTAATTTGATCCTTGGAGTTTATAATTTGATTAGTTGAATAGGAACATGGTTTTGGTGGTAATCTTCCGGACCCCAGATCTTATTTCTTGATTAGTTAAATTTTATTTCAGCACTTTTATTTTTTGTTCTTAATTTTAAACAACTCTCTCAAATCGGGATTTAATTCTTGTACTTGCAATCAGATTTGGATTTCGACTTTTCTTTTCTGTCGTCCCTTGGATCGATACCTATCTATACTAAGTTGACTTGTTGTTCGTAACAAGTTAACAACCTGGTTAGAAGGTTAAACTCTAGGAATTTTCCTAGTGATTGTTGTGTGTACAACGACACACATCAATTTGGCACCGTTGCCGGGGATGGCACAGTTGTTTTTCAGATCTGGTTGTCTGTATATCTTGTATAATCCTTGTTCATATTCTCTAACTTTCATAACTTCAGTCTTTTTTATAATTTCTTTTAGATTTTTATAATTTCTTTTTGCCTTCCGAGCACAATTCCGGAAGTGTATCTCCTCTTTCTGCTGAGTTTCCATTACAGTAGTACTATTTTCTAGTTACTTTTTTTTGTAATTTTTGTTATTTCATAATTTCTTAGATTTATAATTTTTAGTTCTCTTTGTAATTTTGACTAATTTTTTATCTCACAATCTTTCTTCTCTCATTCGTTGATTGACTTATCTTTCAGGAACTTTTCTTTTGAAATGGAGTGGACATCCTAATATCCCCCACAATGTTATTTTTGTGGTTTTTATCACCATGCATCTCTTGCCTGTCCGACTCTACCCCATGATTATAATAACACCCCTTTTAATTGTGATCCCTTTCATCCTGGTGGATACAATGTGAATCCACATTTTTCTGAGAACCATTATGGGGAACCTTGCTATCCATATTCTAATGGGGGATATGATCAAAAAAAATTTGTGGGGTGTAACCAACAAAACCTTGGGTGTTATGAACATGTTTATGAAACCCAATGTAATCCTCAATAAGAAGAGAAACTTAAGTCCCTAGAGAATATGGCAGCAAAACTCCTAACTAGCCAAATCTTATTGGCCACCTTACTAGAAGCCCAAACCCAAAATATAGATTGTTCAAATATGTTTCCTCATGAATTGGTGACACCTTATAATATTGAATCTTCCTACCAAGATGGACGCAATGGAAATTACAATCCACCATCTTCTGGAGATTATTATGAGGAGAAATGCCACCCAAAATAATATGAGGAGTACTATGGCCAAGGACACTATGGGGAGTGTGGCGAGGATGACCAAAATTTTGGGGTGTATAAATCCTATGGTGAAATGCAAATTGATCTTGAACTAGAAGAGAGACTTAAGGCCCTAGAAAAGATGGTAGCAGAAGCACAAGCAAAATTTGAATCCAGTCAAGCCATGTTAGCTACCTTTCTAGAGGATCAATCACAAACTCCCCCTATAGAGCTTGAGCAACCCAAGATGGTTCTTCCTGACGATGACGATGATGATCCTTATTTTGTGTCATATATGTTAGATCATGAAGAAATAGAACAAACCATGGAGACATATTTTGTGTGTGATGAGGACGTTGGTATCCCTATCTTTCCTTTAGAGACTCTATTACTTGAATATGAAATGTCAAAATAGGAGAGTCATTCTGAAGATCCAACAACTCCTCCCATCCTCAACATAAATCTGAATGATACCATAGACCAATACCCTTCTTTTGAGTCTATTTTGGATAATGAGAATCTAACCCCCTTTATGATTCTTCCCGAGCCATCATAGCCAATTTCCATCCCACACATGGCTGATCTAGAAGGGGAGATACCACCATTAGAAGAAGCCCACACACCCCCTTCTATTGTTTGCAAGGAAGACATAATCATCCCTCCTAAATACTTGGAGAATCCTTGTACAAAAAAATTAGAGACATATGTTACATCAATAATGAAACTTACCAAACCCAATGTTGATGGCATTAATTTTAAGGAGAAACAAAACACTTTTGTAAATGATATTAAATTTTTTGTATTAGCATCAATTCTCCCATATGCAGGTCATCATGATGGTGGAAAACCTGAACCAGATCCTCCACCCGACTCAGTTCATCATGCTCTACTGGCATTACTAGTCGGGTACCCGTCAACCTCCCCTTATCCACATCCATCTTCAACACTTCCCTTGCTATCGAAGGAAGATCTATGGATATTATTGGAGGGAATGTGAGGTGAAAGAAAATATGAGCACCCCACTGAGCTTCTACAATTACCCTATCATAGGGTACATTATGAAGCTCCTCAGATAAAGGTCTCATCCCTCATACACATCCCCTTCAGTTGGACATTTTTTGAGCTACCTGGGCCACCTGGAAATCCTCACTCTTCTCTTCCCTCCATCTCAGGTTTTGATTTTGCTTGGGACGAGCAACAATCTAAGTCTGGGGTGGAGGTGGGTGGTATGTTTCTATTCCACCCCCTTATCTTTTTTTATTCTTGTATTATTTCTACCTTTTTTTATTTTGCATATAGTTACTTTGTTCATGGCCATTATCTAGTCGGCCATGTTTTTTCTTTTGTTGTAAAATGGCCTTTATCTAGTCGGACAATATGAATAAATGTTTATCACTGTACCCCTTTGAATTTAGTAAATCTTTTGCAAAAAATTGTTACAAATTACCATGTCTGAAACCACCATGTCACCTAGGATCCCAAAATAGCATCACTCCTTGGAAAAGTTGGCAAGCCGTATGGAATCAATCAAAATAAAACACAAATTTTCCCTATTTTTAAACTGTTGATTAACTTGATATAAATCTTGTATAATGTGATTGACATGAATGTTCTTTCTGATGTAATGACACTTTCAAAAAAAAAATAAAAATAAATGTATGAAGTTATAAGCACAAGGACACCTTTTGTTTCCCCCTTATTTTCTTTCTAAAAAAAGAGAAGCAAATAATCACCGCCAGACAAAAATCAAGTCCGGGGTGGCATGCTTCCCATAAAAAAAATTCCATACCCCACAAAGGGGCGTACCATCAAAAGATACCAAAAGTGCAAATTAAAAAATATTGTGACCAATGTAGCCACAACTCCACAAATTTAAATCCCAAGTCGAATAGAGGAGGGATACAAAAAAAATCATCACTTCCTTGTTTGTTTTCACACCCCCTAATTTCATCTTGTTCTTGTGCAACAACTCACAAAAAAAATACATTTATAAAAATGAGAGTGTCAAAGAAAAAGCAAGATGAAGCATGTTTTTACAAAATCTTGATTTAGAACCAAGATATGATATTTGTTTTTAATAGGAAATATCGAATTTTGTGTTTTTTGGTTTTAGGAGATTGGGTTACTTGGCCAAATTTGGAGGTAAGGAATAAAGTGATGTTACAAGGGTGAGGATAGACATGTTGTTAGTATAAATTGGAATAATTTGAAATTATAATTGTTTGAGGACAAACAAAGATTCAAGTCCGGGGTATTTTGATAAATGTATATTTATCCATTTTATGTATATATTTTTGATATTTGTTTAGGTTTATTTTATTATTTATTCTCTTAGTTTCATAATTAATTGTTTTATTTTAGATTTTTATCTTTAATTGGCGTTTTAATTCTATTTTCTTGGGTTTTGTAGGAAAATTATACAATTTACAGCAGTCCTAAAATTCATATATACCCTCCACCAAAAGTGACATAACTCTTGCATTCGAACTCCAAATTGAGTGAAAAAGTATTCATTGGAAAGGGAATTTAATTTCCTAAAATAAAATCCTATTATTTGGACGGCGTTTGTGCTTTTAATGGGAGAGAAATACGTTCGAAATCGCTGATGCGAGAATCTACATTAAAGGGAGTTACGTGGTCAAGATAATTAAAGACAATCAACTTTCGATTTGACCAGATCCAGAAAATTCAAAAATTGGTCTCCCTCTCTTTTTTTCCCCCTCTTTTGAGGGCATCCTACCCCCTCCCCCTCCTATAAAAGGAGGGACTCTTCACTTGTAAAAGCATTCCATTCTTCATTCTATTTCATCCATTTTTTAGTTGTAGACCACATCTTGTATAATGTTGGATCTCATTTTAGTTTGCATTTCTTCTGGTCTTGTTATGTCTGAGTAAATCTCTCTGGGGAATGGAAGTAGCCCCTTAGCCCGGTTCTATTCAATATAATCAATTATATTCCTCCATCGAACAAATGTCTTCTCTCTGTTTCTTTGTAGTTATTTGGATGATCTGATATATTCTTATAGAGTGATACGACTGTGGATCTCTGTAAGAATGAAACAATAGTCCCTTAATTATGATTATCATCTTTTCATCTATTTAATCTTATTCTTATTATAATCCTTGGTGATGCGACCACATGAGCCTTGGGTTTGAACGCCGATTTGAATTCACATGCTTTTTGATATGACCGTGGATAATGGCATGTTGGACAGTTGGGCAATGATCCGTGAACGCCGGGACCAACGGGTTCACAGGAAGTCCGACCATTGTCAGTTTGTCCATAAGGACATGTAACCACAAGGTCCTAATTTGATCCTTGGAGTTTATAATTTGATTAGTTGAATAGGAACATGGTTTTGGTGGTAATCTTCCAGACCCCAGATCTTATTTCTTGATTAGTTAAATTTTATTTCAGCACTTTTATTTTTTGTTCTTAATTTTAAACAACTCTCTCAAATCAGGATTTAATTCTTGTACTTGCAATCAGATTTGGATTTCGACTTTTCTTTTCTGCCGTCCCTTGGATCGATACCTATCTATACTAAGTTGACTTGTTGTTCACAACAAGTTAACAACCGGGTTAGAAGGTTAAACTCTAGGAATTTTCCTAGTGATTGTTGTGTGTACAACGACACACATCACTCATGCACCTAAAGTTGTGTTTCACTTGTGAGGGAAGGTTTGTATTTTGATAGGTTAAATGAAACATATTTCTAGTTTTCCATAGAGTTGCTTAATTATATTATCTTGATTCTAATTTATTAATATGATTCTGATTGTCAACAATTCATAGAATTAAATCTACTGCTCAAATAGGTGTCAAACTACATGTATTTTGATTGTCTCTTGGATAAATTCACAATGGGCTAGTTTACCATAGAAGTTTAGGTTTGGATTTCAAAAAGATTTTGTAAGACCCCTGACCTAGATTATTGCTTCATCTTACTTGTCTTGCTTAATAAGTTGCTTAAAACTTAATCTAATAATGTGGTGCACTCTAATAACATGTGACATGTTTAATTTTTTAGTTTGGTCTAGTTTTCTTGATGTTTGAGCACGTTATTCTATGTGTATGTTGGTCTTGTTCCAACTTGCAATTTACCCATTGGAGGCTTTATCTTGAAATATGTCACATGTTGGATGTGACTGTTGTTCCTTAGCATCATGAGAGAGAGAATGATGCTTAGGGGCACCTTTTTGGACCTCAGTTGATCAGGTGGCATCATGGGTGTTGGTTCTAGGGTTTGTATGGGTTGAATGGATGCTTGAGTTGTTGATCTTTAAGTGTAGCACCCGATATGTTTTGAGTCTCTTTGGAGTGCTTCAACTGAAACACCTTTCTTAGTTGTGTTTGTAGCAACCTAGGTGCCTTGTCCTTGGTTTTTGTCACTAGGGTTTGCTTGTGTTGATGTGTGTGTCGACATGTTGTTTGGGTGACATAGTGTATCGGTCGCTACTATGTTTACCCTTGCTTTTTTTGATTTGGCCAAAGGAGGGTTGAGTGTTCTAGAGGTTGCTACTCAACCTTGGTTTTAATGTTCTTTCTTGCATGCATATATAGAGTGCTTGCATGTCTGTGGTATTGAGGGACATGAGTCATGAGAGGCTCTATTATCTTGACACATCATACCTTTCACCTCTCTCCTAACCCTCTATATTTATACCCCTTCTTTCACATGCAAGTAACCCTTTTAGATCTCTTATTTTCTCTCTTCTTTCTTGTGTTTGGAAGTGTGATTGGTGGTGTAAGTGGAGGTTCTAATCTTGGAGAATGTGGCCATTTCCCCTCCTACATGTGGTGACCTAGGGCTTGATAATCTCCCTTGTGATGGTTCGTGGTGATATTTGATCTTGGTAAGTAGTTATCTCTCTTTGATCTCATTTTTCTTGAACCCTATCTCTTTCTCTATTCTCTAGGTCGTTACACTATGGGTTACCGTGTGGCTATCTTGAGGAATTTCTCTCCATAGAGGTCTAGACTATGGTTTGAACGTGGTAGTACCTAAGTGAGACGAATCTCTTTTCTTTCTTCTTTCTTTTTCGGCCTAGAGTTTTTATCCCACTCTCTTTTGAGCTTCCTTTGATCTCAATTTTCTCTTCTTATCTTGAGGTGATCTTTCTTGGAATTGGAGTTGATCCAATCTTGGCATTCCTTCTCTCTCTTGGAGCTTGTTGATTTGGAGTTGACCTTCACCTCATGAGGGGTTATACAACTTTTCCCTCTTGTATTGTTTCATGTATATTTTGATTGCATGTTATTGTTGTATCTCTAAAACGTGATCATAAGTTGTTAGATGATGCTATCTTGATTTAGGGTCTGAGGTTTTGAAGTATTCTTGTGTAGATTGCTCTTTCTCTTAACCCTAATTTATGTAACCGAAATCGAAGTGATGGTGGAGTTGTTGTTTCTTACATGCACCTTGAATGTTGGTTTTATAACTATATTAATGGTTCGGCCATCATATGTTAAATGGAGGTTTTAGTCCTTGTGTACATGTGTTGGACGCTTGATTTTCTCTCTCTTAGCATGGTTTCCTTTTTTTTATCTTAATGATGTCCATTTTAGGGTTTTTGAAGTTCATCTTATTCATGTGGTTCTTATCTTGGTGATGCTTGAGTTTCTTGGTGGTGTACTTCTATTTTGATCGACATGCATCTAACCCTAAGACACATTGTACGCTACATAAGTTTTTGTTTGGGGTCGCTTAATATGAGCCCTTGTGTTAGGTCGACACAATCTTGGTGTGATGGTTGTGTGGTTGCTATGTTTTCACCTTCCTTTTGGTTTGTACTATGGTTAATGTGTTGTGATCTCTACATTTAGTATTGATATGGTGGGTCACTACATAATCTAACCTAAATTGCCTGATGGATGCAACTTGTTGGACCTCATGGTCGCTACATGGCTAACCCTCCTTGCGGTTGCTACATGGAGTTAATCTTGTTTGGTCTCTATTACTGGTCGTTATGATCCTTAGAATGGATACCTTGGAGAAGTATCATGTGGTCTAATTTTGTAGCTCCAAGGTGTCTATGTTTTGTGATGGTGATGTTTCATTGGTCTTCCAAGGAGATATGAAGCACTACTACATAACAACCTTTTACGGTCGGTTATTTAAGCTCTTTAGTGTCGGTTTCAAAGCGACACCCAAGTGGGCGCCGCTAAAGGGGGACACCTTTGGCGTCAGATTCCAACCGACGCCAAAATGTTTTCCACCACCGAAAACACGCCAGCAAAGGGACTATCGGCATCGGTTGTTTAGTAAAAACCGACGCCCAAACCCTTCCCGCCACTGAAAACGCGCCAGCAAAGGGATTATCGGCGTCAGTTGTTTACTAAACAACCGCCGCCAAAACTCTTCCCGCCACCAAAAACACGCCAACAAAGGGATTATAGGCGTCGGTTTTATAAAAGAAATCGATACCACATCATCTGAACCGACGTCGGTTTTGTGATAATAACCGACACCATATCCCCTGCCTGCCACCACGGCCGTGGTAATGGTCACTTAGACGTCAGTTTTAGGTGAAAAACCGTCGTCGTAAGTCTTAGGTGCCGGTTTTATACAAATAACCGACACCTATTGTATGTTTTTTTTTCTGTCAGTCTGCAGACCTGCTGTGGCTGGTCGTAGGATGAGAAACCTACAGTTCAGTTATGAACTGTAGGTTTTACAACATCCATTGATATCAGCCAAGAACAGGCCACAAACCTACAAAATTAACATGATTGACAATATTATATATATGTGATTCACACTCATGTATAAGAACATTTAATTCATATTATTTTTTCATCACACGCATGTAGAAACCAGTAGCAACCTGCAGTTCCATTTATTTCATCTCTTTTCACATTCAGACACATGTAGAAACATTCATGTATTGATGATTTTCACACACATATGACAATTCATAAAAATTCATTCACATTCACACAAAATTAATTATGAGAACAAAGTTATTCTTTATTCATCATTATCATCATTGTCAACAAAATCATATTGAAAAATTCCCACTCTTTGTAGGGCTTTTGCCCAATCTTCTCTTAAACATCTAATTCATCTCTCGTATAGGGAGCATGTACATCGAAACGCTTTACACCTGTGTTGAAGTCCTCAGTTTGAAAGACCTACAAAGAGAATGACGTATATACATAATTATAATAATATATAATAAGATTCATATATTTCATATTATCTAGCGAGACTATGTATAATACCTATTGTATGTTATCGATTTCCAATACATCATGTTTGATGATTAGAAGCCACAATGAAGAGAAGCAGGATACATATACAATACATAAAGTGCAACATGCACAAGTGTTTCAGATTCATATAACAACATGGCAGACTAACACATATATAGTGCATAACAACAGCAACGCCGAATTTACATACAACACTAGCTTAGTACATATATAATGGGACTAAGGTGACGATCCCACCTGCTAAAACAGGTTATCAACAACTACATGTTATGACTGGGAGGTCGTGATTCAGCAACTGTATGCATTAGCAGGAGGACAAACAAATTTCACCACGAGTTAACATTGAAGAAGGTCTACTAACCTACACTGAGCTAAACAAGTTTATCAGTACTAGCCTAAGGCACAAGTACCGTTCGTCGGGACAATGACGGTCATGGAAGCTTAGTGGCCACCAGCTTAGTGGCCACTACACGTTCAACTGGCCAGTGGCCACTAAGCTTCCATGACCGTCATTGTCCCGATGAACGGTACTTGTGCCTTAGGCTAGTACTGATAAACTTGTTTAGCTCAGTGTAGGTTAGTAGACCTTCTTCAATGTTAACTCGTGGTGAAATCTATTTGTCCTCCTGCTAATGCATATGGTTGCTGAATCACGACCTCCCAGGCGTAACATGTAGTTGTCGGTAATCTATTTTAGCAGGTGGGATCGTCACCTTAGTCCCACTATATATGTACTAAGCTAATGTTGTATGTAAATTCGGCACTGCTGTTGTTATGCACTAGCTATGTCATGGCCGTCCTGCATAACCTGTAGTCTTTGGCGAACGCCTGAATTTCCTCTTGGACCCATTGTGTGGTCATGCACATTCAGTGCACGCCTTGCTCATTGAGCATCGCTGATAGCCTAGTTAGTTAGCACATTGATTTGGTTAGTAACACTCAAGGTTAATCTTGAATAGGTGAATACATAAAACATATATTAATTGAATTGGGAGTGGCGCTTAATACCTTGAATTCATCTATTTTTCTTTGGGTAAAAAACTCCTCCCAGTCTTTGGGGTCCAAGTAGTTCCATTGATGTGTGGCTTACTTCTTCCTATATTTATTTTTCAAAGAGAATACAAACAACAATTATTAGTGTAGAGTTAGTGAAATACTGATCAATGTCTAGAATTGGAATCAATCAAGAACCTATTCTTAGCATCGTGTATGTAATCTCAGGTGAGATTGGTCCTATAGTTCCTTAGGACCCTCCCACAACGTTGCATCTTCAGGGGTACATCACCAACCTAAAAAACACACTTACATAATATAATTATAAATGAACATATAGATAGAAACCTCAGGGATATATTCTTAAAACTTACATTGTCAGGCGGTGCAAGCACATCCTCACCCTCACGGTGATCATCATCATGGTCATCACGGGAACATAATAAAAATATAAACATCCATGCCTCTAATATTGTGATATTTTATCAATTAACAATCCTTCATTATGATCCCCGCGAACATACAAATCATTGTGATCCCCAACTTAAATGTTTGGTGGTGTTGGCAACCCAACTGAGAATGGACTGGAGTCATCATACTTATCATAGTACTCTTATTCATCTATAAGATCTTCAATGAACTGTCTTTTACCATGAAGAACAACTGACCATTTATCATTTGTAGGATCATCGATATAAAATACTTATTTTGCCTGTGATGCCAATATGAATGGTTCACCCTTCTCACCAATCTTTTCAAAGTTCACTAACGTGAAACCGAATTCATCCACTATAACTCCTTTTTTTTGTCAACCCAATTACATTTAAAGAGCGGAATTCTGAAATCTATATAGTCAAACTCCCATATGTCTTCAATGACACCGTAATATGACATTTTAGCTTCACATGGACTTTTATCCTTTGCACTTGCAAAAAACAATGAAGACGCTTCAAGGGTGACCCCACTGTTTTGGACGACACTCTTATCATCTTGACGCTTTGTGTAATATGAGAAACCATTTATGTCAAACCTTTCATAAGACATAACATTCAATTTTGGTTTAAAGGCGAGGCATTTGATGGTTTCAGTAAGATTATTAGGTGTTTGAGATAGTTGATGTAAGACTTTATCTTCAAACCACTTAATAAATGTCTTGCTATGCTCTCTAGCAAGCCATATTGAATTGGATCGAGGATATTGTTATGACCCACATTTCGTTTTACCAGTAAGTACCTTGGTTAGTGCATAATTGAACTAGTTATGTTGAGATGAGTACTTGCTTTTGTTAATAGTGTTTTGAACTTTGAGCTAGTGTTAATGTATCATTAGCTTGTTCACTTGTCCTGAGGTTGAGGACAAGTTTGTGCTTGATCCGTTGCCAGAGAAATCACGCGAAACCGACCTAAGAGTAAAAAGATATGAGCTTTTTAGTGAGCAGGGACCTATATGTAATTTCTGAAAGTTCTTGGGTAATTTGCATCCGGCCCCCTGGGCGCCCTTCCTTATCCCTTCTTTAGTTTTTCCTTTATTAGCTTTGTTAGCCGACCTTGAATGAACGATACGTTCATTCCTTCAGTTGCCGCTTGAGAAAAACAGAAAAAGGGAGAGGGAGAGAGCGAGCTAGAGGAGAAAGCTGGGCAATCAAGCCCCTCCATCTCCGTTCTTCTTCGATTCCTCATCTTCTCTAGTCGAATCAGCCAGCCACTTCACCTTCTTCCCCTTCTCCTTCTTCTTCCCCGTTCCTGCTGCCCGGCCAAGATAGGAGCCGGCCAAGGAGGTGCTAGGAGCAGCCAAAGACGTGAAAAGCGACGTCTACGGGTTGCTGCTAGGTCGTCTTGAAGTTCCCAAGGTATTTCATGCGGATATTTCCCGTGAATCGACCCCGAATCCACCTTCTTCCTCGGGGATTTCCATTTCTGCGCAGGTTGCACGGCGTGCAAATCAGTTTGCACGGCGTGCAAAGTTACAGAAAGCTGATGTCGGGGATTTCTGTTTCTGCACAGGTTTGCACGACGTGCAGATCAGTTGCACGGCGTGTAGATCAGTTGCACGGCGTGCAAATCAGTTGCACGGGGTGCAGATCAGTTGCACGGGGTGCAAAGTTGCAGAAAAATAGAACAAAAGTGTTTCTGCCCAGATTGCACGGGGTGCAAATCAGTTGCATGGGGTGCAAAGTTGCAAAAAAGCAGAATTAGGCGTGTTTGTGGACGTTTTCGGTGTATACGAACACACCGAATTGGGTGAGTATTATCTCACTTAATTATCAAGGTTTAACTCATTTAATTGTAGATATTGCATATATGAAAATGATGTTTATGTGTATATGTGGGTAATAGAGATTACTCGGATGTCGAGCATAGTTATCATCCCTAGACTTTTAATTTGCATAGTTCAAATGAAATGAAATGATTAGTAATATAAACGTGCATGCCTTACATGTAATTTCAGTAAGATGCGAATAAATGTGATAAAGTATTTCAGGTTGAGTATTCCTTTCAATACAGTATATTTGAATGTTCAGTAATATGAAATCAGTATAGAGACGTGGAATAGATACGAAATCTATTTACAGTGAACGAATCTGTTTGCATGAAAGCATAGATGAGTTATGAGTTATTGCGATATAAGTGAATAGCTATTGCACTATATATAGAAATGTTATGAAAGTTGAATTTCTAGTTTCAGCTAGTGAATTGCAGAATTACAGTATATTCCAGTAGTCGAATATGTGAGAGAAGGACACAATGTTATAAGAGTTTTCTTGTTATAATAAAATGTGTTAGACTTAGATGCCCTGACACCGTAGAACCCCTTTGAGAGGTCCGTGCCTTAGGGGTGAAACGGCCTACCTAGCATGTGTCTAGATGGTCAGTGGCTCGTGTTCAACAATAATCCGTGCGTGTGTCACGGTGGCACGAGGACAGAGAGGCAGTGTTCAACAATAATCCGTGCGTGTGTCACGGTGGCACTGGAGTAAATAGGGGTTATTCAACAATAATCCGTGCGTGTGTCACGGTGGTAACCCAGACTCTCCGCCTGTGTGCTCAGGTTAGAGGAGGAGTCTAGAGTACACTCTTTGAGAGTGCAGTGAGGCCCTTGAGCGCCTGAGAGTCCTGACGCAGACCAGGACAGCAATCAGACTTAGCATTTCCCGGGTGTGTCGCTAAGTCTTGTACGGTGGGTTCGTAGTTCGCTACGAGACTTTATATGAAGAGTACACTGCATATGATCAGGGCATAAGTTAAAAGAGGATCACTTAGAATTAAGATAGATTAATATGAAACTTGTGTATGTTCAGATTTAGAATTTATAATACTTGTTCTTTAAATGTTCAGTATACTTTTCTGCGATAATTGCACTGTTTAATTAGAACTGCTCAGTTTGTTAATTTATTCACATATTCTTGTTAAATGTAAAATATGGAGTTATCCGATGATGGCTAAGTGAAATATTATTCACTGAGCGAGTAGGCTCATTCCTCTACTCAAACATTTTTAGGTCAGCGACAGTTCCAGGAATCAGAAGGATCTTTTCATCCTAACGCTTAATCTGTAGAAGGTATATGTAGTTAGTTTAGTTAGATAGTGGTCTCTTAGTCCTTTCCCCTCGGTCCTTGGGACATGGTGTGGGTGAGAGAGAGTGTGTATGTGAAATGTGTATAAAGATGTAAATTAACTGTAATGTTTACTTTCTGTTAAACAATGTGACATGTTGTAAACTCTGTTTATGTTCTCTAGCCAGTTTAATTGAAATGCTTCCGCAATAGTTTATTATGTTTTAGTTTATAGCAATAAATCCGGATATCATTACGAGGTTTTAAAAACAAAAAGTTCTCAGTGATTTGTTTATGTGATAATCCCTCCGTCGCGCCCTAATCTCGTGATTAGTGGTTAGTGTGAGATCGGGGTGTGACATCTTTTAGTATCAGATCATAGGTTGAGTACATGGTTATTCTAAGTCAAGGTCAGGGGACGATAAGAGACCAATAGGATTAGGACTTAAGTGTCTTCCTTCCAACTGCAATTTTCTAACATGAAGTATTCTGTTATACTATTGCAGATGGCAGGAAGAGGACGTGGTCACGAGAACCAAGTATAGAGCTTAGGTTGAGTCGTTAAGAATCATTAGGATCAAAACATAAAGTTATAAGTGAGGAAAATAATAAGTGATGTGTCTTTAGCTCTGGAAAGTCTGATTATTTAGGTACCCTGGCCAGGTATCTAAGTACTTAGATTGACCAGTATCAAGCTACTCTGTCTATTCTTCTCTAGATGCCCTATCCAGGTATGCAGAGGAAGGATAGGCTAGAGAGAAACCCTAGAAATCATAGGGTTAAGAAACCGGAAATTTATGTAAGAGTAAGAGATTAAATATAAGATGCGATACAAGTCTTGCTTTATATTACTTATTTGACTAAAAATCACTAGAAATGCTCTTATATGCATGAAATTAGATTTTTCAGTTGTAAAGTAAACATGATTCTTTTATGTTGATGTGTGTTATGAAATGATTTATTTATTGTTTATATTCTTTGTATTAAGTAGACCAGAAGTTATGTTTAAATGAGTTTGCCCTAAGTGGATATTCTTTCCACATGTTTGAGATTAATATGAGTTGGTTAATCCTGAGTAGCTCTTGTCTTCAGGACTACAGGTTCAGCCTGGTCCGGCTGGCAGGATGCGTTACTGGGATCTAACGACTCTTATTAAATATATAATAAAAGTTGATTATGGATAATTTAGACCCGAATCATGGTGAAAAATGTATATACACTAAGATGTTGAGATATAAGGGAAAGATTAGAACAACTAAGAATTAGTTGGAACTGATATCGGAGACCCAACATTGGGAACTCATATGAGCAATCCTTAATTAGAAATAAAGGAACACAATAAGGTTCAGATTAAATTTAATTGATTAGGTGAGAAATACCCTTAATGGTACTAATCAATAATGCATAACAAATGCATGGATCCAATACATGATTAGTAAACCCTAGTGGAGGGTGTCTCATTGTGAACCCTGGTTGAGGGTGTATCCTTGTGAAACCCTAGTTGAGGGTGTATCATTGCGATTGTTTATAGGCAACTTTATAATAAAGTTATGCCTTAAACTAAGATAAGTCCATATCATGTGAGATAGCTGGACAATTCTAATGTGTGGCCTATGCATTATATGCTTAGGGTGAGTATTCTGTGATGGAATGCATTAAGAGGGGAAATACATTAATACAAGATAAAGTTGGTTAACTCAAGAGGGTCTCAATTAATGAGATATGGGGAACCCTAACCCTAATTTGGGGAAAAGGGAATGATAGGCCCTGTTTGATAGTGAACCCTAATTCCTGGTTAAGGAATGATGGTATTACTATTGTATCACATGATGTGATGAATATCTTGTATGACTATTATCATGCCTAATAACCATGCAGGTATGATGAGATGATGAATATGGCCAAGTTTGGGCTGTGACATTTATATAATAAATGTTGATTGGCTTTTTGTGTGTTGATGACGTTGTTGCTTAATAAAAGTAATAATGTGTATGGATTTTTTGAGCCATGTGAATAAGTTGTTGCCTAGTGAGAGGTGACAAGATATGAATGGCCTTGTGAGCCATGTGTGATGCTTGGGTAACAAGTATCATGTTTATTTGTAGCATTTGTGTTAATAAGTTATGCTAGAGAACTTGGCTGATGTTACATTTCTGTTATATATCTATAGTTCATTGATGATTATTCATATCTGTTGTATTCATTACAAGTAGATGGATGAACTTATGAGATCTAAAGTTTGATTTCAAACTAAGGAAGCAAAGTCACATCACAATAATGCTATGTTACTGATAAGGACCAAACCCTAGAATGTTTAGAGTTGAAGTAGTTTAAGGGATGTCACTAGTGATTTGACTTTGAATACTAGCATCTCTATAAAACAAAATCATGAGATTTGCACTATGAAAAGTAAACTAGTATTGATAGTAATCCAGGGTTTAAAGGTAGTTAATCTGAAAGGTAGATAAACAATATGAAAATGATTCAGAGAAAAGAGTAAGATACAAATTTGAAATGTAACAAATGTGTTTGAAACAAAAGGAGAAATACAATATCAGTGAAGTGCGATATAAAATAAATTCTTACAGTAATAATAAGAATGAGGAATAATCTATTCTTACCTTGTGTGTTTCAATTTTTTGGGATGTTTATTCTATAGGATCAAAATGAGAAGGATAAGTAACAAGAGGTAAGTAGCATAGAATGAGGAGAATTACTCGTCACATGATCTGGAATTAGTTGTTGTAGTTCATGCTCATAAGACATGACGTTACTATCTTTATGGTGAGGTGTGTCAGGTGTTTATAGATCATAAGAGCTTGAAATATATCTTTACCCAGAAGGATCTGAATCTTAGACAGCGGAGATGATTAGAATTGATTAAGGATTATGATATAATGATAGATTGTCATCCTGGAAAAGTGAATGTGGTAGCAGATGCCCTTAGCAGGAAGTTAAGTTCAACAGCTGATGCATTCTTTCGAGAGAGACATGCTAGTAGAAATGTGAAAGTTGAACTTAGACTTAGAAGTGATAGAGCAGAGTGGTTTGATTGCACAGATGCAAGTCAAGCCTACTTTTTATGATTAGATCAAAAAACTTCAGCAGAATGATAGTGAGTTACAGTAGATCATGCAGGATATGACAAAGGGAAAAAGACTAGAGTTCAGGTTTTCTGACGATGGTGTGTTGTATCTTCATGACAGGTTGTGTGTACCTGGGAACAGTGAGCTGAAAGAGCAGATTCTTGAAGAAGCACATGCTTCTATGTATGCTATGCATCCAGGTAACACAAAAATGTACAGGAATCTCAAAGAGCTGTACTGGTGGTCTGGTATGAAAAGAGATGTGGCTGAGTACGTGGGTAGATGTGGAGTGTGTCAGCAGGTTAAGGCTGAGCATCAGAAGCCCACAGATACTTTGCAATCTTTTCCTATACTAGAATGGAAATGGGAACATATCACAATGGATTTTGTGGTAGGGCTACCCAGGACACCTAGAGGTTGTGACTCAATATGGTGATTGTGGATAGACTGACTAAGTCTGCTCACTTTCTTCATATCAAGTCAACCTCTGATGTTTCGAAGTTGGCTAAGATATTCATGGATGAGATAGTCAGGTTGTACGGTATCCCAGTTTCAATTATATCTGATAAGAGATCCTAAGTTCACATCCAGGTTTTGGGATCAGTTACATCGTGCGTTGGGCACAAGGTTGAGGTTCAGTACAGCGTTTCACCCGCAGATGGATGGTCAGTCTGAGAGGACCATTCAGACTCTTGAAGACATGCTGAGAGCATGCGTTCTGCAGTTTAGAGGTAACTAGGAAGAACACTTAAGTCTGATGGAGTTTGTATATAACAACATCTACCATTCTAGTCTTGGAATGGCCCCATATGAAGCTCTATATGGAAGAAAGTGTAAATCACCAGTTTGTTGGTACGAGGTTGGTGAGAAAGAAATTCTTGGACCTGAGATAGTCGATATGACTATAGAGAAGACATCTGTGATCAGGGAGCAGTTGAAAGCTGCTCAGGACAGTCAGAAAAGTTATGCAGAGAGACGACGTCGACCTCTTGAGTTTGAGGTTGGTGACGAGGTTTATCTAAAAGTTTCACCGTGGAAAGGAGTGCTAAGGTTTGGCAAGAGAGGTAAATTGACTCCTAGGTATATGGGCCCATATCCTATCATTAAGAGGATTGGACCTGTAGCCTACATGTTGGATTTGCCGTCTGAGTTGGCAAGTCTTCATGATAGTTGATCATCGAATCAAGAAGCTTAAGAATCGCGAGTTATCTTTAGTGAAAGTTTTGTGGAGGAATCACAATATAGAGGAAGCTACGTGGGAGCTTGAATCAGAGATGCGTAACAAGTTTCCTTTTCTCGTTTAGGAATTTCGGGATGAAATTATTATAAGGGAGGGAGATTGTTATGACCCATATTTTGTTTTACCAGTAAGTACCTTGGTTAGTGCATAATTGAACTAGTTATGTTGAGATGAGTACTTGCTTTTGTTAATAGTGTTTTGAACTTTGAGCTAGTGTTAATGTATCATTAGCTTGTTCTCTTATCCTGAGGTTGAGGACAAGTTTGTGCTTGATCCATTGCCAGAGAAATCACGCGAAACCGATCTAAGAGTAAAAAGATATGAGCTTTTTAGCGAGCAGGGACCTATATGTAATTTCTGAAAGTTCTTGGGTAATTTTCATCCGCCCCCCTGGGCGCCCTTCCTTATCCCTTCTTTAGTTTTTCCTTTATTAGCTTTGTTAGCCGACCTTGAATGAACGATACGTTCATTCCTTCAGTTGCCGCCTAAGAAAAATAGAAAAAGGGAGAGGGAGAGAGCGAGCTAGAGGAGAAAGCTGGGCAATCAAGCCCCTCCTTCTCCGTTCTTCTTCGATTCCTCATCTTCTCCAGCCGAATCAGCCAGCCACTTCACCTTCTTCCCCTTCCCCTTCTTCTTCCCCGTTCCTGCTGCCCGGCCAAGATAGGAGCCGGCCAAGGAGGTGCTAGGAGCGGCCAAAGACGTGAAAAGCAACGTCTACGGGTTGCTGCTAGGTCGTCTTGCAGTTCCCAAGGTATTTCGTGCGGAGATTTCCCACGAATCGACCCCGAATCCACCTTCTTCCTCGGGGATTTCCGTTTCTACGCAGGTTGCACGGCGTGCAAATCAGTTTGCACGGCGTGCAAAGTTACAGAAAGCTGATGTCGGGGATTTCTTTTTCTGCACAGGTTTGCATGGCGTGCAGATCAGTTGCACGGCATGCAGATCAGTTGCACGGCGTGCAAATCAGTTGCAGGGGGTGCAAATCAGTTGCACGGTGTGCATATCAGTTGCATGGGGTGCAAAGTTGCACAAAAATAGAACAGAAGTGTTTCTGCCCAGATTGCACGGGGTGCAAAGTTGCAGAAAAGCAGAATTAGGCGTGTTTGTGGACGTTTTCAGTGTATACGAACACACCGAATTGGGTGAGTATTATCTCACTTAATTATCAAGGTTTAACTCATTTAATTGTAGATATTGATATATGAAAATGATGTTTATGTGTATATGTGGGTAATAGAGATTACTCGGATGTCGAGCATAGTTATCATCCCTAGACTTTTAATTTGCATAGTTCAAACGAAATGAAATGATTAGTAATATAAATGTGCATGCCTTACGTGTAATTTCAGTAAGATGCGAATAAATGTGATAAAGTATTTCAGGCTGAGTATTCCTTTCAATACAGTATATTTGAATGTTCAGTAATCTGAAATCAGTATAGAGACGTGGAATAGATATGAAATCTATTTACAGTGAACGAATTTGTTTGCATGAAAGCATAGCTGAGTTATGAGTTATTGCGATATAAGTGAATAGATGTTGCACTATATATAGAAATGTTATGAAAGTTGAATTTCTAGTTTCAGCTAGTGAATTGCAGAATTACAATATATTCCAGTAGTCGAATATGTGAGAGAAGGACACAATGTTATAAGAGTTTTCTTGTTATAATAAAATGTGTTAGACTTAGATGCCCTGACACCGTAGAACCCCTTTGAGAGGTCTGTGCCTTAGGGGTGAAACGAACTACCTAGCGTGTGTCTAGATGGTCGGTGGCTCGTGTTCAACAATAATCCGTGCGTGTGTCACGGTGGCACGAGGACAGAGAGGCAGTGTTCAACAATAATCTGTGCGTGTGTCACGGTGGCACTGGAGTAAATAGGGGTTATTCAACAATAATCCGTGCGTGTGTCACGGTGGTAACCCAGACTCTCCGCCTGTGTGCTCAGGTTAGAGGAGGAGTCTAGAGTACACTCTTTGAGAGTGCAGTGAGGCCCTTGAGCGCCTGAGAGTCCTGACGCAGACCAGGATAGCAGTCAGACTTAGCATTTCCCGGGTGTGTCGCTAAGTCTTTTACGGTGGGTTCGTAGTTCGCTACGAGACTTTATATGCAGAGTACACTGCATATGATCAGGGCATAAGTTAAAAGATGATCACTTAGAATTAAGATAGATTAATAAGAAAATTGTGTATGTTCAGATTTAGAATTTATAATACTTGTTCTTTAAATGTTCAGTATACTTTTCTGCGATAATTGCACTGTTTAATTAGAACTGCTCAGTTTGTTAATTTATTCACATATTCCTGTTAAATGTAAAATATGGAGTTATCCGATGATGGCTAAGTGAAATATTATTCACTGAGCGAGTAGGCTCATTCCTCTACTCAAACATTTTCGGGTCAGCGACAGTTCCAGGAATCAGAAGGATCTTTTCATCCTAACGCTTAATCTGTAGAAGGTATATGTAGTTAGTTTAGTTAGATAGTGGTCTCTTAGTCCTTTCCCCTCGGTCCTTGGGACATGGTGTGGGTGAGAGAGAGTGTGTATGTGAAATGTGTATAAAGATGTAAATTATCTGTTATGTTTACTTTCTGTTAAACAATGTTACATGTTGTAAACTCTGTTTATGTTCTCTAGCCAGTTTAATTGAAATGCTTCCGTAATAGTTTATTATGTTTTAGTTTATAGCAATAAATCTGGATATCATTACGAGGTTTTAAAAACAAAAAGTTCTCAGTGATTTGTTTATGTGATAATCCCTCCGTCGCGCCCTAATCTCGTGATTAGTGGTTAGTGTGAGATCGGGGTGTGACAGATATTGTCACTTGATGAAATTGGTATGTTCCTCAATATAAACACTCACTTCGTTGATGTTGTGTAAAATATACAAGTGACCTTGCTCCAACTGCTCACGGCTGATTACTTTCACCCGTGATCCCAAAAATCCTTTGCTAAAATGCTCCTCAATATTCTTGTCATACACGGGAGCATCATTACCACTCAGAAAGTCATTGCAAAAATCCATAACCTCTCTCGCCACATAACCCTCAATAATACTCTCTTCAGGCCAATAACGGTTTCGAACATCACCTTTAAAAACGCTCATGTATCGTTCAAAGTGATACATCCAATGCAATAAAACTGGTCCCAACATTTTCACTTCCCTAGTCAAGTAGACAACAAGATGTACCATGATATCAAAGAACGACGGAGGAAAATACATCTCAAGATGACATAGGGTAACAACCACTTCTCTTTGCAAATTATCGAGAGTATCAAGGTCAATAACTTTACTGCACAGACTGTTGAAAAAGAAACAAAGTCTGGTGATTGCAAACCTTACATGCTTCGGCAATATAGATCTAATTGCCACAGGCAATATTTGTTGCATTAGAGTGTGACAATCATGAGATTTAAGACCTATCAACTTCAGATCTTTCATTGATACCAATGTACGGATGTTGGATGAATAACCCTGTGGCACCTTAACATTTACCAAGCATTCACAAAATGCTTTCTTCTCCTTTCTAGACAACATGTAACAAGTGGGAGGTAAGTATGTTCTCCGATCGCTACTAACTACTTCTGTTAATTCTGTCCTTATTCCCATTTCACGTAGGTCCATTCTAGATTTTATCCTATCTTTAGTCTTACCTGGTATATTCAACAGAGTACCGATGATGCTATCACATACATTTTTCTCAATGTGTATGACATCGATACAATGCCTGACTGTCAAAGAACTCCAATAAGGAAGATCCCAAAATATCGACTTCTTCTTGAATAAAGACTTGTCACTCCTTGTGGCCATCGTACATTGTGATCTCTTACCAAATTCATTGGCGATGTCTTTCACTCTTCCATAAACATCCTCCCCTGATATAGGTTTAGGTGCACTATGTTCCTCATTTCGTCCATTGAATGCTTTGTGCAACCTACGATACAGATGAAATTTTGGAAGAAACATTCGATGAGCAAGATATACAGTCTTGCTGCCGTGTTTTAGTCATATTGAATCAGTGTTCTCTTCACATATAGGACATGCTTTAGATCCTTTGACACTATATCCAGACAAATTCCCATATGCTGGAAAGTCATTCACAGTGCAAAACAACATAGCGTGCAAACAAAATGTCTCTCTTTGTGAAGCATCATAGGTCATCACACCTTAACCCCAGAGCTTCTTCAAGTCATCAATCATAGGTTCAAGATAAAAGTCGATATCATTTCCAGGTTGTTTAGGGCCCGATATCAAAGATGACATCATAACATACTTATTTTTCATACACAACCAGGGAGGAAGATTGTATATAACAAGCATAACTGGCCAAGTGCTATGTTGGCTGCTCAATGTCCCGTACGGATTCATCCCATGTATACAAAGCCCAAGTCTTAGATTCCTATCCTCTTCATCAAATTCAGGGTAAAATAAATCAATCTTCTTCCACTGTGGGGAATCAGACGCATGTCATAGGATCCCATCATTATTTTTCTTAACATCTGCATGCTACCTCAAATTCTTCACATCTATAGGATTGGCAAACAAGCGTTGAAATTGTGGTATTATAGGTAGATACCACATCACCTTGGTGGGACAACCAGTTTTGGACTCCCCCGAAGTCGTCAATTTATACCTTGACGCACCACATATTGGACATTCTTTGAAATCCACATAGTCCTTTTGAAATAATACACAATCATTCTTGCATGTGTGTATCTTCTTGGCCTCCATTCCCATTGGGCACAACAATTTCTTTAACTGGTATGTTGAGATCGGCAGCTCGTTTCCTTCAGGAAGAATTTCTTTCAACAAAGACAACAATGACACGAAGCTTTTGTCTCTCCATCGATTGTTAGCTTTCAGTTTATACAATCTCAACACAATGCTAAGCTTCATAAACTTACAACCCGTTTATAACGGTATCTCAACATCATGCACAATGTTTCTAAAGATGGGAGGTGGACCAGTTTTGGTGTGCTCTACCCCACAACTATCCAGCATCGCATCAACGATGTCTACTGGAACTGGTTCATTCACATCTACATCATCGGAGGCAATTTCTTCTTCCACACAAGCACTACTATCGACATCCACTGGTTTTAGGTTTGAAATCTCTCCATGCCAGTGCCATTCTGTATAGCCTTGTACAATCCTGTTGCACATGACATAACTTTTGATTTCATCACCAGTACTGACTTTGAAGTTGTTACCACAATGCCTACATGGACAGTAGAACCTATCTCTAGGTTGTTTCCTATGTTCCTCGGCAAATCTAATAAACTGGTTAAGACCAGATATAAACTCTGGGGTGCAGCGATTGCGAATGGACATCCATGATCTATCCATTCTATGATCAAAGAGAAAAAAAGCTATATATTACAACAAGATTAGGGTCTAGGGTTAACAGATTAGAGTTTATGCATGGTTAAAACTTTAGGCCAACAAATACATGTGCTGTCATTCTTATATATAATAAATGTGTACCACCTATCCCATTCTTGAACACCTAATCTCACTAGTAAGTGTATAATGTGTATTGGGTTTTCAAGAAAATTTCGGAAGCATTTCCCCACTATTCTCTAAGTACATATGTACTTAGAGAACAAACAGGGAAGTGCTTCCGAAATTTTCTTGAAAACCATATACACATTATAAAATTACATCCTAAGTGAGATTAGGTGTTCAAGAACAGTCCCAAACTGGGGAATATCCAAGATTTACTCCTAATGAGTAAATCTTGGACGGTTTTCTAGGCCAACAAATACATGTGCTGTCATTCTTATAAACAGTAAATAAACCATGATTCCATATATCAAAGATTTAAATGAAAATGGAGCCTAATGGAACATTGGGAGAGTGAGAATATTATACCTCACTTGAAGGCTGAAGAAAAAATATATGCAAATCAACAGCAAGTCAACAACACCTGCAACAACACAAATACACGATTCAATTCTGTTATAATGTATTAATTAGGGGTCACATAATCAAATTAGGATATTGAATTAGGTCAAGCATGAGGATTAGAAACTTAAATTAGGATACTGAATGTTCATCATCAAGATAACCATTACACACAAATTCAAGTATACTATTGAGCAATATAGCACAAAATCATCAAAATAATCATTACACACATAATTGAGTAATATATAACAAAATCAGCCACCACGACCGTGCTATGCAGCACAGACGTGCCAACCTACGATTTCACAACATGGTGGAGAAGAGAAGGAAAAGGTACTAAGAGTAGTGAGTGGGAGAGAGGGCGGTGGCGGCGGTGGCGAGCGAGAGGGTGGGTGGCAAGAGCAGCAAGAAAAACAAAGGGCAGTGGCGATGAGCGGCCGACCAGGAGCAGAGACCTAGCAGGAAGCTGGCGGCGGCGAGGAGAGCACCGAAGTAGCTACCGGTGGGGGCGGCGACGAGGAGAGGAGAGGAGCAACGAGCGGAGGCAGCACCGAGCGACAGTGAGAAGAGAAGCAACGAGCGACGACGACCAAGAAATCGCCAGACCTAACTGAAGAATCAGGAATGAATCATAGAAAGGGAAGAGTCACTCATGCGGGTGCTGTTAAGTTAAACATCAGCGTCGGTTGTTTAAATGACCGATGCTAAATCCTAACAACATCGGTTTCCAGAAAAAACCGACGCAGTAGGGGTGTAAATAATTTTAGCGGGGACGGCACACGCACCCTTATAACATCGGTTATGTTGAGATAACTGACGCCCATATTGGAACTTTTGGTGCAAATTTTATCTTCATTCAGCGTTGGTTATTAGCTAAAACACCAACGTTGTATCGGATACTTTGGCGCAAATTTTTTTTGCTCAAAGAAATTGGATTTCGCGGGCTACTTTAGGCGTCAGTTGCTTTTCATCAACCGACACTGAATGAAAAGCGATACCTGTGTCTGGCTGGTCTTCAAATATAGACGTCGGATGTCCTTATTAAATGACATTTAATGTGACCAGCGTCGGTTTTACTAAAAAACCGAAGCCTCTAAAAGCGATGTTGAACGCTATTTTTGTAGTAGTGAAGATTCTCCCAACGTGCTTCATGTCAGCGATGACAACATAGAGGTTGATGAGGCAACATTGTGAGGCTTTTCTAGCACATGTGGTGGATAATAAGGTGAGAATTCCTAGTATTTAGGAGGTTTCTATTCTTTGTGAATTTGAGGACGTGTTTCCTACTATTCCCCCACCTCGGGAGATTGAGTTTGAGATCAATCTGGTTCCTGATACACAATCGATATCATAGACATCATACAGGATGGTACCAATTGAGATACAAGAGTTGAAGAAGTAGTTGTTGGAGCTATTAGAGAAGGCATTTATTAGACCGAGAACTTCCCCTTGTGGTTCTCCCATGTTGTTTGTTAAGAACAAGGATGGATCTATGAGGTTGTACATCAATTATCAATAGTTGAACAGGGTAACGATAAAGAATAAGTACTTTTTACCGAGGATTGATGACTTGTTTGACCAATTGAGGGGTGATACAGTGTTCTCAAAGATAGAAATGAGTTCAGGGTACCATCAGTTGTGGATCAAGGTGGATGACATATCCAAGTAAGCTTTTAGAACTAGTCATGGTCAATACAAGTTTGTGGTTATATTGTTTGGGCTAACCAAAGTACTGACTGTGTTCATGGACTTAAGAAAGTGTTTCGTCCTTATCTTGATCAGTTCATGGTTTTATTCATCGATGATATTTTGATAAACTCCAACGAAGGCCAGCAACATGAGCATTATTTTACAGTGGGCGTTGACTTTTTTTTAGAAAGTACAAGTTGTACGCCAAGTGCAGCAAGTGTGAGTTTTGGCTGATGAGGTGTGTTTCCTTGGATGTGTGATATCTTTTGAGGGTGTTTGTGTGGATCCCAATAAGGCTCATTCAGTGCTAGAATCAGAGAATCCTAAGGCAACTATAGAGGTTTGCAGTTTCCTTGGCTTTGCAGGATGTTAGAGGAGGTTCATCAAGAACTTCATTGCCATGATGTTACCCCTAACAAAGTTGACAAGAAAAGGAGACACTTTTTCCTGGTATGATAAGTGTTAGTGTTCTTTCTAGCTTTTGAACGATAAGCTTACCAGTGCACCGGTGCTAGTATTCTCGAACAAGGGAAGGGTTATATCATCTTTTGTGATGCGTTAAAGAGTGGTTTGGGTTACTTGCTGATGCAAGATAATAACCTGATTTCATTCACTTCGTGACTGCTTAAGAAACATGAGGAGAGCTATCTGACTCATGATCTTGAGCTTGTAGTTGTGTTCCATGCTTTGAAGATTTGTAGGAACTACCTTTATGGTGAGAAATGTTATATCCTCACCCACCACAAGAATCTATAGTACATCTTGTCAAAGTAGGAGCTGGATATGCAGTAGTGATGCTGGATGGAGTTAATCAAAGATTATGATTGCACCAGACTAACATCCAGGGAAGGAGAACAAGGTGGTAGATGCCTTGAGCAGGAAATATTCTTCGTCATCATCTGCCCCTGAGGCACAGTTGTGTTCTTTGGTGTGCCATAAGCAAGACATGTTATTGTCTCTTTGCCAGATGAATGTGAAGTTAGAGGTATCCTTTTTGGTAGCTTCAGCAGATCAGAGGTGCACATCATGATGATACTATGATATAGTAGATCTGAGTAGAGTTTAGCACCAAGAAGTGTGATGGCTTCCATGAGTCAGATGATGGGATAATGTGTTAACAGTAGTGGTTCCTAATGTTGATAATCTGAGGAAGTTGGTTCTGGAAGAGGCTCACTCTTGAATGTACACCATACATCCAGGCAGTACCAAGATGTACCACAATCTGAAAGACATGTATTGGTGGCCTAGTTTGAAGAGTGATGTGGCTGAGTTTGTGGCAAAGTGTCCAATGTGTCATTAGGTTAAAGCAGCGCATCAGAAACCTACAGGGACATTGCAACCTTGCCTATACCTCATTGGAAATGGGATCATATGATGACAGACTTTGTGGTTAGACTACCAAGGACATCCAAGGGTTATGATTCCATTTGGTTGATAATTGATATGTTGACCAAGTCAGCATACTTCCTCTGTGTGAAGACACAATATACGGGTGAGAAGTTGGAATAGGTGTATGTTGATGAGATCATTCATTTGCATGGTATCCCAGCTACCATTGTGTGAAATAGAGTTCCTCGGTTTACCAATCGCTTTTAGGAGTGTCTACATATAACACGGGTGCACAGTTGAGGTTCAACACAATGTTTCACCCGTAGACAGATGGACAGTCTGAGAGGAGTATACAAAATATATTGAGAGCATGTGTCTTGCACTTTTTGGGCAGTTGGGATGTACATATCAATTTGATATATTTGTCTTAGAATAATAGCTACCAAAGGAGTATTTACATGGCACCTTATGTGGCTTTATATGGGAGATGTTGTATATCTCCATTGTGTTGGTTTGAAATGGGCGAGTATTAACTTTTGGGTTTTGAGCTTGTGCAACATACAATAGAAAAGATTAAGTTGATTTAAAGGCAGCCTGGGATACACAGAAATTTATGTTGATAATCTCCATAGGTCCTTGGAGTTCCAAGTGGGGCACAAGGTGTATATCAAGAAGACTCCTTGGAAAGGCGTTCTGAGGTTTGGAAAGAAAGGTAAGTTGGTGCCCATGTATTTGGCACCTTACCCTATAGAGGCACGTGTTGGGAAGGTGGCTTATAAGCTGGAGTTTCCACTTGAGTTTCATAGGTTGCATGTAGTGTTCCATGTTTCTAGGTTGAGGAAGTGTCACCCTGACACAAAGCTTCTTATGTAGCCTATTGAGGTGGAGTTGGAAGAGGACGTATCATATGTGGAGGGTCCTATTTTAATCTTGGACCAGAGGATGAAAAAGTTGAAGTAGAAGGATATTGTTTTGGTTAAGGTTTTCAGCCATCATCTTGGCATGTGGAGGAAGCCACGTGAGAGCTTGAGGATGAGATGTGTCTGAAGTATCTGTCTCTGTTCGCGTAGGATTTTGAGGGTGAAATCCTTGTTAGGGGTTTATGGTTGTAAGACCCCTGACCTAGCATAGTTCTTTATATTACTTTCCTTTCTTAATAAGGTTCTTAAACCTTAATCTAATCATGTGATACACCCTAATAACATGTGACATGTTTATGTTTTCAGTTTGGTCCAGTTTGCTTGATGTTTGAGCTAGTAATTCTATATGTATGTTGCTCTTGGACCAAGTTGTAATTTACCCATGTGGAGGGTTTAATTTGCAATTCATCACATGTTGGATGTGCCTCTTATGCCTTTAGCATCATGAGAGAGAGAGTTATGCTTGGGTGGGGGGACCTTGTTGGACCTTGGTTGATGACGTGGCATCATGGGTGTTAATGTGAGGATTTGCATGTGTTACATGGATGCTTGAGTTGTTGATCTTTGAGGGTAGCACCCAATATGTTATGAGTTTCTTTGGTGTGATTTGACAAAAACACCTTTCTTAGTTGTGTTTGTAGAGACCTAGGTTCCTTTTCCATGGTTTTGGTCACTAGGGTTTGCTTGTTTTGATGTGTGTGTCGACCTATTGTTTGGGTGACATGGTGTAGCGGTCGCTACTATGTTTACCCTTATTTTTTTTCTTCGGGTGAAGGAGGATTGAGTGTCCTAGAGGTTTCTACTCAACCTTGTTTTTAACATTCTTTTTTTCATGCATATCTAGAATGCTTGCATGGCTGTGGATTTGAGGGAAAAGTGTCATGAGAAGCTCTATTATCTTGACACATCATACCTTTCACCTCTTTCCTACCCTTGGGTATTTATACCCCTTCTTTCACATGAATGTAACCCTTTTAGCTATCCTCTTTCTCTCTTCTTGCTTGTGTTCGGCCTTGATCTTGGTGGCGTAAGTAGAGGTGTTGATCTTGGAGATGGTTGCCATTTCCCCTCCTTCATGTGGTGATCTAGGGCTTGATTATCACTCTTGTGGGGGTTCTTGGTGATCTTTGATCTTGGTAAGTAGTTATCTCTCTTTGATCTCATTTTTCTTGAACCCTACCTATTTGTTTCTTCTCTTGGTCATTAGACTATGGGTTACCATGGTGGCTATTTTGAGGAACTTCTCTCTGTAGAGGTTGAGACTATGGTTTGACCATGGTAGTACCTGAGTGAGATGAAGCTCTTCTCTTTCATCTTTCTTTTTCAGAATAGGGTTTTTACCCTCTCTCTTTTGAGCTTCCTTTGACCTTCGTTTGCTCTTCTTCTCCTGAGGTGATCTTGCTTGGATTTGGAGTTGATCCAAGCTTGGTATTCCTTCTCTCTTGGAGCTTGTATCTTTGGAGTTGACCTTCACCTCAAGGCAAGTCATATAACTTCCCCCTCTTCAATTGTTGCACTTATAAGTTTTTTTGCATGTGACTATTCTATCTCTAAAATGTGATCATAAGTTTCTTAGATGATTCTATCTTTATTTAGGGTTTAAGATTTTGAAGTATTCATGTATATGTTGCTCTTTCTCTTAACCCTAATTCATGTACCCAAAATCCAAGTGCTGGTGGAGTTATTGTTTCTTACATGCACCTTGAATGTTGGTTTTATCACCATGTTTATGGTTCATCCATCATATATTAGATGTATTTTTTGGTTCTTATGTACATGTGTTGGACACTTCATTTTCTCTCTCTTAGCAGGGTTTCCTTGTTGGTCTTGATGATTTTCATTTTAGGGGTTTTTAAGTTTGTTACCTTCATGGGATTCTTATCTTGGTGATGCTTGAGTTTCTTGATGTTGTACTTCTATTTCGGTCGACATGCATCCTCGAATTCTTGACGATGGTATGACCATGTTAATGGTGTGCTAGGGTTCTGGTTTGGTCACCATAATTCTAACCCTAAGCCACTTTGGACCCTACATAAGTTGTTGTTTGAAGTTTCTACATATGAGCCCTTGTGTTGAGTCGACACAACCTTGGTGAGATGTTGGTGTGGTTGCGATGTTTTTACCTTCCTTGTAGTCTCTACTATGGTTAATCTATTGTTATTACTACATGTGGTATTGATATGGTTGGTCACTACACAATCTAAGCCTAATTTCCTAACGGTCACAACATGTTGGACCTCATGGTCTCTACATTACTAACCCTCCTTGCAGTCGCTACATGGGGTTAATCCTATTTGGTCGCTACTCATAGTTCTTTTTGAGTGGTTGCTACATGTGCTATGAAGCTCAGTCGCTACATATGGTCTTAACCTTGTATGGTCGATACATAGTGTTGTTTGGAATGATTGGTTGATCATAATAATAATGCCTAGCTTAATATGTTCCAAGGATGTGGGAAGTGATGTACCTAGGGTTTGATGTTGAGTGTTGTGATGGAAACCCTAATGGGCTATCTATGAGAAACCCTAATTCTAATTTGGGTATATGATGTAATTGACTATCTTGCTTGAAGTGATTACAATGTAATGATGTTTTCTCTCTCCTACTTGTAAAACCCTAATGTTGTAGGTTGAATACACATCATAGCTTGTGACTACTATGGTATATATTATATGATACATGGTGATGGTTATGCGTCTTTATGAGGCATCGTGAGATAATGTTGACATGTAGGAACTACGTGAGTCAGTCTTATTACCTGGCAGAGGCTTAATGCCTGATCTGAGGTGATATTCTCTAGTGATGTGATGAGGGATGGTTATCCCGTGATGATATGATAATGTTGATGGCCTGGTATAAGGCAGTGAAACAATATCAAGTGATGGTGTGATCAACTTTAAGTTAATCCATTTTATATCTTCTGAAATTGCAATCTATCCTTATTTTTGAAGAATATGTTTTGGGTTTGCATGTTGTAACTTGATTGATTCACTAAAAGACACTCAATTGATAATAATTAATCAAGTAAAACCCTAATCATGTAGGTTTCCCTGAGCCATAGATCCATCTTGAGTGTCAATACTTGGTGAAATGAGTAATTCTTGTGGGAAATTTGGAGTGCATATTATTGAATATGTGGGGGTGCAAGTTGAGGATATATCCTTGCATTTACAATCATTGGTTTTGAGGGTGGATGCAGTCATACCTTAGTAGGAGGATGGTTGAGGCTATGTCTTAATGATATGTTTTTCTGGGATGGTTGTGATCATACCCTGGTAGGAGAATCATTGTTGTCATATCTCACTTGTGTTGTGCCTATATACCAAAGCGGACTAGGCTGATTTGCAATTTGGCTCTATATGTCACTACAATAGGCTCGGGCTGACTGGGGGTGTGGGAGATCATAGGAGTATGGCTCTCCTAGATCTTGTATGGCACTAATTTCGACTTAGTATTGGTAAGTTGGAGTATGAGTGGTATACCTCATCACTATGTGGCATAATAATAGATGCAATACAACCACATAGTATATTTTATTTAGGGTTAAATATGCTTCACATTGGATGACCCTTTGTCGTGTTTCTTCTAATGTTTAGTTGATCACGGTTACACATGTTCTACATATTCCTTCTGTGAATATATGATAATATATTGATCAGTTGTAGCTTCTTAAACTGCTTAATATGTGTTATCAGTTTTAATTATTCATTTAACTGAATCTACTCATCATGTTAATAGTATTCCTTTCCTTCTATAATCTATCTGTGTGAACAATAGTTGTTGGAAAAGAGTTATATATCTTGTTGGGACGTTGGTCTCACCCAGTGGGTTACCACATCTTTTAGGTAGTCATGCACGACGTGGTAGAGATCATGAGGTTGAGGAACAACAACAAAGAGAATATTATTTGCTGAAGGTTGGATATGCTACTCGTGTTTTGTTGTAGAGTCCTATGTGTCGTCCCGGTACTCTCAGGTCCTTACAGGTGCTTTGTAGATGTTGTACATTGACATAAGGTTTTTGGCAGCATGTCATGGTTGTAAATCTATGGCGTGTATGTATAAACATGATATCTTTTTTTAAAGGTTTGTGGCAAGATGGCTACCATATATTGATGCATATACCTTTATGGTATGATAGCTGATATAACTGGCACCGTTTGTGAACTTTCATGTAGTATGTTTCTACTACTGAATGTATAAGTGATCGATTTTAATTTATCATGTTTTCCAGTAATCTGAATGCTTATTGTTAATTTCATGCTTTGGTTTGAGTAATCTTGCTCCTGTGGCATCGGTTGTCATATATTCTGACTTAGTATAGTTAGGGTTCAAGATCCTAACCAAGAACCCATGGGTCATCATTATAAGATAATTAGGGTTGGATTAGAATTTGGAAACCAATTGTGAACCTCCTCTTGTCAAGGTCAATGGTCATGCACACTGAGTATTAAAATAGGTTTGATGGTTTTATATTATTCTCTTATATGATCATAATGGCTCACTTAAATTACAAATGCATTATTGTTCAATACATAATTATGGAAAATTATTCTCATGTTAAGAATTCAAGTTTTCTACTATTTTTAGGTTTATGTTTTGAAATTGAACTTTATGTATTATACTGATGTTAACAAATCATTAAATCAAGATAATCATGTTTAATGAATTAACATATCATGTTATGTTAATATCATCATATCGATAATGTTTTGTTAATATCGTCATATCGACCATGTTATGTGAGCCTTAACCAGTCTTATGAGATTTTTGAGAGGATTATGTGAGCCTTAATCGGTCTTATGTTAGCCTTAATCTAACTTATGTGCTTAACCGACCATATGAGCATCGTGGGTGCAATCGAGAGAGTGACTATATTAACTCAAGGTAAAATACATGTTTTCATGTAATATGCCAATTTACTTATATTTCCAAGTAATCATGTTAAGTAATATTTATGTTTCAAGTTTTATTCACGCCATCTCATGTGTAAGCTATTTTCATGTATAACTGCTATAGAGCCATTCACATGTTTTACGTATCTTTACATAGTAGTGGACAAGATGTCCATATGTGGTGAGTAGAGGATGATTAGGACATTAGGCTAAAGGCATGGAAGACCTAATGAAAGACTAGGAGTGCAATGGTGGGGTACTAATATCCATCTAAATTTTCTCATATTCTTTGAGTCTAGTTTTTGCATAATAATCATAAGTTTGTAATAAGTTTCCTTTTATTGAAACATTTGAGAATGAGAAATATAATATTTTTATGGTGGTCATTATTTCAATTGTTCCTTTTGCTTGATATTCAATGTGTGTGACACCCCACCAATATTATGAGTCAAGAATTGATTCATTCATTGATGTGAATATGTAAAAATTTGTTATGTTACAGTCATGAACATTAACTAGTTTGCATATAATGTCCATGTTAAAAGGCAATTCATAATTGATAATGGACTCTTCATGTTATGGTGATTTTTCTTAATCTACAACCTACAAATTTCAATTTGAATTCATATTTTATTTTTCTGATTATATGTGGACACCTATTGAGGTATTTGTGGCCTCATGGCATTACATAAACAAATAGCAACAACAATTCTTAGATCTTAGCTCAGACCCTATTGTTGAATCCCCACAAAGAGTGACACATTTTTACAATAGTCACCCATGTATCAATATAGGAATTTGAAGAGGGGAGTATTTCATCTGAAGATGAATGCATGGACACTACAATCTATAATTAGATTAAAAATATGACAATTAATATAATAATGAAATACCAAAATAGAAGGTTGATTCAAATATTGTGTGACCTAGTCCGAACAGAAGCATGTTGTAAATAATTGAATAAATCATGTCTAAATATTGTAATTATTTATATAAATACACCAAATAGATTATTATTATTTTTATAATTTTAAATAGAACAATCATATCTGATAATATAAGCTCAGGTTCAATAAATTAATGATTTTCACGACAAATAGGATATTGTTGCATATCTCAGAAAAAATTGATGTCTAAAATCCTACCTAGACATGCTGGTGTTATTTTTTGTTAAAATATGGAATGATGAATACAAATAGAATTTGTGAAACTCAAAATATCTATTTATAGC
Organism: Alisma plantago-aquatica; assembly: GCA_963693085.1. Taxonomy (NCBI): domain Eukaryota; kingdom Viridiplantae; phylum Streptophyta; class Magnoliopsida; order Alismatales; family Alismataceae; genus Alisma; species Alisma plantago-aquatica. The sequence goes on along the minus strand of OY856411.1, from coordinate 1,435,131,276 downwards.
CGAACTACAGACATCTCATCAAGGTGTTTAACAAGTGCAGGGTAGGTTACTATTTTTGTAGCCCGACGTCTGACTAAGTTACGCAACCAACATGATTTTCATCTCATGCCACTTTTGTTTTAATGATCATCAAACCCCGATAATAGTGAAGAATTTAATCAGAATAAAACTACAATCAAACTAATTTGAGGAGGAATAAACAACCATCAAACTATCTATGTCTTGGTCAGTGGCAGAGCCAGAATTTTAATGTGGGTCAGACACAAATACATCTCATATAAAATGTTTATAACTCTTTTAACATAACCTACAAACAACATTGAGATAATCACTCACCCCGATAACCTCATACAACATGTTCTACCACTTTCAACACAGAAAAACCCTCAATGTATGCTAGTATAAAGAATTGTTCGACTCAGAGGACGGTGAACTATATTCTATTGTAGCGTTTGGCAACACGTTTGGTGTGCCACCGCTTTGGTGCGGTGAGATGGACCACCGCAAGATTTTTGTCCAGTGAAAAAAGTTACAGGTGAATGCTAATCAATGTCAAAAATAATACAAATTCAAAGAGGTGGGTGATCTTGTGTTTGGTAACATCGATTACGATTTATTACAACCTGCCTGACCTTGCCCAATCGCTATCCGGACAATCGCACCGCTTTACCAAACGGAGCATATATCTTCGACATTAAAGTCAAACCAGTTCAGTTGTAAGCTCAAGTTGAAAAATTGCTCTAACATCATAACCCACCATTAGACACGTCTAATTTTCACAAACAGATGGCTAGAGGTTGCCCTTATTCGTAATAATTGATAAAATTATCTTTATTAGAATATCAAACACAAGGTAAAACTCCACGTAAATCAAGCACGGCTAGCTAAACCAATGAAAGATCAAATGAATAAAGAGACAGGCAAAAACATGACAGAAACTTACCGGTGTAGTGAAGACTAGTGAAGACCATTGAGTAACATTGAAATGAGTGACTCTTACATAGATGTATCACCATATTGAGTAACATTGAAATAAGTGACTCGTACACAGATGTAGCACCATGTTGCACCAACCATGATTTCCACATTTACTAATGTGATATAGAAGGTTCGAAGTAGATTCATTTTCTACGTCTGAATGCACTTCTAAAAGAACCTTTTGAATACAACTGCATATTTCATATTAAACTATCAATATAGTAGAGATTAAGATATCTAATGGATCTATAGGGAATAAACATGGTGGCAATAAAAGAAAGAAACAATAAACAACACGTTTATGTGGAGACGAAAGCAATCATACAAGGTGATGGGTTGACATTAACAAAAAAAAAAAGATACGAGTAGAAGCAGCCGTGTGCATCTATTGATGCAAATCCAAAGAAATATATAATGAATATCGTCGGAACTGATTAGGTTAACATAAGGGCAATTGGCCAAATAGCCTTCCCGTGGCAGCACCGACTTTTGAGGCTACGAAAGTACCGTCACCCACGGCTGATTATTCCCGAATGGAACATGCAGAATTTTGGCTAGGGAACGAAAAAGTGTTCTGTTGGATTTGAGACTATATTTTTTTTTTTAGGGAAATATCTTAATATCCTTAAAGACAGGCCATACAACATCTACAAGATAGTACTCTTACATGAATGTACCAAACAGAACTCCTTTGAAAGTCCGACATAATAGAAGACTCAGATTGGGATGTGATAAATAAATTACATGTACCAACCCACTTTCGTAGTGGTTGTCTAAAGCAGCTATCAGAAAGGAAACCATCAATCTGCACACGCCCTTGAGAATATCGGAGAAGGAGTAAGAAGTACTTCCAATAGAGATCACCATCTCGTCCATGCTTGAGGCCAGCTGAAAAGTTGAGAGAACGTTCGGAAAACAAATAGCAAGAAACTAAGCAAACAACACATGACTAAAAGCACAACTAAACAACTAAGAGAACAAACAAAGAGACGGGCTGACCAAGGAGCCTCCAAAAAATACTGAATAAAACACACAGGAATAATGTCGAGCAGTACAAGTGCACCACCCAGGAGGACCGAGAAGGAGGCCAAAACCCCAACGATGCATATATAGAGGAAGGAGGGCTCGGGCGGATGAAAGGTGGGGAGTAGAGGGCGCCAGGAACCCCACCACCACTCCCGACCACCACTGCGAACAGGGGGGAGCACCCGCACGAGGCACAGACCCAACTTACTCCTCCTCTACCTGGAGCACCAAAGGGCACCCGAGCTCACTGTCTGCCCAAGAAGGGACCCAAGCACGACCAACAAGCGACCTGAAACAGACTGACACAAAAAGAAAAGAAAGAAAAGGGGGAGAGAGGGGCACTCGACCCCCAGGGAAACGTCCCCCGGTGAACTGAGCCGCAACGAAAGGCCACACGCACACCACACCGTTGAGACGCTGACCCCCAACGTATCAGCCACCAGCTCCCGCCGAGTCACTGCGTCGCTGAGGAGGACGGGCGAGGAACATCAGAGGAGAGACAGGCAGAGTCACCGGCCTTTGTGGAGCCCTGGGGAAGCTGAGGAAAGAGAGTACCCAGGGGAGAAGGGCTCGCAGCGCGTCGTAGGCGAGCTTCCTCTCCCCCCGAGTACAGTCTGCGGCGGCTAGCCCTAGATCGCCGTAACGATCGCAGGAGCTAGCGGAACAAGCAATCTCTTTTCTCTATAGATCCGAGACAATATAGCGACAAACAAAAGCCACAACGTTCGACCATTTTAGTCAACCACCGTTTCAGCTACCACTTTGGTTTTACTATTTTCACAAATATTGGGCGAGGAACAGGCCTCACCAGGCCAAGTGCAGCTCCGCCACTGGTCTTGTTGGATACAAATAAAAAAATTGTCGTCAGGATAAAGAGAGCATCATACGTTTGGGTTAATGAAATCAGTGGGTTTTGCTGTTGACATGCCCCCCTCACCCTTACCCCTCATGTTAAGCGCACTTGTGCTAATGTCATTTTCTAACAGTCTTTCTGGTGCATTAGACGGACCTAGTAATCCAATCAAAAATGATTGGGTCACGCGCAGCACCCTTCACGCGCGGGTGCTACACGCGCCCTTGGTGGTTTCCGGGGGCTACGAATCGGGTTGGTGGGGTTGGTGCGCTGTGGCAGCGAGCATTAATTGCGTAGGCTGTTGCACGTCGTTGCACTGTTGTGTGTTGTTGCGATGGACTGTCTATTAAATGCTAATAATGATGTAGATTATGGTTGGAGTGGATGTTTTTAAGAGGGAAAAATCTAACAATTTTAGAGGGAAAACGTATGAACACCCAAAAGAAAGGATTTATGGCACAATTATTTGCATTTACTTCCCGGCCATTCATAGCATTCATTTCTACCAACAAACATTCAATTTGGACAGAGAGAAGGAATTTAGATGGAGCCGTGTAATGGTATTGTTCTTCCTATATAACGTGTTTCATGTTATTTACGTTATGGTATTTCTTTGAATTCTCCAAAACGTCACTTTCCATTTATCGTTATAGATGCAGATGTGGTATATGGTAGTGATTTTTCCGAAGATTTTTGCCATAGAATTTGATGATTTTGAATAAGAACTTGATCGCTCAGTAAATGAACTTGATAGCTAAGTAAATAAACTTGATAGCTCAGCTTCCGAAGAAGAACACGATGAACATGAAAAATGATTTGATGATTCAGGAGAAGAACTAGACACACAAGAAAATACCCAAGATGAAATCCAAAGTTTGCAAGGTTAGTGTCTAAATAGAGTTGTTGCCAAAATAAAAATATTATTCAAAATAATATAGTCGTTCATATTTTATGATTTAATAATCTTAATAAAGTTAGACACTTAATAAAATTTAATAATCTTTTGTTAAAATACTTTTGTAAATAAACCAGACTCATTAGGTTCAATGGACTATTCAGACTCGGTAAACAAGTATAATGTCATTATACAAGACGCGGAGTTGTTGGCAGAGTCATCTTCCATGTCTCATGTAAAGTTCGAAATAATTAAGCAAGCCTTAGACAACCTCAAGAGAGAAGTTGGTCTTATAAATGATGTAAGTAAAATTCTTTCCATTTTTTGTTTACATTTGAAGTATTTGATGTTCTCTGTAAATATAAATTTGATATATTTGCACCTTACATGTAGGTTGATCAACCATTGATCCAAAAATCCATTCAAAACCCAAATATGGGTGGACAAGTGGGTCGTCCTCGTAAAAGAAGATTTAAGTCGTCTGATGAAAGAATTCCCAAGCAGAAGAAACTAAGAAAGAAGCATACTTAACAACATGTTATGGAAGTCATGTGCGCCTTTAAGTTGGCATACTTTTTGTCTAATGAAATCAGACGTCGTACTTCATTTTGGTCAACTGCATGGGGCACCATTAATTTATTTATGGGTATCATTAACCCATATTTGGGCGTTGTTACATATGTGTTGGTTTTTATTAAACATAAGTTGGCATAGTTTGTTGGTTTTTACCATTACCTCTTTGTAGGTGTCAAGTCCATACAAGTGCGACCTACTATTTTGGAGTATTTTGTGCGTGCATGTTTGGGCGCAATTACCAATTTGTAGGTGTCAACTAACAATGTTTGGGTGCCATAAATGGTTTGCGGGTGTCAAATACCCAGGTGCCAGCTAGTTTTTTGGGTGTAAGTCAATCATGTTTGGGCACCATTACATATTTGTAGGTGTCCACTACCAGTGTTAGGGAGCTATAAAGGGTTTGGAGTGTCAAATACCCATTCAGGTGTGACCTAGTGTTGTGGGGTGTCACTAAGTCATGTATGGGCATCAAATACCAATGTTTGGGTGCCATAAAGGGTTTGGAGGTGTCAAATACACATACAGGTGCCAACTAGTGTTTTGGGGTGTTAGTCAATCACATTTGGGCGGCATTACATATTTGCAGGTGTCCACTACCATTGTTTGGGCGCCATAAAGGGTTTGGAGGTGTCAAATACCCATTCAGGTACGACCTAGTATTGTGGGGTCTCACTAAGTCATGTATGGGCGTCAAATACCAATGTTTGGGCACCATTACCTATTTCCAGGCGTCAACTGCCAGTTTTTGGGTGCCATAAAGGGTTTGGAGGTGCCAAATACCCATACAGGTGCCAGCTAGTGTTTTGATGTGTCAGTCAATCACTTTTGGGCGCCATTACAGATTTGCAGGTGTCCACTACCATTGTTTGGGCGCCACAAAGGGTTTGGAGGTGTCAAATACCCATTCAGGTGTGACCTAGTATTGTGGGGTGTCACTAAGTCATGTATGCGCATCAAATACCAATGTTTGGGCGCAATTACCTATTTGCAGGCGTCAACTGCCAGTTTTGGGAGCCATAAAGGGTTTAGAGGCATCAAATACCCATACAGGTGCGACCTAGTATTTTGGGGTGTCACTAACACATGTATGGGTGTGATTACCCATTTGCAGGCATCATCTACCTATGTTTGAGTGCCATAGAGGGTTTCTAGGTGTCAAATACCAATACAGGTGCCACCTAGTATTTTGGGATGTCAGTCAGTCATGTTTGGGCGTCATTACCTATTTACAGGCGTCACTACCAATGTTTGGACGCCATAAATGGTTTTCAGGTGCCACTTACCCATGGTTGGGCGCCATTACATGTTTCTGGGTGTGAAATAGTCATTTTTTGGCGTTATAGGTGGCACTATGTGTCACCCATTTATGGGCTCTATTATTAGGTGTCAAATATACATTCTGGGTGCCATAAATAGTTTGTAGGAGTCAAACCATTTATGCAGGTGCCACTTAGTGTGTTGGGTGTCCAGTCAGTCATTTGCGGGTGCCATTAACTATTTCTAAGTGTCACATGCCACTTTTGGTGAAGGAGAGGGCGGTGAGGGAAGACGAGAACAGAGAAATGGGGCCACACAAAAGAGGCCTCTACGTAGGAAGAGGCGCCAGATCACTCTTCCAGCAGCCAAGACATCGACGACGTCGTTCGAACCCGAAGAGGCGCGGGACCTGGCGCCAAGGAAGGAGCTTCGTTCGCCCTTTGCCGTTCGACCCAGCGGTGGAGACACGAAAGCCAGTGCCAAAGAAGTCAACGTCGTTTGCGGACAGGAGGAAGAGGCGGAAGACGCGGAAGAGGCGTCAGAGGGAATGAAGTCGGGGTCACGCGCTCTCGGGATGCTGAGCGTTTGGGCGGAGGTTTGAAATTCCTGGGGAAGGAGGAGTCTTGGAGAAGGAAGGAAGCGGGAAGGGGGAGCGACGGGACACACGCTCTCGGGATGGCGCAGGGTGTCGCAGGCGCATGGGTCAACTCGCACATCACGCGAGCCCTCCACGCGGCGCCTGCTGATTGGATCCGAAGGGGTTTGTGGGTAGATTGGGGGACAAGCGGGTAGCAGGTGGTTTTGGGCCTTTTTTGGGCGGTATTCCTTGCGCTTGACGCACGCATGATACCGCGTGAGCTTGATAGAATTTTATCCTAATCCAATCGTTATCTCGCACTCATCATCCTCGTTCAAAAAAATGCGAGGATCTGCATTAATCTATAATCCCGTGTGTGTTCCGCAACCTACTAGCACTCATTCTCCCCGGTAAAAACAATGTTTGTGCATATCTGTTCAATTTGGCATTTTATGTCTGCAGCAATATATTCGCAAGCCCTTAACCCCACCCGCATGCTCCCATTCAACCTATCTGCCTACGTATTAGGCATCCATCTATCTGCCTATCTACCTACCAGGGTAAAGAAAGTTAACAGGTCGGTTGCTGACACGTTGTCTTCAAGATTTTTGGTATGTGTATTCACGACCGGATTTTTAACTAGGTTTTCTCTTGGCTCCACCATCTCAAATCCTCGCTTCCGCCATGTGCTCGGCAGTCAAACTCTGAATTTCTGTCAAGCATATGCTAGAAACTGTGTTTGTGGAGGAACAATACTTTGTAAACAATTTGGACCTGGTGTTGAACATCTTTTTCCTCAATACCTCCGGAACGCCATCAAGATTGCACGTTGAGAATCCTTTAAACCGCCGGTTTAAAATAAACGTGTTGTTAATATTTGTTATTGTCGTTCGTACAACAGCGACATGTGCAATGTAATTAACAATTCAGGCAGATCTAAAATAAGAAGCAAAGAACAAACAAAGCAGGAGAACAGAAAACAGGAGTTAGATTCGCAAACCAGATCGTTCGTTGATAAACGAACGTGTTACTTAAAGAAATCAATGCCCGACAATCCTCGCGGATAGGCACCGTTCTCTCAGTCTCGACCCGACACGAACCTGGAACTAGCACGTCTCGCTCACGCACGTTGCACTGCTACCAGTGCAGCACAGCAACCGCAGATACCACCGCCTGACAGTTGCGTCTGAAGGGAATGAGAAGTCGCGCTTCGCACAGAACAACTCCACGAAGCGACTCCGGGATGACAACTCTCACACTCTGGATTAGGGCTCTCAAAACACACGTGAAACGACCGCAGTTGAATTGCGTTTGTTGTGTGTTTAACCCTAATGACCGGAAGCATATATATAGCCACACACGTCCCTAATCCTATTCCCAGTAAGACGCAAACACTCGGTTGCTCTTGTACACAATACAGAATAATCTGTAAAAGAGAAACACTTTCTAATTAGGATTAAGAAATCCGAATAAGAAAGCAACAATTGATTACATGAGTAATTAATTACTTAGTCGTATTCTAGTACAAAAAGAAGACGGAAGACATTTCCACAATCCAGAATCCACAAGCCACAAGCCCGAGCCCGAGCCCGGCCCAGCCAGGCGAGGTGAGGCGAGGCGTGGCGTGGTGCGCGTGCATGCGTGCGTTGTGATGTGGCAATCCCACCCACCAAGGAGGTGAACATACCTCCCTCCTAAGCCTCCTTTGGACACTAGTGCCCCATGTGATCCTACATATGAGGACCACAAAAGTTCTAGGAGTGAGCAATATGGGATAAAACTTCTTTGCCATTTACACTAGAAACAACACTACATTCTCACATGTACTTGCTGCACTACATTGGGCTTAATCCATGCTAAATAAATGATTACTACAGCAAATGCACTACACTAACAAGCTGCTACAGTAATTAGCAGCTACAGTAATTAGCAGTTACAGTAATCATATATCTAACAATCCCCCACAAAGTCCAATGTGTGGTGTACTCTACCATTTTGTCCTCCATATTGTGCTTTTAGTAGATACCTTTCGGTTTGAATCTACCTGAGTTATCCAACTGTGACTCCTATAGGAACTAGGTGAACAAAAGTCTTGAACCTGAACCTTGGGTACAAGAGTATAGGTTGGTAACAACACAATAAAGACATGGTAGAAAAGAAAATAATGCATTAAGGCCATGCATACAAAATTATATATCATGATTGATAATAGAGAACAACCCAATTCTCCTGTTGCGGCCTACACAACATCAATCACTTAGATGGAGTCTCCAAGGATGTACTGCTAACATCCTGTCCGAAGACTTGACACCATTAAGAGACTACTCTCTTACTAACTTGCAGTCATGACACTAACAGGTTTCCAGGAGATAGACACACAGATGCTAGAAGCATCAAACAAGAATATATAGTGTCATCTGATTCACCCGACAACTTATTATTACCACATTGAACCCAATTTGTGGGATCTCCACTCTTTTGGGTTGGGTTGCTACTGCCTGCAAATCTATAGTGAAAGGATCAGCTGTATTATCTTTGGTACCGACGTAGTCTACAACCACAACCCCATTAGACACTAACTCCCTTACAGATTTCAATCTGACTTGGATGTGTCTACGCTGTTTTTTATTGTACTTGGAACTCTTTATCTTAACAATAGTTATACTGTCACAGTGAACTGAAATTGCAGGAAGCAGCTTCATTACCATAGATAAACTAGACATAAGTCCATGTAGGCATTCAACTTCCAATCTAGTTTCATCTAAAGCACACAACTCTGCTTCAAAAGTGGATCGAGACAATATGGTCTGTTTCTTAGACCTCCAGGAAACAGCTCCTCCTCCCAACAGGAATACATATCCTGAGACACCATTACTCCCAGAATTCATGGCAATCCAGCTTGCATCACTATATCCTTTGACTACGGAAGGATGTTTACCATAATGCAGCCCAAGGGAACGTGTTCCCTTGATATACCTTAGAACTCTGTCAAGAACTTCCCAATGGGTCTTGTCGGGACAACTGGTGTATCTACATAACTTGTTCACGACAAACACAATGTCTGGACGTGTACAGTTTATAAGATACATCAAACTTCTGATAATCTGAGAGTATCGTAATTGAGACACTGGAATCCCAGTCTCATTCTTGAACAAAGGTTTGGATGAATCATATGGAGTCTTTACAGGTTTAAGTGATGTGTACTCAAACCTCTCCAGTATCTTCTCAACATAGTGAGACTGAGAGAGAGTTATACCATCAGTAGACCTTATGATTTTAAGCCCTAAAATCACATCAGCGACACCTATATCCTTCATCTCAAACTTGCTATACAAGAATGACTTTGTCTCTTTTACTACTTTCATATCGGAACCAAAAAGTAGGATATCATCGACGTATAAGCATAACAAAATGAATCCATTATTGACAATCTTGCAGTGGAGACACTTATCAAATTCATTAGAAATAAAGCCAAACGATGATATCACAGAATCAAACTTCTCATGCCATTACTTAGGGGCTTGTTTCAAGCCATATAATGACTTAACAAGTTTACACACTTTGGACTCATTCCCACGACCCACAAATCCCTCAGGTTGTTCTATGTATATCTCTTCTTGAAGATCACCATGTAAGAACGCGGTCTTCACATCCATCTGATGGATATAGAGATTATAAATGGAAGCGAATGCTAAAAGCACTCGGATTGTGGTCATACGGGAAACAGGTGAATAGGTATCAAAATAATCTATTCCTTCCCTTTGTGTGTAACCCTTAGCAACTAACCTAGCCTTATACTTATTGATTGTCCCGTCTGCATTAAGTTTCTTCTTAAAAATCCATTTACAACCAACTGCAGAACAACCAGGAGGCAAATCCACCAATTCCCAAGTTCCATTTGAGAGAATTGATTGGATTTCATCATTAACGGCTTCTTTCCAAAACTTTGCTTCTGGAGATTCCATAGCTTGTTTGAAAGTAACAGGATCATCCTCAACATTGTAAGTGAGAATCTCACTTCCAAAGTCTTTGGATGTCCTAGGCCGTTTACTTCTCCTTGGTTCAACTATTTCTTCATAATCATCTGATTCAGAAATAGCTTGTTCTGAGTCTCCCCCCCCACATTTGTCATCCTTTCCACGTGCTCGGGAATGGAACCTATGGTAAATGAATCTTCTTGAGATACTTCATTGGGCACACCCGTTTTCATAGGAAACACATCCTCAAAGAATGTTGCATCATGTAATTCCACAATTGTATTGACCTCAATGCCAGAGATATCTGATTTTATAATCTGGAATCTATAAACATAGCTTGTCTCTATATAACCTAAGAATATGGCATCAACCGTTTTCGGTCCTAATTTCTTCCTTTTATGTTCGGGACAAGTACCTTTGCAAGGCACTCCCACACTCGAAGATATTTAAGACTCAATTTCCTTCCTCTCCACAACTCAAACGGACTACTCTCTGAATGTTTATGGGGAACTCTATTCAGAATATGGCAAGCCGTATTCAAAGCTTCCCCCCACATAAAGTTGGGTAATCCATATGTTTGGAGTAAGGTATTTACCATATCTATTAAATTTCGGTTTTTACGTTCAACTATCCCATTTGATTGTGGTGAATAAGGAGTAGTTACCTCATGAACTATACCATGCAATTGGCAAAATTCCAAAAACAAGTTCGAGGTATACTCTCCTCCCCTATCAGACCTTAATCGCTTAACTACTTTACCGGTTTGAGTTTCGGCTTCTTTCTTATAAATTTGAAATTTATCCAATGCCTCATCTTTACCTCTAAGTAAAAAGACATAACAGTATCTACTCGCATCGTCAATAAAAGTTATAAAATAACACTTTTGATCTCTCGTAGAAACATCATTAAATTCACAGATATCTGTATGAACTAAATCTAAAATTTTCGAATTCCTATTCACAGAATGAAAAGGCTTCCTAGGAAATTTAGCTTGTATACAGATTTCACATTTATTGTTGCTAATTTCAGATTTAGGGATCAAATCTAGATTCATCATACACTTCATTGAGGCAACATTAACATGTCCCAAACGTGAATGCCATACATCGAATGAAACAAGATTCATGCAAACAGAACTATAATCATTCAAATTTAAATCAGAATTTGAAAACATGTTCAACATGAATCTTAAATAAGTTTTCCACATCACATAAGTACCCCTTGCCAAAAAACAAAGAATTACGAAGGCGTGTAATAATAGCCTTATTACATTTACAGTCTACTCTATAACCTTCTCTAACTAATATGATGCCACTAAGGATATTGCGTCAAATGGTTGGAACATGTCTGACTCTGTTAAGAGTCAAAACCTTCCCCGAAGGGAACTTCAAGTCCACCCATCCTTTGCCTTTGACTTCTGTAGAGCTGGAATCACCCAAAGTCACGGACCGACCTCGAGAGGCCTGATAAGACACAAATAGGGATTTATCAGCACACACATGTACATTAGCCCCAGTGTCAATTATCCAAAAAAGTGGTTCAAAAATAGAAAGAATTTCAGGTTTAATAGACATGTACCCATCATTGAGGTTCAAGGATGTAGTCATCATGTTGACAACAACCTCCTCAATTGCAGATGCGGTAGCTTTCTTTGCCTTCTTAGTAGGACAATCCTTGTTCCAGTGGCCAAACTGTCCACAAGTCCAACAAGGTTTGTTCTTCGGTTTCTTTTGGATCTTTGGCTTGGGTTTATGTGCATTCTTAGATTTCTTATCTTTGGTGTTTTTCATAGAAGTAAGATTAATAGTTGGATTTGCATCAGTAGGCACCTTGACCCCTTTCTCCTTTAAGTGTTCTTCTTGTATATTAATATCCATCATTAATTCATCCATGGTGTGTGTCCCTTTGCGATGCTTCAGAGACATACCAAAAGATTCCCAAGACTTAGGGAATTTTTCTATGATAGACATAACTACGAACTTCTCAGGCAACACCATCTTGGCATCTGAGAGTTCATGAACTAGGAGTTGTAGATCATGTGTTTGATCAGAAACTGATTTACCCTCAACCATCTGAAACTTAAGAAATTTAGACACGCAGTATTTTTCAACACCTTAATTTTCAGTGCGAAAATTCTTAATTAACAATTCCCATAAAACCTTGGACGTAGTGACTGGCGGCTTTGAGTAAAAATCATACAATTTGTTATTTAAACCAAACAGAATCAAACTGCGGCACGTTTTATCACCCTTCTTCCAATTAGCAATAATGTTTGCATTATCAGGAATTGTTTCATCAGATGCATGTTCAGTTTCAACTAAATACTGATCATAACCCGCAATATTCAACCAAATTTCCATCCGACTCTGCCAACGGGCAAAGTTGGTACCAGTAAATTTTTCAGGCATATTGGTTGCATCAATTTTACATCCTGAACCACCATGACCGGCCATTGTTAATTAACGACAGAAATTTGATTTCTTTAAGACTGTTGTTAATATTTGTTATTGTCGTTCATGCAACAGCGACATGTACAATGTAATTAACAATTCAGGCAGATCCAAAATAAGAAGCAAAGAACAAACAAAGCAGGAGAATAGAAAACAGGAGTTAGACTCGCAAACGAGATCGTCCGTTGAGAAATGAACGTGTTACTTAAAGAAATCAGTGCCTGGCAATCCTCACGGATAGGCACCGTTCTCCCAGTCTCGACCCGGCACGAACCTGGAACTAGCACGTCTCGCTCACGCACGTTGCACTGCTACCAGTGCAGCACAACAAACGCAGGTACCACCGCCTGACAGTTGCGTATGAAGGGAAGAAGAAGTCGCGCTTTTCACAGGAGAACGACTCCACGAAGCGACTCGGGGACGACAACTCTCGCACTCTGGATTAGGGCTTTCAAAACACACGTGAAACGATGGCGGTTGAATTGCGTTTGTTGTGTGTTTAACCCTAATGACCGGAAGCGTATATATAGCCACGCACGTCCCTAATCCTATTCCCAGTAAGACGCAAACACTCAGTTGCTCTTGTACACAATACAGAATAATCCGTAAAAGAGAAACACTTTCTAATTAGGATTAAGAAATCTGAATAAGAAAGCAACAATTAATTACACGAGTAATTAATTACTTAGTCGTATTCTAGTGCAAAAAGAAGACAGAAGACATTCTCCACAATCCACAAGCCCGAGCCCGAGCCCAGCCCGGCCAGGCGAGGCGAGGCGTGGCGTGGCGCGCACGTGTACGTGCGTACGTTGTGATGTGGCAATCCCACCCACCAAGGAGGTGAGCATACCTCCCTCCTAGGCCTCCTTTGGACACTAGTGCCCCATGTGATCCTACATATGAGGACCACAAAAGTTCTAGGAGTGAGCAATATGGGATAAAACTTCTTTGCCATTTGCACTAGAAACAACACTACATTCTCACATGTACTTGCTGCACTACATTGGGCTTAACTCATGCTAAATAAATGATTACTATAATAAATGCACTACACTAACATTCTGCTACAGTAATTAGCAGCTACAGTAATCATATATCTAATAAAATGAAGGTATTTTTTTGTATGGCATCTAGTGGTTTTTTTAACATAACCTAGCAACCTGAATCCTAATACACCCCTGTTTCAAATCTAGTGCATAAATACTCAACAATGTATTCGTTCATGTGAATCCGAATGCACAAACATCTGTGTCATGGTGTGCTCTTTGTTTGTGTGGAAAATATTATGAAGGATATAAAGTGATATTCGTTATTAGATATAAGACAAATTCTCCTCGTATATATAGAAGAGGAGGCAAGTACAAGTAAGTATGATTTGACCCTTGGCTCAATAAGACTCATTTACATAATAAACTAATTATTATAACACTCCCGTCAAATTGGAACATTCGTGGAACACATTTCCATCTTTGCTTATACATAAAAAATGTAAAATCTCCATACAAAAATTGACCTCCTCTGATAAAATATAATATTTCCTTAATCTTGGAATACAAAAATTGAAACAATATAATCGCTGGAGGATCCAGGAATCCTAGTTTGGTGAGCCCAAGACATAATATATCATTGAACCTTCAACATTGTTGTATTACAAAAAAATACAATCATAATGCTTGTGAGCTAACAAAACAAATTTAATACTAAACAAAAAAAGTAAATGTCAAGGAATTTGCAGAATTTGTTATAGTTTATGTACATCATGATGAGATCTCATTGTCTGAATATTATGCATGATAATTTGATTATCGATATTTTCTGCTAGATTCAGACATGCCAACAAGAACTATTAAAAAAACCAACTCATTTTGTTGCCTAGTCGGTGGTTTATGATTTAACTCATTGAAAAGACTTTCTCCACTTTAAAAGTCGATAGATTAAACGAAAGTCTTTGTATTTTTTTTTAACAAACTTCAGAAAAAGACTCTTGATGTTATTCAACTCCTAAAAAAAGGAGCGTGGCTAACATAATAACTATAATAACTTATCTTTATATCAAAACATTGGATTAAACGTGTTGGATTTTTGATAAAGAATAATTCTCCCTAACTTATGTTGATAAATGTATCACTTAATCCTTAATTGAATGGTGCATAATGTCGGTGACCAACTTGTCGTTCTTAATTTTTTCTCTCACCCTCCCCATCCCACCTCCCTAATTAAAAATGTTGGATACACAATTTGTAAATGGTCCATCACGTGGGTAATCGACTTACTATCCTTTTCTAGTTTCTTTCTCTCTCTCCTCCGATCCCACCTCCTTAAATAAAGAGTATTGATATAGAGAACACTACTTACACCACCATCTACACCCCAGCCTCCGGACTCCACAACGGGCATTCTACACGTATGAGCTTTTGATTTTTGCGTGTTCCTGATGCTCTATCCGCATTGTGTCAATTTTGCAATTGAGCCATACCAAAAGTTGAATGGGAAGATTGAGGCTGAGGCTATAAATCCCCCATACCCCCATCACTCTTCCTCTTGGCTCCATCTCGCTCCTGTCCCACCAAACGCTGCCCGCTGGCTGCCTCCTCTCCTTCATGTCGCGTCGAGCCCGCCCCCGTCCCGTCCAGACGACGTCGTCGTCTTGTACGTTGTCGCGCCCCGTTGACTGCCTCCTCTTCTCCACGTCACATCCATCCCACCGCCGTCTCGCCCAGACAACCTCGTCGTCTTTCAAGTCGTCGTGCCACCCATCGTCTCACTGACTGTCATCCCCTCAGAACTGGTTCGTCTAGCCCCGCCACTGCGCCCAACCCGCCGTCGTGATCAATAAAAGGTCACCTCCAGCCTGCCACCTGCGCCTATACCACTCTCTCTCCAGACCATCATCAAGCATCGTGTCTGCTGCCACGCCGAGGACTCCTCATCTGCCGCCGTGCCCATGCCGTGGAAAGTAATCACCGGTCGGATCTGCTTGCAAGTGCCCTGTTGCATATATTTTGTCACATTAATGTACAAAAATAAGTCGTGTGTATAACAAATTCTAGAATGTGAGCTTGTATGCATTTTATTTTCATTCCTTGCTAAAGAATGCAAGCTTATATGGGTCATTGTAAATGTTATCAAAAATTATGAATATTCATTATGACTTGTGTTATGTTTATCTAATCATGGAATTTTCCTGATTGTACACACTGTTTTGTTTTATAATAAATATAATTCTTGACATTTTTTGATTATACCATGAATATTAATTAGTATCGTGCATAAAATTACCATCAACATATCAACAGATGTGGAACACATATTTTGACCAAATATGATCACTTATCACGTATAATATTTTCTTATACAAAATTAAAAAAATATATCAAAAATGAATATGAAGATGTACTCTACTAGTTTATTTTAGTCTGGTTGTTAATAGCTTTTGGCACTATGTTGAATATATTTCAGTATGAATTTTGACAGTAAGACGTGAAATGAACAAAAATATGACGTTAGCAGTAGAAAAGAAAATTCAAATTTCAAAATTAAAATTTAAAATTTGTATTAATAAATTAAATAAAATTGATTGATTAGTAGTTGGTGGTTGGTGGTTGGTGGTTGGTGATTGATGGTTGGTGGTGGGTCTTTATTGCATCACCTGCATGCATGCAACCATACAACCATTGTAGTAGATTTCTCACCTTGAAGTCTGTGTCGCACTGTGCTATATATTTTTTGGTAAATGTGTTTATATAATTAGCACTGTAGTTGATACATTTAAGTACTGATTTGTGAATTTTTAGAAAAATATATATAAACGTGATTTTAGTTGAGTCAGACATCATAATGTAATTTTTTTAAAAATAGTAAGTGGCTACTATGGCTTGTATCAAATTTGAAAAAATCTCCTAATTGTAAGTATTGTCCTGAATTATATTTAGTCTCGTTGAGAATATATTTTGGTAGTGTAATGATTATTGATCGGTATTGTATTTATATTTACATCAATATGTGACTATGTCGTCTGGAAGTGGAGGAGAAATGAAAAAAATATTTTTAATTAAAAAAAAGTATAACGTGTCCCCATGAAATGATTTTTTAGTATGTCGACGTTGTTTCGTTAATTTTTTCATAGATAAAATTAGATGATTTTCATATATGTACAATGAATAAAAAAATATAAGTATACAAATAAGAAATTTATATTTTATTTTGCTAGTCGAACGATCCTCTGACTGTATGCACTACGTTAGTTTATATCTAGTATATTTGTTAACAACTTTTAGCACTGCGTTGAATTTATTCAAGATAGATTCTGGACTTAGCCGTGAATGTGTACAAAAGTTTATGTAGTGTAATTGGAGTGTGAGTACTTTATTACAGCGGTTGCATGTATACATGATATTTAATTGAGTAGTTGCTTTATTACAGTACATGCATGCATGCATGCATGCATGCAAAGTGCTTTATAGAGAATAAAAAAGGGACTGATCAACGAGATATGCAATTATAATGCATGAACAGCAGACCCATTATCTTTTCACATTCTAATGCTCTGTGTCGCACAGTGAGAAAAATGGCTAGAACGCGTATTCTCGAGGCTGGGGTGTGGTTATTGGTGGAGCATGTGTACTGTGAATAATTTTCCTTAAATAAAACACATTGGACTTCATTTCCTAGTATTTCTCTCTTTGTTCACCCCCACCTCTCTAATTAATCATGTTGAATATCTAATTTTTTTTCCTTTTCTAATCTTTCTCTTCTTTCTGCCCCCACCCCGCCTCCATATTTTGTTGGTAAGTTGTCATTACCTATTTTAGCTCTACATATATTGCTCTCTCTTATCTTTCTGAGTTCTCTTTTTATTATCTTTCGCCCAACACCAACACCCCTTGTTACTCTTAGTCCATTTATGATAGAGGGAAATAATTATTGGAGATAAATACAAAAATTAGGTGAGGGGCCTCCTATAATATTTTGTCCGTTAAAATTTATCACCGTTTGTTCTGCCCTATTATATTAAAAATAGGGGTTAGAAAATTAAATATAGAAGATAAACACAGAAACATCAGAGAGTGGGTCAGGCCAATTAAACTTTTCCATTCTAATGATAGGGGAACCTTTGGCCACGGGTGGGGTTGCGGCCTCAGGTGGCCCCAAGATACATCTGCTACTGACTACAACATCCCCCCTGAAGAAGATAGCACATAGTATCAAACAAGTCTTCTCCCTTGATGAAGATAAAATTAATAGAAGCAGTGATAGCAAAATAACTCCCCTTTGAAATTGATAATGGCAGGCCAAAAAGAGAGAGAATTAATGAGCATTAAAATCTTAAGAGAGCATCCAAATTAGTAGATGATGGAAAATATATGTAGAAGTCATCATGATTGTCAAAGTAGTTTCACAAAAAAGAGTACCAAATTCAGAATAATGTGTAAGAGTTGTAGTAAAAACATTGCTACATGAATATTGTGTCATAGCATGAGGAAATGTGTGTGAGAATGGACAATGAAGGGTTCTGGAACCTTATAACATACTTGATTCTAAGTATATAGCTCAATTTCCCATTTCTTAAGTCCGTCCCTAATTATATGATTAATAAATTTTGTTTTCCTTAGATTGGATTAAACATGGGTGATTGGACCCTAAAAAAAGAAAATAATGACAAATAAACATAAAATATTACATCAATGATTAAATTAATTAACTAAGTCATCACTTCACGGTTAATTGTATATTCACACATTAAGTAGTATTGATCCTAATATGTCCATCAAGAAGAAGCATTAGTCTAATTTATTGTCAAAGTAGTTTCACAAAAAAAGAGTACCAAGTTCAGAATAATGTGTAAGAGTTGTAGTAAAAACATTGCTACATGAATATTTGACCGACCTAAATCGTGCGTCCTAAAAATAGAGGCGGATTTGAGGTAGTCGAGCTTTTACATTTATAAACCCGAATCCTTCTAGGCCCCCGCAACTTTGTTTATGGGGTCGAAGTAGATACACGGGGTCCAACACAGGGACAAGGGGGGTAGTGTTGAGAACCCAGAATCGACACGCTACACTCCGGCAGGTATAAAGAGATGATAAATTCCCGAAGAGGCACTACTACAGAACCTACCTTTAGTGTCGGTTATTTATGGCCTTTAGTGTTGCTTTCCGAGCGACGCCTATGTGGGCGACACTAAAAGGTCACCCATTACGTGTCGGTTCCAGAACCGACACCCAAACTCTTCACGCGCGACCGAAAACGCGCCATCAGGGGACTATAGGTGTCAGTTATTAGATAAGAAATCGACGCCCAAACCCTTCGCGCCACAGAAAGGGCGCCATCTTGGGCGCTATCAGTGTCGGTTATAAGCCAAAAACCGATGAAATATGTCTTCGCGCCAAAAGAATATGTGTCGGTTACATTTAAAAAACCGACACTGTAAAGTTATGTGTCGGTTGTTTACAATTACCGACACATGTTATTGGCGCCAGCTTGGGCACTATTAGTGTCGATTTGTATTAAGAAACCGACACCATATATGTTCGCACCACAGGAAATAGGCGCCGGTTTTATCTAAATAACCGACGCCTATTGGTTTGTTTTTTTACAGACCTGCAGACCTTCTGTGGCTGGTCACAGGATGAGAAACCTGTAGTTCCGTTAATTGAACTGCAGGTTTTACGACATCCATTGATATTAGCCAACAACAGGCCACAAACCTGCAAATTTAACAACAAAAATATTCACACATGCATTTAGAAATACAACCTGCAGTTCCATTTTATTTTCACACATTTTGAAACATTCATGTAGCTAGCAATCTGTAGTTCCATTCATTCACATTCACACATGTAGAAATATTCATATAGTAACCAACACTTTCATTCATTTTCACTCAGACACATGTAGAAACATCTAGACATGTAGAAACATTCACACATATTATAATTCAGAAATTCATTTACAAAATCCCCACTATTTGTATGGTTGTTGCCCATTCTTCTCTTACTTCATTTAATTCTCCCATCGTATAGGGAGCATGTACATCTGGTAAGTCTGTTCCTGTAGTGGGGTCAGCTTTAAACACCTGTAAAGAGAATGATGTATATATATAATTAATGAGCTATAAATAAGATTGATATATTTCATATTATCTAATGAGACTATATAATACCTGAGCAATACAATCGATGTCCATACAACATGACAGACTAACACATATATAGTACATAACAAGAGCAGCGCCGAATTTACATACAACACTAGCTTAGTACATATATAGTGGGACTTATAAGGTGACGATCCCACCTGGTAAAACAGGTTACCGACAACTACATGTTACGACTGGGAGGTCGTGATTCAGCAACAGTATGCATTAGCAGTAGGACAAACAGATCACCATATGTTTTTCCTCATATGGTGATCTCTTGTCCTCCTGCTAATGCATATGTTGCTGAATCACGACCTCCCAGTCGTAACATGTAGTCGGTAACCTGTTTTAGCAGGTGGTATCGTCACCTTAGTCCACTATATATGTATTAAGTTAGTGTTGTATGTAAATTCGGAGCTGTTGTTGTTATGCACTATATATGTGTTAGTCTGTCATGTTGTTATATGAATATGAATCTGAACCACTTGTGTGTGCTGCACTTTATGCTGCTTCTCTTCATTGGGGCTTCTTCCTGCATATCCTGCATAGCTATGTCATGTCCGTCCGGCATAGCCTTCTTCCTATATTTATTTTTCAAATAGAATACAAACAAAAATTATTAGTGTAGAGTTAGTGAAATACTGATCAATGTCTAGAATTGGAATAGATCAAGAACCTACTCTCAGCATCGCGTATGTAATCTCGGGTGAGATTGGTCCTATAGTTCTTTAGCACCCTCCCACAATGTTTAGCATTTGTATTAACTAGAAGATAATGAAACATCAAATCAGAAAATGATATTGATATTAAAAAAGTAAACATTCAGCTTCAATAAAAAAATATAAACATGCATGCCTCTAAAATTGTGATCTTTTATCAATTAACAATCCTTCATTGTGATCTCCGCGCACATATAAGTCATCATTAGCTTCAATATTTTCTGGAGTTGGCAACCCAACTGAGAATGGACTGGAGTCATCATATTTATCATAGTACTCTTCTTCATCTATAGGATCTTCAATGAACTGTCTTTTACCATGAAGAACAACCGACCATTTATCATTTGCAGGATCATCGATATAAAATACTTGTTTCGCCTGTGATGCCAATATGAATGGTTCAACCTTCTCGCAAATCTTTTCAAAGTTCACTAAAGTGAAACCCAATTCATCCACTATAACTCCTTTGGTGTTATCAACCCAATTACATTTGAAGAGCAGAATTCTGAAATCTATGTAGTCAAATTCCCATATCTCTTCAATGACACCGTAATATGACATTTTAGCTTCACGTGGACTCTTATCCTTTGCACTTGCAAAAAACATAGTCGATGCTTGAAGGGTGACCCCACTGTTTTGGACGACACTCTTATCATCTTGGCACTTTGTGTAATATGTGAATCCATTAATGTCATACCCTTCATAAGACATAACAGTCAACTTTAGTTTAAAGGCGAGGCATTTGATAGTTTCAGTAATATCATCTGGTGTTTGAGATAGTTGATGTAAGACTTTATCTTCAAACCACTTAATAAAAGTCTTGTTATGCTCTCTAGCAAGCCACATTGTATTGCCTCGAGGATATTGTCTTTTGATGAAATTGGTATGTTCCTCGATATAAACGTTCACTTCGTCCATGTTGTGTAAAATATACAAATGACCTTGTTCCAACTGCTCATGGCTGATTACTTTCACATGTGATCCCAAAATTCCTTTGCCAAATAGCTCATCAATATTCTTGTCATTATCAGGAGTGTCATTACCACTGAGAAAGTCATTGCAGAAATCCATAACCTCTCTCGCCACATAACCTTCAATAATACTCCCTTCAGGCCGATAACGGTTTCGAACATCACCTTTAAAAACACTCATGTATCGTTCAAAGGGATACATCCAATGCAAGAAAACCGGGCCCAAGATTTTCACTTCCCTAGTCAAGTGGACAACAAGATGTACCATGATATCAAAGAACAAAGGAGGGAAATACATCTCAAGCTGACATAGGGTAACAACCACTTCTCTTTGCAAATTATCGAGAGTCTCAGGGTCAATAACTTTGCTGCAGAGACTGTTAAAAAAGAAACAAAGTCTGGTGATTGCAAACCTTACATGCTTCGACAATATAGATCGAATTGCCACAGGCAATATTTGTTGCATTAGAGTGTGACAATCATGAGATTTAAGTCCTACAACTTCAGATCTTTCATTGATACCAATCTACGGATGTTGGATGAGTAACCATTTGGCACCTTAACATTTATCAAGCATTCACAAAAAGCTTTCTTCTCTTTTCTAGACAACGTGTAACATGCGGGAGGTAAATATGTTCTTTTACTACCCATTTCACGTATTTCTGTTAATTCTGACCTTATTCCCATTTCACGTAGGTCTAGTCTGGATTTTATCCCATCTTTAGTCTTACCTGGTATATTTAACAGAGTACCAATGATGCTATCGCATACATTTTTCTCAACGTGCATTACATCGATACAATGTCTGACTGTCAAAGAACTCCAATAAGGAAGATCCCAAAATATTGACTTCTTCTTGAATGAAGAATTGTCACTCCGTGTAGTACCTTGTGATCTCTTACCAAATTCATTGACAAAGTCTTTTATTCTTTCATAAACAACCTCCCCTGGTATAGGTTTAGGTGCACTGCGTTCCTCATTCAATCCATTGAATGCTTTGCGCTTCCTATGATACGGATGGAATTTTGGAAGAAACTTTTGATGACCGAGATATACATTCTTACCGCCATGTTTTAGTCTTGTTGAATCAGTGTTCTCTTCACATATAGGACACGCTTTAGCTCCTTTGACACTATATCCAGACAAATTCACATATGCTAGAAAGTCATTAATAGTGCAAAACAACATAGCATGCAAACGAAATGTCTCTCTTCATGAAGCATCATAGGTCATCACACCTTCACCCCAGAGTTTCTTTAAGTCATCAATCAGAGGTTCAATATAAACATCGATGTCATTTCCAGGTTGTTTAGGCCCGATATCAACAACGACAGCATTACATACTTATTTTTCATACACAGCCAGGGAGGAAGATTGTATATAACAAGCATGATTGGCCAAGTGCTATGTTGGCTGCTCAATGTCCCGTACAGATTCATCCCGTCTGTACAAAGCCCAAGTCTTAGATTCCTGACTTCTTCACCAAATTCAGGGTACAATACATCAATCTTCTTCCACTGTGGGGAATCAGACGCATGTCATAGGATCCCATCATTAATTTTCTTAACATCTGCATGCCACCTCAAATTCTTCGCATCTATCAGATTGGCAAACAAGCGTTGAAACCGTGATATTATAGGTAGATACCACATCACCTTGGCAGGAGAACCAGTTTTGGACTCCCCCGAACTCGTCAATTTATACCGTGACGCACCACATTTTGGACAATCTTTCAAATCTGCATAGTCCTTTTGAAATAATACACAATCATTAGGGCATGCATGTATCTTCTTGGTATCCATTCCCATTGGGCACAACAATTTCTTTACCTGGTATGTTGAGATTGGCAGCTCGTTTCCTTCAGGAAGCATTTCTTTCAACAAAGACAACAATGACGTGAAGCTTTTGTCACTCCATCTATTGTTAGCTTTCAACTTATACAATCTCAACACAGCGTTAAGCTTCGTAAACTTAGTACAACCTATGTATAACGACATCTCAGCATCATGCACAATGTTTCTAAAAATGGGAGGTGGATCAGTGTGCTCTACCCCACAACTATCCAGCATCGCATCAACGATGTCTACTGGAACTGGTTCATTCACATCTACGTCATCGTAGGCAATTTCTTCTTCCATACAAGCACTGCTATCGACATCCACCGGTTTCGGGTTTGAAATCTCTCCATGCCAGTGCCATTCTGTATAGCCTTGTATAATCCCATTGCACATGACATGAGTCATGATTTCGTCACCAGTGTTGACTTTCAAGTTGTTACCGCAATGTCTACATGGACAGTAGAACCTATCTCCAGGTTGTTTCCTATGTTCCTCGGCAAATTTAATGAACTGGTGAAGACCAGAAATAAACTCTGGGGTGCAGCGATTGCGTATGGACATCCATGATCTATCCATTCTATGATCAAAGAGAAAACAAGTATATATTAGGACAAGATTAGGGTCTAGGGTTAACAAATACATGTGATGTCATTATTATATATAATAAATGTGTACCACCTATCCATTCTTGAACACCTAATCTCACTAGTAAGTGTATAATGTGTATTGGGTTTTCAAGAAAATTTCGGCAGCATTTCCCCGCTGTTTTCCAAGTACATATGTACTTAGAGAACAAACGGGGAAATGCTGCCAAAAATTTCTTGAAAACCCAATACACATTATACACTTACATCCTAAGCGAGATTAGGTGTTCAAGAACAGTCCCAAACCGGGGACTATCCAAGATTTACTCCTAATGAGTAAATCTTGGACGGGTTTCAAGGCCAACAAATAATGTATTGTCATTCTTATACCTAAAATCCTAGTTCTTCAATTTAGGGTGATTATTGATGTCTTTAAAAGCATGATTGGCAATTTAGGGAAAAGTTCATCATTTACATTCCAAGCATGTCACATGTGTGCATTACAGTTCATCATTAAGCAAGATATAAGCAAGTTTGTCATATTAAAATAGACTAAACAATATGAGAAAATAGTAGTGTAATCATGCAAATGGGAACATTCATGAGAACACACACTTCAGTTATAAGCATTCATGTAGCAACTTTCAGTTCCATTCATGGGAACACACACTTCAGTTATAACAATAACTAAACAAAGGGGTTGGTGTACCCCTAAACATGCGCATAATTAAAAAAACTATTACTACAGACAAGTCTAGATAGATAGACAACTAAATACTACACCAACATGGTCCCGCATGCATCAGTAACTTCTTTTTGATGATGAAGCTATGTCACGAAGCTCCTCACTGTATTTAGATGAATCTGAACTGACAGGGGCCTCAGATTCAAATTTGTCCGAGCTGATATGCGACGCTGTGCGCTCATACCGCAGAAGATGATCGGGGATCTCGCAGTTGATGTTGGTTATCCAAACTTTGATGGAATTATCGCCAACTGGACGGAGAAAAAGCCTATTCCAACGGACCACATGCAGCTCTCCAATCCAATCACGCCAACCAGATTTTTATACAAGATTTCCCACCAAATCATACTCAATCTCGATAACATGTGAATAATTACCAAAAGTTAGGGTCACTTTACCAGGCATGTAGTGTCTTCCTTTTAGAAAACACCAATGTTTGGGTATGACCAATTGGTTTAAGTAACGATCATCTAGGATGATGTCCAATTGTTCTTCAATAGGGAACGTTAACATTGACATAGAGGCCCAGTTCATAGTGACTGTTATGGGTGGACAGAGACTGCACAATATTAGTATTAACAAAGTGTAAGTACATATAACGATGTTATATATTTTCATAAAAAGTTGTATAACATCAGTTAACCTTTTATTGCTTGTCATAACCAACTTTATTGTGGTAGACATGATAGCTTGAAAAGAAGTCTACAAATGTACTTAGAGAACAAACGAGGAAATGCTCCTAATGAGTAAATCTTGGACAGGTTTCTAGGTGCTTACTAAAATAGAACCATTATATGGAACTAATCCTACATTATACACATACTTTTCCTGAGTAAGATAATGTGCACTTCATGGAATTATTAAGATCTGAATATATATAAGTTGTTTCTACCTACTTTGATGGGATTTTATAACATTCGAGTCTTCTATTTAAGGCATTAGATGCATATATTGCAGTCCATTGTGTTGAGATAAGAATCCCATGTGATACACATGATTGAGAATCTTTCACGATACTAGGAAAATACACAACTAGATATTCATTTAGGTGTTAGACATTCATTTAGATGTTCCTGATAACTCGCAGGTATGCACAACTATAAAACAATAGACTTGTCACACATAAAACACCCTATACAACTATAAAACAAAAACGTATTAAGATATGCATGATACAATAACTATTTTGCATCACATTATAACAGACTTATCATTGATACCTTACTAACTTATTTCCACATTTACATATCATCACTTGATCAAAATTACATGTATTATATAGACAATAGAGGATTCAACTCAGTAGAAGCACAAAATCAGTACCTAAACCCTAAACACAAATAAGTAAATAACTTAAAAAAAAACGCCCGGCAGCTGCTTGGGCGTGCCTTGGCACCGCCCAAGCAGCCGCCGGAGCAGAGGAAGAAGGAAGAAGGCAGGGCGGGCGGACATACCTTGAGGGAAGACGAGAGCAGCGGCTGGAGCACAGCAACCACCGGCGGAGGCGGCGACAAAGAGAGGAGAAGCGCCGGCGAGGACATGGAGCAGTGGCGGCGAGGGCACGGAGCAGTGGCGAGGGCACGGAGAAGGAGCAGCGGCGGCGAGGGCACAGAGAAGGAGCACGGACGGTGGCCAGTGAGCACAGAGGGCAGGAGCAGGAGCACGGCCACCGGTGAGCACGGAGCAACGGCGAGGGTAGGAGCAGGAGCACGACAGTGGCGGAGGAGGAGCAACGATCGGCGGGGCGAGCAAGAAATCGTCGAACCTAACTGAAATCGGGAATGAAACTGGGAAAGGGGGAAGAGTCGCTCGCGCTGGTGAGATATTAAGTTGACAATAAGCGTCGGTTATTCAAAATAACCGACAACTAAACCAACAGTGTTGGTTCCTTTCCAACAACCGACGCCTATACTTGATTATAGTCGTCGGTTTTTAACTAAAAGACAACCGACAACTATTCCTGTCTCGCGAATAATCTTTGGTCGTCGGTTATTCATTTATAAACTGACGCCATATGTGAAATTTTGGAGGCAATTTTTTCGTTGGAATTTTGGTTTTGGCGGTTGATTTTAGGTGTCAGTTGTTTATTAATTAACCGACACTTAATAAAAGCGGTACCCGTGTCTGGTCGACCTTCACAGATTATATGTTGGTTTATGTTATAAACAGACACTGTAGAGTTTAGGTGTCCGTTTATGTATACAACCGACACCTGGAAAAGTGATTTTATAAGCCATTTCTGTAGTAGTGAGGGAAGCATAAAGATGGCACGAACAAAACAAGAAAACTATCTCCAAGTGGAGTTACTAGAAAGATTTAAGGTTTTAAGCATTTAACAGTTTTTAGTGGTTTTCATGCAACAGAAACAGAAGAATATACCTGGAGCTAAGGCAAGGTACGAGGGATAGAACTGCGGTAAAACAAGCGGCGGTAGAACCAATCTTGTACCCCTCCTCTCGAAGCGGGCACCTCTAACAAGGCATCGGTTCCACTCTCGGGGTCACCAGACTCAAATTAGAGTAGAAGGGTTACTAAAGCAACTCCATTCCGGGCACTCTCGAACTCCAGAATCGGACCAAACACTAGAGTCACAACACAACTCTCGAAGTTTTTGCGACGGGAAAACACGATTCGATAGCTAAGCGAAACGCGATCCAAAACATGCAAGCTAGAGTTCAGATACCAAACATAGCAGTCATCCAACATATTGCACCAAGCATAGAGCAACAAGTAAGTAAGCATTTCTATTTCTATAAGCATTAAAGGTCTTAGTTACAATGCATGAGTAAAGAATTAAATAACAGAATTAAAGATATGTGTCGCCTTCTTGATGTAGAAGGACGACAAGCTACAGTAACCATCCCGCCAGATATCGGACAAAGGGCCTAGCCCGATACAGCCGTGTCGGGCGGCACGCTCTCTCAAGCGGCATACCGCGACGGGCGACTGTATCGCTCAAGGACCTGGCTGATACACTCAAGTCGGGCGGCACACCCTCTCGGGCGACACGCCTGACGGGCAGACCATATCGGGTTCGTTATCATGTCGGGCATGGAGCTGCGTATCCTACTGCCGGGCACTCGTGTCGCATATCTACATCGGCCGATATCGGCTCCCAGTGTCGCCCGATACAGTCCTAGGTGAACCAATCCCCTCCCTCTCGAGATGAGGAAGAGCTCACCTAGTGTCGCCCGGTACGAACAATGGAGCATGATACGCCTGCTCTCGCAGCCTCCTCCGAAGATCACTCGACTATCCGAAACCTGAAGTGACCAAGCTTGTCCGAATTGTCTAAGCTGTCTTTTCGGCTCCCTGTAGCTTCTATTTATAGGCAGCTGGTCGGGAGCAGATATGGTGCTCGAAGTGCCACGTGCCCTCCTTTCCGCCGTTCATTTGGTGGTCGGCTGACGTGGGTATTGCCCGATACAAGGAGGTCGGCTTTCGGGCGTCTTGGCGAGGAGCGCCTGCCAGTGGGTGGCCGATATCGCGCGACACACGGAGTAGTTGCGGCGCGCTTGGCTTCTCTTCAGGTAAAGAGGCGTGTCGTCCATCACGCAACCCTGCCGGTCAGCGTGTGTATCGGGCGTCAGGGGGGGCCGAGACAGTCTTGGACTTATTTGCAGGTCAGAACGACCTTATTGGTGTTAAATGGGCCAAAATAGGAGGAAACTCTGCAAAAGATGGAAATATTGGACTGAGAGCATTGTTTTGCCAATTATTACAGAAATCCATATAAAAGTGAGGAAAACAACCGAAAAGGGCAGTTTTGATAACAGAATAAAGGCCAAAAACATCACAAAAATTGGTGTTATCAACTCCCCCAAACTTAGCGTTTTGATTGTCCTCAATCAATATTTAAACTTTATTTTGTGATGCTTCTTCCTGCGTAGTATGCTTTTCAGACCAAGATGTAAAACAAGTATCGTAATGCCTTTAGAGATAATGCTGCCTCATTACGAACAAAAGACTTTGTTTTTCTTGCCTTATTGTTTAAGTAAGATTATTCTCTACAGCTTCGGTGAGGCGTTGTTGTATGATTCCGAAGTTAGCTTCCATACCAAACAGCTTTATTTT
The DNA here is from genome assembly GCA_963693085.1 of Alisma plantago-aquatica. NCBI lineage: Eukaryota > Viridiplantae > Streptophyta > Magnoliopsida > Alismatales > Alismataceae > Alisma > Alisma plantago-aquatica. The sequence goes on along the minus strand of OY856411.1, from coordinate 1,435,102,618 downwards.
CGGGGTAGAAAGCTGTGTATAGGGTAGGCTAAGGCTTTTTGGGTTTTTCATTCTTGTCTCCCATTAGTCCATCCAGGTAAGGGTCCGTTAACAGGCAAGTGGTCCCTGTAGTCCAAGCCAGTCGGCTTTAGAGCAGTGATTTCACATCCTACGTACCACTGCCCCGGATCTACCATGCCTAAAGATGGGTACTTTTGGAAAAACAAGTGTTGTATATATATATTTTTTTTCTCTTTTTTTTTCTTTTATTGGGCACAACTCTCTTGCTTTTATTCACGCTCATAAGGCTTCTCTCTCTTTTTAGGATTTTTGTCGGGTAAGGGAAACAAAGAGATTATTGTTGTTTGGGCAGCTTTTTCCTTCTCCATACTCGTCTCTTAGCTGTTTGCGAGATTATTATATTTTTGAAAATTTTTGACATGGCAAAACATATTCTTTTATTCATTTGAAGCAGTATTATCAAAAAGATATAACAAAACTTGCATCACATTAAGAATACAGAAAACAAACTTTGCAAGCAGTTGCATCAGGGTTTTTACTAATATAGCGACTTTGTACATATGCATGGGAACAAAAATAAGAAAAATTTTCGAAATTTTTATATGAGCAAGGGTGGAAGCACATGATATAGTGGAAAGGCAAAATGGCACAAGAGAATTTTTATACCTCCTTCACTAGAGCAAGGGTGGAAGCACATGATATAGTGGAAAGGCAAAATGGCACAAGAGAATTTTTATACCTCCTTCACTGGTACATGGGTACCCCCCAAACTTATCCAATACTCTATCCCACAGTAGTGAAGAAGAGGGTGAGGTCATGTTAGTCCAGTGAAGGTTATTTAGTGGGTTCGCTTGTGCCTTGTAGAAGCTGCAATATGCTTTTTTTTTGCTGCCGCCTCCTTCTTTCTCATTTGGAAACAGCTTCTACAAGTGCGGACACTTGTGGCTGCTTCCTCCTTATTAAGTAGCTGGAGCAGGGATGCCCAGGTTCCATCTGGAGGTCGCCAGCAAAACATTTCCCCAGCTAAGCCTCCATTTTATTTCCCAGCTCAGCCAGAACATGCGCAATAGCTCTCGGTAGACAGAGAGCTCTTGTGTTGTCTCGGCAGTCACCGGGGCTGTACTCGTGATGTCTCTGTAGTTGGCCGCAGGCTACTACAGAAGACAGACTATGATAAGGAATTGCTCCTCTTTGGGGTGCTGACGTTTCTGACCGACAGTTGTTGCTTCAGCTGCGGCATCCAGTCTGCCTATTATCAAGTTCATCAACCGTTATAAGTCGTTAGATAGAAAAAGTTAAAGAAGCTCTATAATGCTAGACTTATTTCAAAATCTGGGTATCGTCCGTCAAAAGAAAGCATAAGTCGATACAAGATTGGGCGATACGAGGAGGGGTTGCACGGCACAGCATACCTCCCGATACGGGTATATCAGGCGATAAGGTCGCCAAAGAGCAGCTGCCTGAAAGAACGTCACAAAAGAAAAACATGCCGCCCGATATGGCGTAATAGGCAAACACCATCGGTTTCTATGTCGTGCATAATTGCGCCGGGCGATACAAAATTCGACAAGGCTCGTGATCCCGATAGGCAGCATGCGAAAGGAAAAACTCGTGTCGGGCGATAAACCTGTCGGGGGATAGCTTGCTGAGCGATAAGCGTGTCGGGCGATATGCGTGTCGGGCGTTACCTTTGCTCATAGGAGCCATCGCCCGATACCACAGTGAAGGCAACTGGCCGACACGGGAGCAGAAGGGCGGACTACTGCATGCGTTACAGGTGGCTAAAATGAGTAAAGTGTGACTGCCTGACATGGTGAAATCTCCGTTCTTATTTATAGGCAGCTCGGCTGGGGCGAAACAGACATCTCTGGGGCGCGTGTCGGCCAACGGGTCAGGCAGTTCCCGAGTAGATGGTCACATCAGTCTCATTAAGGGCATTTATTCTTATGCACGATAGGGTGCACGCCGCCCAGGAACTCCAACCGTCACGGCCGTTGCGATGCCTTAGAGACCAAAGCCCGGTACGAGCGGTCTTGCGCGCCAGCTGGGCGGCTGCCCTTCACGATTAAAACATGCGGCCGAAAAACCGATGCTAGATGAAGGAAAAACATCATTGGTTTAGGGTTAAACCCCCTACCTCAGAAAAATTATTACAGCGGTGGCCCATAAAACAGAGTTAGCGCATGTGGCGCATGCACTGACTCGAGCCTTATTACATGACATACAGTTTGTTTTTGCGAATAATAGAAAAAAAAGCATCCTACTCTATGAAAGAAAGAAAAACTCGGGCTGCCTCTGGAGGAGCGCTGAAGTTCGCGTCGCCAGCTCGACCGGTGTAGGATCATCTTGTTCCACCCCTGGCTGTGCCCATATCCTGTAGGTCGATCTCTGCTCTCCTGACAAAGGCCTCATCCTCGTAGAACCTTTTCACCATGTGCCCATTCACTTGAAATACTTTGGTCAGATCGTCTTTGTCGTAAAGCTCCATCATTCCGGATGGGTATATTTTTGACACGGTAAACGATCCTGACCATCTCGTTTGTAACTTCCCAGGGAAAAGACGGATGGAAGACTTGAACAGCAATACCTTATCCCCTTTGCTTACATCCTTTCTCCTGAGATGGGCATCATGCCACAACTTCGTCCTCTCTTTGTAGATTTTTGCATTTTCGTAGGCATTCAATCTCAGCTCTTTGAGCTCATGAAGCTGCAAAAATCTCTTTTCTCCAGCTTTGTCGAGGTCCATATTTAGGAACTTGATTGCCCAAAGGGCCTTGTATTCCAATTCTAACGGTAGGTGGAAGGATTTTCCGTAGATGAGACGGTAGGGGGTGGTTCCAATGGGTGTTTTGTAAGCGGTGCGGTAAGCCCAAAGTGCATCGTCAAGCTTCATGGACCAATCTTTCCTTGTTCGGCTGACAGTTTTCTGCAAGATGTGCTTGATTTGCCTATTGGAAACCTCCACCTGCCCTGACGTCTGGGGATGGTAGGGTGTAGCGATCTTGTGCTTCACTCCGTACTTGCGCAGGAGTGCTTCAAACTGTCTTTCTCCAAAGTGCGATCCTCCGTCACTAATAACTATGCGCGGGACGCCGAAGTGAGGGAAGATGGTCTTTTCGAAGAGCTTGATGACCGACTTGGCGTCACAGGTTTGGGTGGCTACCGCTTCCAACCACTTCGATACATAATCCACGACCACAAGTATGTACTGATACCCTGGAGATGGGGGAAACGGCCCCATATAGTCGATCCCCCATACGTCAAATATTTCAACTTCAATCCAGCTTGCCATTGACATTTTGTCCCTCCGCCCTATGTTCCCCATAAACTGACACTCTTTGCAAGCCTTCACAAACTGTGCAGCGCCTTTTAATAAGGAGGGCCAGTAGAAACCTGATTGTAGCACCTTTGCAGCTGTTCGTTCGCTGCCTAGGTGACCACCATAGGGGGAGGCGTGGCATTGGTTCAGGATGTCCGCGGTTTCTTCTTCTGGTATGCACCTCCTGTATAAGTTGTCGGAGCATCTTCTGAACAAGAGAGGATCGTCCCAGTAGTAGTTTTTAACTTCCGCGAAAAGCTTTTTCTTCTGATTGTACATTATGTCAGGGGGCAGTTCTCTGCAAGCGAGATAATTGCAGATGTCTGCAAACCAGGGTAGGCTTTCTTCTTGGGCTTCGGCCAACATAAGGGCTTCGTCGGCGTAGTCGTCGTTGATAGGAGGCTCTCTCTCTTTCTCATTCATGATCCTTGATAGATGGTCTGCGGCCACATTCTCTGCGCCCTTCTTGTCGATAATTTCGTGGTCAAATTCTTGGAGCAGTAAGGCCCACCTCAATAGTCTGGGCTTTGCGTCTTTTTTTTGCATTAAGTATTTTATTGCCCCATGATCTGTGTATACCTTGACCTTTGCTCCGATGAGATACGACCTGAACTTATCAAACGCAAAGACGATCGCGAGCATCTCCTTTTCAGTTGTTGTGTAATTTACCTGGGCTTCGTCCAACGTGCGACTCGCGTAGCAGATCACATGGTGCTTCTTGTCCTTCTTTTGCCCCAGGACTGCTCCAACCGCGTAGCCGCTTGCGTCGCACATCAGCTCAAAAGGTAAACCCCATTCTGGCGCTTGAAGGATAGGTGGTGATATTAAAGCATTTTTAAGGGCCTGAAAAGCACTTAGACAATCGTTAGAGAAAATAAATTCAGCATCTTTTACCAGAAGATTGGACAATGGTTTGGAAATCTTCAAGAAGTCCTTGATGAATCTTCGGTAATATCCGGCGTGCCCGAGGAAGCTTCGCACCCCCGTCACGGATCTTGGTGGAGGAAGCTTGGATATTGCTTCAACTTTGCTTGCGTCCACTTCGATCCCACGCTTCGAGATATTATGCCCGAGGACGATGCCCTCCCGCACCATGAAATGGCATTTTTCCCAGTTTAGAACTAGGTTGTTCTCCTCGCACCTTTGAAGAACCAATGACAGATTTTTCAGACAGCTATCGAAGTCCTTCCTATAGACGGAAAAATCATCCATGAAAACTTCTACGATGTATTCTAGAAAATCCGAGAACACCGATATCATGCATCGCTGAAAGGTGGCAGGGGCGTTGCAGGGTCCAAAGGGCATCCTTTGGAAGGCATAAGTGATGTAAAGGCAGGTGAACGTTGTTTTCTCTTGATCGTCAGGCAAGATGGGTACCTGGTAGAAACCTGAAAAGCCATCAAGAAAACAAAAGAAATCATGATGCACTAACCTTTCGAGGACTTGGTCAATAAAAGGTAGCGGAAAATGATCCTTCTTTGTAGCCTGATTTAGCTTTCGGTAATCTATGCACATCCGCCAGCCGGTGACGGTCCTCACCACCACCTCGTCACCTTTCTCACCCTTAACCACCGTCATCCCTCCCTTTTTGGGCACTACGTGGATCATACTTACCCAACTCCTATTACTGATTGGGTAAATGATCCATGCATCCCTAAGCTTTATTACCTCTTTCTTGACGACCTCCTTGAGCATCTGGTTCAATTTCCTCTGGGGTTGAACCAGAGGCTTGGCAGATTCATCCAAGTTGATGCGATGCATGCACAGGGCGGGGCTAAGGCCTTTGATATCATCTACTGAATATCCTATAGCCTTCCTGTGGAGCCTTAACTCCTCAAGGAGTCGGTCCAGCTGGTTTCTCGAAAGATCGGCGTTTATGATGACAGGGTTTCTCTACTCTTCATCTAAGAACTCGTACTTCAGGCCTTCGGGCAATGCTTTCAACTCTGGCTTTGGTCTGGGTGCCCTTTTCTTGAGGCTCCTCCTCAAGAGAGGCATACATCACAGACTCCACCTCTGTATTCCCTTCTTGCAAATCTTCATCAGAAAGGTTGAAAAGGTTGAGATGCTTCGCGACCTCAGGATCTTCGAGGTCAGGATCTTGACAGTTTATAGCCCTCAAGAGGGGGTCTATTGTCTGGATATCTTCCTCTACTTCCTCGCATAATTTATTGTAGCTATCTGCGAAACATGCTGATTCGGAGAGGGACGGGCTCTTCATTATTTCTTTCAGCTTGAAGTCCATATGGTCATTTCCGACCCTTAAAGTGATCATCCCCTCGGAAACATCAATTAGCGCTCTCCCTGTCGCCAAGAAGGGGCGCCCAAAGATGATCGGGCAACGGGGATCTTCAGCTGTGTCGATGACAACTATATCACAAGGGATGAAGAAGTCACCAACCCTGATCGGTACATCTTCGACAATGCCAACAGGTCTCTTGAAGGTGTGGTCTGCCAGTTGGATCCGCATGTTAGTCCGAACCATGTCGGTCAAACCCACCCTTTGTGTGAAACTTAGGGGCATGAGGCTTATGTTAGCCCCCAAGTCTGCTAGACCCTTGCGCTCGACGTTGTCTCCGATGGCGAACGGGATTGTGAAAGCTCCGAGATCCCTTCTCTTATTTGGTGCGTCGGGCTTCAAGAAGCTAAATAAACTGTCTCTGTTCTTCCTCCCCTTCTCTTCTTTGTGATAAGGTCCTTGAGGAACTTGGCATACATAGGCATCTCTTCCAATGCATCAAGGAAGGGGACTTCAAGATGCAGTTTCCTGATCGAGTCCATGAACCTCTCATGACGCTTCTTCAGATTTGCCTTTATCAGCTTATACAGGAACGTTGGCCTTGGGGCGTAGGAATTCCTCCCACTAGGTAGCTCGTCTGAAGGCTTCCGTGTTGGCTCTTGAGCTTCTGCTTGTCCACCATCACCCTCTGTTGGAATGGTGCTCTCAGACCTCGGTTCAGGTTTTGGTTCAGCTTCAGAAGTGCCCTCCACCATCTTCCCAGACCTTAGTACCGCCATTCTGGCAGTTTCTGGGTAGGAGAGTGTCTTTCCCGCAGGGTTCTTCATCAGTGCTGCCAATTGGGCCAATCGTTGATCGACTCCCCATTGGCGCATCTGCAGACTCGCCATCTGGTGTTGCATGGAATTCTGAACTCCAGGGCCGGGAAGCGCACCATGTACCAGTTTGCTGATAATGGTGTCCTGTCTTTTTATGTAGGCTGAAAGCTGACCAACCAAGCTAGGCTGGCTCACCCTCTTGCCTTGGCCCTGACATTCACCTTCAAGAAGAGATTGCTCACAACGAGACATGGTAACAAAACTCGGTGGAGCAGGTCCGCTTCCAAGGTTCCTGTAAGAGCATATAAAATCAAGTTAGAAAATTGAATTATTCGTCTTAGGCTAAGAATAATAGTAATGAAAAAGGAAATGATAAAAGAAAAAGTGTGCTGTCAAGGTTATTTCTAAGCTTGAGGCACAGGAGTGTAGTTAGTGGATTCGGATTCGTCAACAGTATCGTCTTTTCCTTGTCCCCAGCAACGACGCCAAAAAGTTGACCGGCCTAAATCGTGTGTCCTAAAAATGGAGGCGGATTTGAGGTAGTCGAACTTTTACATTTATAAACCCGAATCCTTCTAGGCCCCCACAACTTTGTTTACGGGGTCGAAGTAGATACACAGGGTCGAACACAGGGACAAGGGGGGTAGTGTTGAGAACCCAGAATCGACACACTACACTCCGGCAGGTATAAAGAGATGATAAATTCCCGAAGAGGGAAGCATAAAGATGGCACGAACAAAATAAGAAAACTATCTCCAAGTGGAGTTACTAGAAATATTTAAGGTTTTAAGCATTTAACAGTTTTTAGTGGTTTTCATGCAACAGAAACAGAAGAATATACCTGGAGCTAAGGCGAGGTACGAGGGATAGAACTGCGGGAAAACAAGCGGGGGTAGAACCAATCTTGTACCCCTCCTCTCGAAGCGGGCACCTCTAACAAGGCATCGGTTCCACTCTCGGGGTCACCAGACTCAAATTAGAGTGGAAGGGTTACTAAAGCAACTCCGTTCCGGGCACTCTCGTACTCCAGAATCGGACCAAACACTAGAGCCACAACACAACTCTCGAAGTTGTTGCGACGGGAAAACACGATTCGATAGCTAAGTGAAACGCGATCCAAAAAATGCAAGCTAGAGTTCAGATACCAAACATAGCAGTCATCCAACATATTGCACCAAGCATAGAGCAGCAAGTAAGTAAGCATTTCTATTTCTATAAGCATTAAAGGTCTTAGTTACAATGCATGAGTAAAGAATTAAATAATAGAATTAAAGATATGTGTCGCCTTCTTGATGTAGAAGGACGACAAGCTACAGTAACCATCCCGCCCGAAATCGGACAAAGGGCCTAGCCCGATACAGCTGTGTCGGGCGGCAAGCTCTCTCAAGCGGCATACCGTGACGGTCGACTGTATCGCTCAAGGACCTGGACGATACGCTCAAGTCGGGCGGCACACCCTCTCGGGCGACACGACTGACGGGCGGAGCGTATCAGGTTCGTTATCGTGTCGGGCATGGAGCAGCGTATCCTACTGCCGGGCACTGGTGTCGGGCACTCGTGTCGCGTATCTACATCGGCCAATATCGGCTCCTAGTGTCGCCCGGTACAGTCCTAGGTGAACCAATCCCCTCCCTCTTGGGATGAGGAAGAGCTCACCTAGTGTCGCCCGGTACGAACACTGGAGCACGATACGCCTGCTCTCGCAGCCTCCTCCGAAGATCACTCGACTATCCGAAACCTCAAGTGACCAAGCTTGTCCGAATTGTCTAAGCTATCTTTTCGGCTCCCCGTAGCTGCTATTTATAGGCAGCTGGTCGGGAGCAGATATGGTGCTCGAAGCGCCACGTGCCCTCCTTTCCTCCGTTCATTTGGTGGTCGGCTGATGTGGGTATCGCCCGATACAAGGAGGTCGGCTGTCGGGCGTCTTGGCGAGGAGCGCCTACCGGTGGGTGGCCGATATCGCGCAGCACATGGAGTATTTGTGGCGCGCTTGGCTCCCCGTCGGGTAAAGAGGCATGTCGTCCACCGCACAACCCTGCCGGTCAGCATGTGTATCGGGCGTCAGGGGGGGCCGAGACAGTCTTGGACTTATTTACGGGTCGGAACGTCCTTATTGGTGTTAAATGGGCCAAAATAGGAGGAAACTCTGCAAAAGATGGAAATATTGGACTGAGAGCATTGCTTTGCCAATTATTACGGAAATGCATATAAAAGTGAGGAAAACAAGCGTAAAGGGCAGTTTTGATAACAAAATAAAGGCCAAGAACATCACAAAAATTGGTGTTATCAATATTGTGTCATAGCAGGAGGGAATGTGCACGAGAATGGACATTGAAGGGTTCTGGAACCTTGTAACATACTTGATTCTAAGTATATAGCTCAATTTCCCATTTCTTAAGTCCGTCCTTAATTATATGATTAATAAATTTTATTTTCCTTAGATTGGATTAAACATGGGTGATTGGACCCTAAAAAAAGAAAATAATGACAAATAAACATAAAATATTACATCAATGACTAAATTAATTAACTAAGTCATCACTTCACGGTTAATTGTATATTCACACATTAAGTAGTATTGATCCTAATATGTTCATCTAGAAGAAGCATTAGTTTAATTTATATAAAAAATCAAGCCGGGGGGAGTGGTTCAGGTGGTTCGGGCACGGGCCCCCTCATGAAGGGACCCGGGTTCGATACCCAGCGGCCGCCTCTGAAGTGTTTACCCGTCGTGCATGCCGGCCAACTGTGCGCTTTAACTGGTTCATGGGTTTGCGGGACGCCCAGGGACCCGAGAGTTTACACCGCCTGGGGGGGTCACTAATGTGGCGCTTCTGCGGGGGTGGTTCTCTCGTTAATCTAAAAAAAACATATGTGAAATTACACATCAATGACTTAACAATAACATTAAATACATAATAGAATATTTAAGTAACAAAAAATTAAATGAAATATTAAATATTACTCAAATATGAAAATAGCATTAAATAATGATTCCTCATGTCTTATTTGGTTAACTTGCCAAACTTTAGATCAATAGAACTCCAACAGGTTACTCAATTAAGTGGTCATAATTCCACATTTAATACATTCAAGATTTCTATAGCATCTTGGTCGATTAAGGTATTTCATATCTCCATAAATATAACGTGTAGCATTACTTCTTCTCCCTTCCCCGTGTAACCCTGATACGGTGCATTCCCAACATTCATTTCCTTCCTCCTTGTCTCCTTCTCTTCGTCTCTACCTCCCTTTACTTATTTATCCTCTCCTCTTCCTCCCTTTTCTTCTCAGCCTATCTCGAAACCCTAGTCTCCGCACTCCCTTTCTACCTAGCATTGGTCACATTGGTAGTTCAACGTCATAGCCTCCTAGTAAAACCCTCGGCTTAACAAATCACAAACAAGCCATGCAGTCGCCTCATTCTTCTCTGCTAGATCCACAGTCCCCTGGCATCAACATATAGAGTTGACCAACTATGTCGTTGACCTTCCTCTGGTTACTCGTTCTTTTGCACACGTGACCAATTTCTAACAGAGACAAAACCATGGTGCTTCCTTCTCCACAAATCCTCCACCTCCTATTCCGCTCTTCCTATCTCCTTTCTCCACAACCCTAACACCAGGGAACTCCTCTAGATCTTTATCAACATACCTCACCATCTGCAACTCTATCACCACCAGTAACCACCACCTCGAATGGAGGCACTTTGTTTTCCCGTCTCGACAACAACCTGTGGACTTCATAATAAAAGATGGTGCTAGAGATCCACCATGACAGTCGCAAGAAGTCACTGCCCACCCAGCATCACCTGTGGCCTTGGAAATCTAATTCCTTTGGCTTGTACCTACAATAACACCACCTATCTCATTACAGTTCACTCCCACGATCACATGCATCCTCCATGTCAGTGATATCCTTACCTGCCACAATAGCCTTCTTCTTGGCGTGTGTAGGACCTGCAATGAGGTAGCAATTTTCTACTTAACTTGTTTACAACCTACAACTACAAAGCCCAATGAATACTCAGGTGGCCACCACCGACTAATGGACCTACACCTTCATCACCTTACACCTAGTCATTGCAGAGCAGAGCCATCACCATCAACATGGAGGACGCAATTAAGTGCAGGGTTGCTATCAGTCTGGGTAGAAGATGAATGAGGACGCTACCACCTTGCCAACACCTCCACAAACTCCTCAAATCCCCTATACCACTCTGACTTCCTCACCTCCACTCCCTTACAACCGTGTAGTTTTCCTCTTTCCTCGTCTTCCTCCTCCATCTGTCTCTCTCCATCCTAGCATCAGCTTGGCGATGAGGCCTACAACAAGGTACATGTAGTAGATGCTACAACAACCCACCTTAGACACACTCATGATCTCCTTCTCGCTTCTTTCAAATCCACCCATGGCTGTGTGATTTCTTCACATGACCACAAACCTGAAAGAGAAATCAAGTTACCTACTACAATGGCCTTCCATAGATTACATACCACCTTAAACACCATGACCCACCAGTCTCAGCTACCTCAGTCATAACCCATGCCATGTTCTTACTTTACCTTCACTATGGGTTAGAAACTTAAGGGCCAATGTAGAAGGAATTCAACCTCACCTTGGAACGGATGCAATAGAGCAATTACATATCAATGGTCATCCAAGCCTATAGAGAACTCATCACCGTTCATTATGTAGGTTAGCCATTAACTTCCTATAGTTATAACTTGAAATATTCTGTAAATTCGATCATGGATAATAACATGCTAGATAGTAACCTGAAATTAGAAACATAATTGTATTAACCAGTCAATACACTTAGGCTTAACTCCATAAAGATAGCACATATGTATAACATTGTGATTATTCAATAAGCATGAAGGACCTTGATGAATAATCATATCGTAGTTGAGATGCAAATCCTAATTAGGAAGTAACCATACTGATTGATCTCTTAACTTAGTATCTTGCATGTGAGTATGTGTTTACATATATGTATACGAACTAATAAATTCTAAGTTGCATTTGACAATTTCAATGGTTGTTAATAATAGAAAATAATACGATCTCACCCCTTTATACATTCTCCTGATACACACATCAACATATATAAGAATGAGTTGGGAAACAGAAATACATATGGATCTAGGGTACATACTTATCTATATTCATCATTGTTTTTACAAAAGGAAATCTAAACATATGTATAGTGATGCATTATTATAAGAATAAGTACGGGTGACATGTTGGTTACATTGGAGTTTACTTCAAGTACCTATATACTACATATTTGTATTCATGGCATATTCAAGAATTAGATGATAAGTTGTACATACACACAAATATACATGCTAAGTATAATGTTAGGTATAATTTTGATTCATATGAAATAGGGAGAGAATTTCATTACAAAACTCAAGCTTAAAGAATACATATTAAAATTCACACACATATATTCTCAAGACAAAACTAGACCTATGTTACCATAGATGAATATTAGATGTCCAATGATCATATCATCACTTAATATGTTTAAAACCCTAACAAACCATTCAGTGACTAGAACTGGGATAAGAGCTATATATATAACTTTACTAGGAGTGTATACATATGTACATTATGATGTTACTAACATACATAAACTATTCCTAGGATGAATACTCAACTTTGGGGACCAAATGTAACTATTGATAAATCATTAGTTGTGAAGACAAGGTATGTGCTCATCCCTATTTATAAATGAGCATTGTATGACTAAACTTTCCCATAATGAGGCAACTTTTGAAATACTTGCCCTTGTTCCATTTGTTGGAAAAATCATATGCTCTCAAATGGACTTATTAGTATTCTTCTGAAATTACTATTATCATGTTGAATTGAGTAAATGATCCCACCTTCTATTGCGCTTAAATCATGTCATGTATGTTTTTGAAAGGTGTATCTTGCCACTCTATGTATGCATGTTAGATAATTTGACTAATTTAACTATTGTAGACGTTTATGTATAACCATTAGGGTATGTGTTTCTACCTGGGGTATGTGTTTCTACCCTTATATATACAGAGGTGTGCTTTTCTTCCTAGGGTGTGATTTTCCACCCATATTACTTAGGCCAATGACTCAGTGGTGTCATGGCCCTACTATAGTTACTTTAGTCTGATATATCTGCATGCAAATATTTGTTGTGATACTAATGTTTGATTATGGCAAGAATTGTTGTTTAATGCTATACTTATACTGCCTCATTCTTTTGGAAATTCCTTCGCTTGTTACTACTGATTGAAGCTTACCTAGATTTAATGGCCTCCTTTTTTATGGGAACATCTTCCTTTAATTTTGAAATTTATAATTCCCAAATTAATTTTCTAATGTACATACTTAACTTTTACTGACTCATACTCTTTTGTTTCCCATTTTTCTGGATGTTCCGTCCACCCATGAGTATATAGGTACTTTATAGGAAACAAACTCAAGATGATTGTGAGCTCATTGGTGAACTTAAGGACAACTTGAGATTGACTTGTTACCCTATGCATATGGTCTTATGTATTTATAGATATAACATGTTCATTTTATTTACCACCCTTAGGGTGTGAAATTTATGCACATAGAAATATTTTATAACCTTGTTAATAGTTATGTTTTCTGCTTCTTAATTATTTCATGGATCATGTTTGTACCATTGAGTGGACCCACTATTGGGTCACACTTCCTACAGAATGGTATCATAGCCTAAGAAGTCTTTAACTAGACTATTTCAAGTTATCTTATATTGTTCTTAGTAGGTAGATGACCCTTTAGAGGTAGTTGTCATACCTAAACCTAGATTGTGTTTACCAATTGAGGATACACCCCTATCCAATTTGGTGGGATATATGTATACCAAACAAAGTATGCAGATGACCTAGTTTTGGGTAAAATTCTATCAATCCTACCCACTCTCTAGAAGTATAACTTTCTATATGTAAAGGTTGACTCCCCTAGGAAGTAGCCTCTACCTCCTTCCTTAGGGGTGACAATTCATCTACTATAGAGAATAGGTTGGCTAAAAGTTACATAATTGTGTGTAAACCTAGTAAAAATCATTAAACCTTTTGCCTATGTAGTTTTCAAGCATGCACATGATACACTCATTATGTGGACAAGCATGCATGAGTACAAACTTAAGTTGCAACATGAGTTTTATATTTTGAGATGTTCTATGATAGCACGTGAGGGAAATAACTATATCCTTTAAGGTTAGGCTTGTCTTGCTTACAACATTCAACTACCTCAACATAGTTTATATTGAGATTCGCCATCCAAGGGCTGGATATTATCCTATTTGAGCTTGTGATGTCTCATTAATGAGGGTTTAGTGAAGGAAGAAATAGGTTTCAAGTAACTATTCCTGGGGCTTCATCCCTCGCATACCCATAAGGTAGGAATGATGTTGATCTCCCTTGTCCTATAAAGGAATGATGAGGTAGTTGGATCACATAATAAAACTTTGTTTCATATTTTTTTTTCTCTCGAGGACAGAGGCACAATCATGTTTGGAAGCTATAGTGGATATTATTTTTCTTAAAACTTTGTACATACACCGCCACTGGGTGTTATGTGATGTAGGTACATCTAGGGTTGATCCTTAAAGAGTTGACCACTCTCTTATCGACATTGGGTAACTACTTTACTTGATGTGTGAGATGAGGAATTGTTTGGCTACATAGTTCATATGTGCTTGTAATGATACCATGGATGTAAACCCACTAAGGAAGTAGAAACCCTAATCTCTTCTTATGATTACGTGTTCTTATAAATAAATGATGTTTTAGGATGTGATATTGAAGTCATGCTTAAGAAAATGGTGTAATAATGGAGGTCATGCCCATTCAGACCTATTAGAAGTTAACTACATGCTAGAAGAAACATGTATCCCCTCCTCATCTAAAATTTGAATATTCTTGTTGTATTCATGGATGATGTGTGTAGAGGATCCACTTTTGCGAAGATGAAGTTATGTAGAGTGATAGTATATGTTGTATGAGGTAGAATGTGGTCGACTTGGTTCTTAGATTGATTTTGGCACCATTTTGGATTCTGATTGTGAGGTTTCATTGTCAAACTTATATCATTATTAAATTATACTTACAAAAAAAAACCTTTTCAGATTTCATCAATGGTTTTGAAACCAAGTCACCACCACAAAGAAGTTGTTGTAGTAGATATGCCCACCATTAAATAAGTCTTTGACTTTCATGTTCAACCCTCTTACCCTAGGCACAAGTGTAATATAGGATTAAGAGGAAGAATAACAAATATATTAGTTAAAATTTAGTCAACTACCCCTCTCAACTCTATATATGGGTAGATAGGTCCTTTTAAGGGGCAAATCCTTGTAGTCTTAAAGGTTCTAACTTAATTAATTAAATGAATAGTTTAAACCAATAGTTTGTAATAAGTAACACTTGGGTAAGTCACGGTAATAATATCAATTGAATGCATCTACCACCTCACTAGGATAAATTGATAAACCATACTAATTTTATCGCCATGAATGTTATTTAGATAATTAACAAAAAAAAGTAGAATCTACCTTCACTTTAATGAAATGGTGGAATAAGTAAGGCAAGTTACTAAGGTAGGTGAGAGAAAAATAAAGAATGAGAAACTGAGAAAATGTTTAAACTTACTTCTTACAACCTGACTAGCTTAAAAGTAATGGTATGTATAACCATAACTTGCAACTAGAAGTGAATCCAAATGAGGTCTGAGGGTAATTCTAGTTAATCATTCTTGTGTAATGGATGATGAGAACCTTTATAAAACCCTAGTAACATAGAATCTTATAATACTTTTATAGGTGTGATTAAGTACATAAGATATGGATGGGTAGATTTCAGGGAAGAAATTCTTTTTTAGGGGTGGAGTGTTGTAACATACTCGAATTTGAGTATATAGCTCAATTTCCCATTTCCTAAGTCCATCCTTAATTATATGAGTAATAAATTCGTTTTCCTTATATCAGATTAAACATAGGTGATTGGACCGGAGAAAAAGAAAATAATGACAAATAAACACATAATCTTGCATCAATGACTAAATTAATTAACTAAGTCATCATTTCATAGTTAATTATATATATTCATTAATTAAGTAGTATTGATCCTAATATGTCCATCTAGAAGAAGCATTATTCTAATTAATATAAAAATTCAATATATGTTAAATTCTGCATCAAATTACTTAACAACGACATTAATACATAAGAGAATATTAAAGTCACAAGTAATTAAATGAAATATGAAATATTACCAAAAGATGAAATTAACATTAAATCATGATATCTCATGTATTATTTGGCTAACTTGCCAAATTTCAGGTGAATAGAACTCCAATTGGCTACTCAATGAAGTGGTCATAATTCCACATTTAATACATCAAACTTTCTGTAACATCTTGGTTGATTAAGATATTTTATATCTCCATCAATGTAATGTGTATTGTTACTTATTCTCCCTTCGATCCCCATGTAACCCTCACTAGAGAAAAAGGTCCCTTTCACTACCGTTGAGGAGTATTTTCTACCAACCTCATAATAGATTTACTACCATCCTAACAAGGGCCTGACTTAATACTTAATATCTACTGGCCTGTTTAGTTTTTGGCCCAGTGGCGCCCAAAAGTAGTGTGCGGGCTATTCCCCCGCCACTAACCAAACTCCGATTTCTTTAGGTCACAGGTTTATACCCCTGCCCCCCTCTCTCTGTCGCTGTTCCCTTTCCCATTCTCTCGCTCGACGAATCCGTCATGAGCGGTCCCTCTGTTATGCTTCCGCATGCTGCCGCATATGCGAGATCCTTCACCCATGCGGTACCGGGGATCGGAGGAAGCGAAATAATTGTGGCCTTCTACCAATAAAGCTCCACCTTGAGCGCACACCTGCAGTGAAGAGGGTGGTCGACTGTGCGAGTTGGGCGTCTGCTCCTAAATCCCTCTTCGCCTCTGGTTTTTACTCCCTTACCCACCGCTCATCTCCCGTTGCCGAAATCTGAATTCCTTCGAGGAACAACCGCTTGCTTCTTCCCATTGATTCCAATGTCATGCCTACCTCCTTTACCTGATGCTACATAAGTAGAGTGGGAAGAACCGGAGACCCCTCAACATCTCGATCGGTACAGAGATGCCATCCTTGTTCTATGTCTTCAGGATATACCGGTAAGCAAGTGTGGCACCCCTCACTCTCTTTCTGTAAGGTGAACTATATCTCGTATACTTCTATGAGTAAAATGATGATAGTCTCTTTCCAATATGCAGCTCCGGAAACACTGGTATTCTGCATAATGCTCTGTAACATATTTGGGTTGGTACTGCTCCTACTGGCTGGTATGGTGTTATATTACTTTGTTCAATGTACATGTATTATGATAATTTGCAGGGTAATGTTGACAAATCGATTCATGCTTGGGCCTTTTAGAGTTAATAATAATATTTCTATTCAGTTATCTTCACGTTAATCTCACAACTGTGAACATAAAATATCTTGTTCTTAGATCAATAACAAGTTTTCATTTTGCTTCTTACAGGATTAAAAATCTACAGTAGCTCTATATAGGCATTCTCAACGTCGAAAAGATGTATTTGATCTGGGAATTACAATGCAACAAGGTAGGTTATTGAGTCAAATTTTTTTAAGGTATGCTATATCTAAGAGAAGGAACATAAAGTTAGAGAAATAAGTTATTGAATTGGAAATCCAAGTGCTATTTTTTTCTCTTTTTCTCTCATGTACACATATTGTGTTTTTAAAACTATAGCCTTTTAGACTTAATGCCTCACCCATTTTGGATTTATCACTCTGACACTATATATAGAGCCGTTGTTTCATAAACTAATAAGTTTTTAAAATTCTAGGTGAATGCCACGACTATCTCTCACTCTTCCTTACAATTTATATGGAAACACATTTTTCCTAATTGCCTCTCTTCCCCCCCCCCTCTAATTTGTATACTGATTTGGCCGATGATAATGCCAGGGAGGAATGCAACTACAGTTTAATGGTGATAGGAGAACCGTTCACCGCCAAAAGTTAGTTTTCTAGATTGCTTGTTGAAAACTACTAGAGGGGGGGTGAATAGAGTTTTATAGATAATTTAACAATTATTGAACTTAAACAACCACGATGAAGATATTGGACAAGGAGACACAAGGTTTAGAGTGGTTCCAACTATAGCAAATACTATAGCCATCAATCCACTACCCGGTTGCTTACCCAACCGGGATTTGAAAAGAAATTTATTTTATTACCTCGCAAGGACTTTACATAAAATACAATCTCTTTTCCTAAACCCTTCAAGCAGCCTTCACCTAGAAGTAATCGCCCAACCTTGAAGCAACCTTCCCTTGAAGTAGGTGCACCAACCCCCGTTGCACCAGCCTTCTGAAGTAGCTTCCCGTGCGATAGCCTTCTTGAAGTAGCTTGAAGTCCCCTTCTCCACCTGAGAAGTCAACCCTCTCCGATCCGCAGCCTCCAACCCTAGGAGTAGCAAGGAGAGTACAAAGGATAAAAGGAACAAGAAGGAAAATAGAAATTACAATACCGTTGTAAGCACAAGGCTTGATTTGCTTATATCAAGCGTATAGATCTCCTAACCAATGTGTATGACAATGTGATTGTAGTGGATAGGAGATACTAGCCTATAGGACACGAAATGGGAGCAATAGGAATGAATGGCAAGTGTAGGAATTGCTCTATTGCTCTAAAACAGATTGCAAGTGAGTATTCAAGCTCAAGTATAGCACAAGTATAGCTTAGGTGTCTTTTGGTGTCCTAAGGCATGTCCTATTTATAGGAGTGGCCTATGGATACTTAAGGACGTTCTAGACAACTTCTAGGGGCTTCTAAGTGCTTAACTAGCCGTTAGATATAAGTTAGGTGCATTAGTAACGGCTAGTTACTTTATTCTGCAGTTGCTGTCAGAGACCATCTCGGTCGACAATTTGTCGACCGAGATACCTACTCGGTCGAAGTTTTGTCGACCGACAGGCTCTCTGGATCAATGTTCATTTGCAACTACCAACTACTTTGTCAGCTATGTCTAACGGCTACTTGGGTCATTCTCGGTCGAGAAGTTTGTCGACCGAGAGTGTCTCGGTCGAGGAGTGTGGTCGACCGAGATTGACCCTATTTTCAATCTTTTAATTAAACCACTAAGTATGTGTATGAATGTGCATATGTGATCCTATTTGAAGGAGATGACTTATCTAAGTGTGGTGTTTAGCTAGGGAGATCTAACGCTTGATTTACATGAAGTCTAAGTACTTGTACATTATATATTTGTACAAGTTTACAATTGATTTACATTGCATGACATTTACAAGCATTCAAGCGTATGGATTCCCTATAACTTTGTCATCACCTTGTTCCTGCACACTTAAGTAGCTCGTTAGATCAACAAGAATGAAATGTTTGTCATCATCGAAACAAAGGGATTTATCATAATGTCCAATTTATCCAACAATCTCCCCCTTTTTGAAGATGACAAACATTTCCTAAAATATGAAATGTGGAAGTATAAAGCATGTGAGTTTCATACCTAAAATTTACCTTTTGTAGCCATTCTTGTTTTTGCAAGTGAATGCTAGCCATCAAGATGAAACTCATTTATATTTTTGATTTTATATTCTTTCTCCCCCTTTGTCATTTCAAAAAGATATCCAAGTTGAATATTTTAATTTTCTTCTCCCCCTTAATTTTATGATATGCTCCCCCTTAAATAGATATCTATTAGGAACATGGATTTTTGTCTAATTTATCCACAATTTGTTTCTCAATCATTTGCAAAGGATGTTAAGCCTTGAAATGATATGAGATTCCCATAAGCTTATGATGAATGTATATTTATTTCTCATTTATCAAGGGATGTTAAGCCCTAAATTAAATGAGAGTCCTTTAATCTTAGAGTACAAAAAAAACGTCTCTAACCAAATACAAGGGATGTTAAGCCCTGATTTGTTTAGAGAGTTCCTTTAAGAGCAAGATATATCATTTTGATGAAATTCTTTTTCATACAAATTACTTTTAAAAAAATCCGAAGGTCATAACAAACTCCAAATGATGTTAACAATGTTTTTTTTGTAAGCTTCATAATCAAATAATCAAATTTGTTTTTATAAGCTCCCCCTTAATCTTACAATTTAAGCAATTTAAGGCTTTTAAGGTCACAAATGATTTTAAATTTTGATTTTGACCTGTATCAAAAGTATACTAAGATTAAGTTCAAAAAAAAATTGATGTCCAAATAAGCATCTTATCAAAGCTTATTTTAGGTCGCCCTTGACTACGACCATAGTGCCCCTTGGCTAAGTTTTGTTTTAACCAAGAGGCAAAAATTGCAGATTTCCAATCAATTTTGATGCATGTTTAAGTGATACTAAGCATGAAAGCATAATGAATATTTCAAGTCTTTTAAAGATTTCAATTGAAAACATTTTACTCTTTGAAAGCATTTCTAAGATATAAAACATCAATAAATCCTTTTGCTTGCTTATGTAATGATAGAACAATAAAAGCATGTAAAAACAGAAATTTTCTTTAAAACTAAGCATAATTTTAGTTTTCTTTGACCAAATTAATTTCACATAATTTCTCAGAGATAATTTCCATATCTTATGCTTTATTGTACAGTTATTAACCACAAATAGACAGCAATTTTAATTAATTTCACAAGAATGCAGCAATTTTACAACATTCTGAAAAACAGTGACATGCTCGGTCGACAATTTCTCGACCGAGGTTCACTCGGTCGACAAATTCTCGACCGACCGAATTTCTGGAAAGTGTTCAGAATAAGTACAATATAGACTGTATCTAATTCAATTATTTCAAAGATCAGTTTGAGATAAACATATGAATATCAAAGTAACATTATATCTCAACTAATCATATTCAATTTTTTTTTTTAAAGTTTTGATTAACCTTAATTGATATAAATTTGTTATCCCTATATGTTAAGTTGAGATAGACATAAAGGTATGCAAATTAAAGTCTTTGGTCATATCTCAACTTAGTCTAACCAATTCAATTTGGCAGTTTTGGAACCCATACCAACTCAACATTCTTTTTCTTGTATGGGCATGAAAAAGAATAATGTCCAAGACGTGAGCAATAATGGCAACATATAGAATCAACCTCAAGTCTATTTCTATGGTTTTGTTCTAGGTTGTTCTTTGATGCAAATGTAGTTTGATGTGCTCGTGTCTTTCTCCAACTAGGCTGTTGATGAGATTTCCCTTTGGCCTTATAACCTAGTCCTCTCCTCCCTATTTGATGATAGGAATTATCCAATATTCTATCAAGGATTCCATTGTTGCTTAACCTACTAACTTCTTGTTGCAACTTAACGATCTCATCCATTCTTTTCTTAATGTCTAGTTTTGCTTGATCTAGATTGGATGATAAAGAATTTCTTTCTTTCACTATATTATCATAATCTAGATGTGTACACAAAACAGGTTGTTTTTGAAAATCATTTAACTTTGCAAGTAATTCAACCTTTTCTTGATATAGAAGATCATAATTTGATTCTAGAGTAAAAATCTTCACATCACTACTATTTAGAGATGATTTCAAAGTACGATTTTCTGAAACAATGCTATCTTTTTCAAAACCAAAAGTATTCAATTTAGCATATAAATCGTCATTTTCGGAAGTAAGAGCAAGAAGTCTAGCATTTAACTCATCGATTATTTTACTAGATTTCTTTAACTTCTTATTGCACTCAATATACTTATTGTGAGTTTCTTCAATACTAGAAATTAGCTCTTCTTTTGATAAATTAAGAAGGCTTACCTCTTCTTCTTCTTCCTCATTGGTTGTAGCAATGAAACAATTCTTATGGACCTCTTTCTTCTTTTCTTTCCATGGACAGCCAATTGTTGTATGGTTCGTTCCTAAACACCAATTGCAGCTTGTTGAAGGTTGGTCCAAGTTGCTCCTTTGCCTGCGGTTGTAGTCTGACGTGTATTTTACTACGCGCTTAAACGCAAGTATACGCGTCGAGTAATATTGGCCTTGTGAGGCCCGAGTCGAACTCAGGGATACGTGAATTATTGGAGACTTCTACTAACTAATCGCAATCAGCTAGACTGATTAACAAAGTAGGGTTTTGTTATTCAAATTAAAAGAAAATAAAAATCAAACAAAGAAAACAATCGATTAAAGGTTAATTTAATCAATTAAAAAGGATATCTTTAGGATGGCGGTTTCACCGCGGGTCAACATTGTATTAGATTTCATATAATTCCTCACACTTCTCTCTCTATCTGGGTAGTGGCCTGAAATGAGAATTACCCACTGTCGTGGTGTAATCCACTACTTAGATTTAGGTTGATTCCATCGTCATAGTAATCATTCCCCTAAACTAAGCGCATTAAGATCGGTCCCTCAGTTCCCACCATTAATTTTACAACTCCTTTGTCAAGGGTTTTATTAATTAATGTAGAATTCGTTTCTTTTCAACCGTTAATCCTTCTGTCGAAGTGATTAAGGGCATTAATTTATTATTATGGTGATCAAGCATAACAATAGCAATAGAGAAAACGAATTTATACCACGGATATGAGAGAAAAATATGAATTATCAATCTAAAATCATCATACAATGTATCCCCGGGCTACTCCCGGTCCTAAAGATTGAGGGTTTTAGCCTCTCATGTTCATCTTACACGAATACATGGTAGAAATTGGGGAATTCATAAGAAAAACGTGAAATAGATGGGAAAACCCCTGAACGGAGAAGAACTGGTGGATCCTTGGCGTAGAACACAAACTTTCCCCGCCTGTCGGTGGTGGAAATTGTCTTCGGCAGCGTCCGAATCACCCGGGATGAGCTTCTCGGCCTCCGTTCTCCTTTCTCTCCTCCTCGGCACTCGTGCAATCTAAAAAATGAGATCATGATCACGTCTGGGCGGCCGTCATTAGGTATAAGTCCCTAATTAGGTCGTCAAATAACAACAGCCGTCCGATCGAGATCAAAACAGATCCAACGCATATATGCCGGCGTCGATACCATCGACGCGGGTCGATGGTATCGACCCAGCGAATTAGCGGCAGCTTTCCTTTCTTTTATTCTGAGCGCCTGTGGTGATCTCGATACCATCGACTTGGGTGTCGATGGTATCGACTCCTTTAGCATCGGTTGTTGTCGTTTAGCGACGCTGTAGCTCTCCTTGTGTCGATGGCATCGACTTGCGTCGATGGTATCGACATCATCCTTGCCAGCAGCCTGTAGACATCTCGATGCCATCGACTTGGGTGTCGATGGTATCGACTCTGTATTGCTCTTCTCGGCTGGCAATCTGTGGCTTGGTCGATGGTATCGACTTCCGTCGATGGTATCGACGGAAGCAGATACTCGTTCTTCCTAAAATTGCACAACAAGACCAAATAAATCCACACGATTTATGATAAGATGATCAATAATGCTTAAAATAATGAAATAAAGGGGATTTGATATAAAATGATGGCAGAGACCAAATAAAGTGAATTATGCAATAATATCCATGAAAATGAGTAATTAAGGCACAAAACACATATGAAATAGGTCTCTAAATGCGACTCAAAATCATCGCATCAAACTCCCCTAAGCTTAAACATTGCTCGCCCTCGAGCAACTAATCCTTAGAATAGAATTGCAGATGTCAACTAACAATCAACACATCACCCCACATCCCACATGACTCCCACTGAACGTTCTCAAACCGGCCTTTCCTAATCACAGAACAGTAATTACCCTACAGGCGACAATAACCATCAATAAAAGAAATTATCCTTCAAACTGATGAACACTATCACATAAGGCAGTTATCATAATAAAGTTCGCCGATTCAGCCATGGTGCATCTTGTGATCACCTACACTACGTTGCTCGCCCTAACTACCATCTACATGGAAGCAGTTCTCCTGATAAACATGAGTGAGGAGAAAATCACGGTGGCCTACCAATCCGAGCAACGGGTGGATGGAATGGGTGGTTCATGGGAGAATTTGGAAGTATTACACAGTTTCAAAATGCATATAACAAAATGCCCTAAATGATGCAAATGTACATTAAGAATGCCCTAATGCCTAAAAGTGGGTGGAATGATGCATGCACTAACCTTCTACCTCAAAATGAGATAGAAATCTACTCAAGCCACATCATGTACTCAATTCCCCTGTTATACAAGTGATATCATTCCTTTCTCCCTCTTATTCCATTTCCTTCTAAATTCTCTTTTTTTTTTCTTTTTCAGATTTTGTTCTTTTCCTCTTAGCCCACATATCCATGATTGCTTAGAGATACATGTGTTAGGCTATTTTCTTCATGATTGGAAATCTTTGTACTAATGCGAGGGTATGGAACAATTTAGATCACTTTTCAGGTCAACTGAGATACATGGTGTACTTATGCATGAAAATCATGAAAGTATGACTGCAACTACATGACATGCACCTAAAGGTAATGTGCATGAATCACTATACATTTTTTTCTCATTTTATGCAAAAGTATAAAAATAACAATGAAAATTCTATCTACATGCTATGCACACAAAAGAAATTGAAACTGCACTTTACTTTCAATTCTTGGGTGGATTATAGAAAATGGGGTGGAATGATCACAAGATTAAGTGACTGAACCTTAGAAGAAAATTATGTGTCCCTCCTTACTGACATGTGTAGTAGTTTAAAGGGTTCTTTCTCTTACATCTGATTAAGGTCTCATTACCATTTGATTAGGTTAGGCTCAAACAACCGTTACTATCCACTTTTCATGAGTCAATGGGGGTGTGAGTATGACATATTGCTTCAAAGTTGACATAATCAATCATTTTCATAGAATAAGTTCCCCAAGGACAACCAAGTAAAGCTATCCAAAAGACACAGAAATTTTTTTCAATTCCCTTAATTTCCCCATGAAAACAGCAAGATGACAATTTTAAGACATCCACGATTACACTAGATAGATGTGGATCCTAAACAAACTAAAATTGCAAGAACAGATAACAAAGCAAAAAACAAAAACAACTAAAGACAAGATAAAAGATAGAGCTGTTCCAGCCACCCCCCTAAGCTTGAAATCGACTATGGCCTCATAGTCAAAAACCAACTTAAGGGTGGAACAGTGATACCATGATCATTCTTGTGGAGGCGGAGGTGGGTACTGCCAGGGTCGTGGGGTCTGGATTTACTCTGGATGATGTGACTTCATTTGGCCAATAACCCCATCTTGAATAACTGACACCGACACTGCTGTGTGCCCGTCGATACCATCGACGGAAGTCGATGGTATCGACTCGCTGATTAGGGCAACTGCCTCGCGAGCCCGGCCGCCGCCGTTTCCTTTTGAAAATGTCGATACCATCGACGGGCCCGTCGATAGTATCGACTTCACTGAGTCAATTTCTTCTGAAAATCTCCAGAGATCTCGATGGTATCGACTGTCATGTCGATACCATCGACCTTTTATTGCGACCTGTCTGTGACCATGTCGATACCATCGACGGGGGTGTCGATAGTATCGACGCAGTGCGATTTTTTCTGGTGTCGACCTGAACCCATGTCGATACCATCGACCAGTGTGTCGATGGTATCGACCCTGCCTGTTCCTGCACATTCAACAAACGGATCAAGGTATCTTCTTTACACTAAAATTTAACCGAAATAAAAGCAATCTACAACTATATCTAAACTATCCTAATGTACCAATGGTTGGGTTGCCTCCCAACAAGCGCCCTTGTTTAACGTCTTAGGCTAGACGGTGTGACAATCATAATCTTTTCACCTTGGGAACTGCACTTAGAGGATCATTCGGTAATTTGAATTCAACACGATCTCCTCCAATACCCAAGGACAAAGTCCCTCTGCCTAAGGCAGTCACGACATCCGCCGTTGCTTGAAACGGTCTTCCTAAGAGAATTTCGCAGCTTTGGAGTGGTGGCATGTCCATGACGACAAAGTCCACCGGGAAAACGAATTTGTCAACCTTAACTAGCACATCTTCACATACTCCATAGGGTCTCACTGTCGACCCATCTGCCAATTCAATTGTCGCAGCCAACTTCTTGATCTCTTTTAACCCTAGCTTCTGAAAAGTAGCCAAAGGCATGAGATTGATACTAGCGCCAGAATCACATTGCGCTCTAGAAACATGTTGACCACCTATTGAACACGGAATGTAAAAACCTCCTGGGTCCTTTCTCTTCCTTGGTGAACTCCCATGAATCATCGAGCTCACCGTCTCATTCAACCAATAAATTTCATCATCTTTTATCCGCCTCTTCTTGTTGATGATCTCTTTAATGAACCTCCCGTAGGCGGGAACTTTCTCAATCATCTCCACCAGTGGAATGTTGATATGCAGCTTGCGGAATATTTCCAAGAATTTCCTATAGTGTCGATGCTCCTTCTTCGGCTTTGGATTGTCCCGATTTGACACATCTGCCGCATTGACACGCTTGTGAGGAGGCACATATGAGTCTTTCGGAGGTACCTCCCCTAAGCTTGCTTCACTCACTATCTCGGACGTGTGCTTTTGCAAGTCATCCTCATTAGTAGCAGCTTGTTGTGGTTCCTCTTCCACCTTCTTTGTCTCCGCATGTGCAAAAACTTGCACTTCTTCTTTTTGCCCAGGTGGAGATACAGTATTCACAACTCTATCAGATTTTCTCAAGAAAGGGTTTCCACCCGGCAGTCCATAGTACGTGCGTGGAAATGGTATTGCCGGTGTTGCATTCACATTGAACGTCATTCTCCTTTCCTCTGCAACTTCTTGCACCTGAGATTCTTCTTCATTACTCACCACAGAAATGTATTTGACCTGATGGTGCACTTGAACCACATTCGCGTTCTCGGCTGGTTTCTGTTGATTGGCGTGCTTGATAGCCGCCACCTCACTTGAAATCTGTGCCACGGTGGTCTCCAATGCCCGCATTTGCGCTCCATGGCTTTGCAGCGTCTGCCCAAATTTGGTTAGAATATCACCTTGAGATTGCAGTTGTTTTCCAAACATGGCCATCATCTCTTGATTTTGCTGGACCATTTGGCTTAGCAATTCAGTATTTTTATCTTCAGCTCTCGGTTGTGGCTTTGCATCCGGATCTTGTAGAAAGTTATTCGGATCCTTCCAAGAAAACTTTTTATCCTTTCTCCATGAATAGTCATTGTTTCTATAGCCCTGTTGTTGCATGAATTTCACTTGGGCCTCCCCATCATCAGATGCATCCTCCTTAGTTAACACCTTCTTGGCTAGAAGATCTAACTTATCATTCAGCTCCCTCACTATTCTGGATTCACCGGCAGCTTTGACATGTTCCACGGCACCTCTGTCACCCCATGACTGTTTCCTAGCCATGTTTTTCAGTATCTCCCAACATCTGGTATCGGTGTTATTCAGAAAAAATCTGGATCCAGCCGAGTCCAGGTTGCTTCTATCATGTTCAGACAGAGCAAAGTAGAAGATTTTCACTTGGGTTTCCTTATCCAGTCCATGGTGTGGACATCTCCTCAACATGACTTGGAATCGCTCCCAAGTCTCAGAATAAGTTTCACCCGCCTGTTGGGTGAAATTGTGGATCTTCCGGATCATATCATTGGTCTTCTCAGGAGGGAAGAACCTCTCGAAGAAAACCTCCACCATGTGATCCCATGATTCAACAAACTCCTCGTCGAGGTTATGAAGCCACTCTCTTGCTACTCCAGCCAAGGAACTTGGGAACAACTTGAGATACAACGCATCTTGCGGGAACCTGTCGATCTTCACCATATCGCAATTTTCAACAAACTGACTAATGTGTGCCACTGGATCTTCATTTTTCAGCCCGTGAAATGCGTTAGATTTGACCAAGTTAATCAGTGCCGGATCGATCTTATATGTCGGTATGTTGATCGCCTGCTTCTTTATGGGCCCCTTTGATGCCGAGGAAGAAGACGCCTTGATCTTCTCCCATATTGTCTGTGCTTCAGCCATTACTTCTTCTTGTTCTGGCTCAGATTCAGAATGTATATCACTGTGGTGTTCCTCCTCGTAGTAGTCCTCGTCCTCTGGTCCCATAGATGGAACCTCAGGTGTGCGATTCACGTAGTCTCGACTACGTGTGTGCACCATGCAAAGCACCTGAAATATGGAAATAGAGGTTCAGTACAATGCTTTTGAACGAGTCAACACAATTATAGAGAAATAAAGGAATTTTAAAAATTGTTTTAAAATTAATAAAAAAAAATGTGGCCTAGAATGGCCGCTCTTAGCACTCAAAGTGCCAATAATTCGCCGTATCCCCGGCAACGGCGCCAAAAACTTGACGTGTATTTTACTACGCGCTTAAACGCAAGTATACGCGTCGAGTAATATAGACCTTGTGAGGCCCGAGTCGAACTCAAGGATACGTGAATTATTGGAGACTTCTACTAACTAATCGCAATCAGCTAGACCGATTAACAAAGTAGGGTTTTGTTATTCAAATTAAAAGAAAATAAAAATCAAACAAAGAAAACAATCGATTAAAGGTTAATTTAATCAATTAAAAAGGATATCTTTAGGATGGCGGTTTCACCGCGGGTCAACATTGTATTAGATTTCATATAATTCCTCACACTTCTCTCTCTATCCGGGTAGTGGCCTGAAATGAGAATTACCCACTGTCGTGGTGTAATCCACTACTTAGATTTAGGTTGATTCCATCGTCATAGTAATCATTCCCCTAAACTAAGCGCATTAAGATCGGTCCCTCAGTTCCCACCATTAATTTTACAACTCCTTTGTCAAGGGTTTTATTAATTAATGTAGAATTCGTTTCTTTTCAACCGTTAATCCTTCTGTCGAAGTGATTAAGGGCATTAATTTATTATTATGGTGATCAAGCATAACAATAGCAATAGAGAAAACGAATTTATACCACGGATATGAGAGAAAAATATGAATTATCAATCTAAAATCATCATATAATGTATCCCCGGGCTACTCCCGGTCCTAAAGATTGAGGGTTTTAGCCTCTCATGTTCATCTTACACGAATACATGGTAGAAATTGGGGAATTCATAAGAAAAACGTGAAATAGATGGGAAAACCCCTGAACGGAGAAGAACCGGTGGATCCTTGGCGTAGAACACAAACTTTCCCCGCCTGTCGGTGGTGGAAATTGTCTTCGACAGCGTCCGAATCACCCGGGATGAGCTTCTCGGCCTCCGTTCTCCTTTCTCTCCTCCTCGGCACTCGTGCAATCTAAAAAATGAGATCATGATCACGTCTGGGCGACCGTCATTAGGTATAAGTCCCTAATTAGGTCGTCAAATAACAACAGCCGTCCGATCGAGATCAAAACAGATCCAACGCATATCTGCCGGCGTCGATACCATCGACGCGGGTCGATGGTATCGACCCAGCGAATTAGCGGCAGATTTCCTTTCTTTTATTCTGAGCGCCTGTGGTGATCTCGATACCATCGACTTGGGTGTCGATGGTATCGACTCCTTTAGCGTCGGTTGTTATCGTTTAGCGACGCTGTAGCTCTCCTTGTGTCGATGGCATCGACTTGCGTCGATGGTATCGACATCATCCTTGCCAGCAGCCTGTAGACATCTCGATGCCATCAACTTGGGTGTCGATGGTATCGACTCTGTATTGCTCTTCTCGGCTGGCAATCTGTGGCTTGGTCGATGGTATCGACTTCCGTCGATGGTATCGACGGAAGCAGATACTCGTTCTTCCTGAAATTGCACAACAAGACCAAATAAATCCACACGATTTATGATAAGATGATCAATAATGCTTAAAATAATGAAATAAAGGGGATTTGATATAAAATGATGGCAGAGACCAAATAAAGTGAATTATGCAATAATATCCATGAAAATGAGTAATTAAGGCACAAAACACATATGAAATAGGTCTCTAAATGCGACTCAAAATCATCGCATCATAGTCACCTCCACCATTCATTCTTCAAGACCTGGTTAGGGTTCCTTGAAGCCTGCTCTGATACCAATTGAAAACTACTAAAGGGGGGGTGAATAGAGTTTTATAGATAATTTAACAATTATTGAACTTAAACAACCACGATGAAGATATTGGACAAGGAGACACAAGATTTAGAGTGGTTCCAACTATAGCAAATACTATAGCCGTCAATCCACTACCCGGTTGCTTACCCAACCGGGATTTGAAAAGAAATTTATTTTATTACCTCGCAAGGACTTTACATAAAATACAATCTCTTTTCCTAAACCCTTCAAGCAGCCTTCACCTAGAAGTAATCGCCCAACCTTGAAGCAGCCTTCCCTTGAAGTAGGTGCACCAACCCCCGTTGCACCAGCCTTCTGAAGTAGCTTCCCGTGCGATAGCCTTCTTGAAGTAGCTTGAAGTCCCCTTCTCCACCTGAGAAGTCAACCCTCTCCGATCCGCAGCCTCCAACCCTAGGAGTAGCAAGGAGAGTACAAAGGATAAAAGGAACAAGAAGGAAAATAGAAATTACAATACCGTTGTAAGCACAAGGCTTGATTTGCCTATATCAAGCGTATAGATCTCCTAACCAATGTGTATGACAATGTGATTGTAGTGGATAGGAGATACTAGCCTATAGGACACGAAATGGGAGCAATAGGAATGAATGGCAAGTGTAGGAATTGCTCTATTGCTCTAAAACAGATTGCAAGTGAGTATTCAAGCTCAAGTATAGCACAAGTATAGCTTAGGTGTCTTTTGGTGTCCTAAGGCATGTCCTATTTATAGGAGTGGCCTATGGATACTTAAGGACGTTCTAGACAACTTCTAGGGGCTTCTAAGTGCTTAACTAGCCGTTAGATATAAGTTAGGTGCATTAGTAACGGCTAGTTACTTTATTATGCAGTTGCTGTCAGAGACCATCTCGGTCGACAATTTGTCGACCGAGATACCTACTCGGTCGAAGTTTTGTCGACCGACAGGCTCTCTGGATCAATGTTCATTTGCAACTGCCAACTACTTTGTCAGCTATGTCTAACGGCTACTTGGGTCATTCTCGGTCGAGAAGTTTGTCGACCGAGAGTGTCTCGGTCGAGGAGTGTGGTCGACCGAGATTGACCCTGTTTTCAATCTTTTAATTAAACCACTAAGTATGTGTATGAATGTGCATATGTGATCCTATTTGAAGGAGATGACTTATCTAAGTGTGGTGTTTAGCTAGGGAGATCTAACGCTTGATTTACATGAAGTCTAAGTACTTGTACATTATATATTTGTACAAGTTTACAATTGATTTACATTGCATGACATTTACAAGCATTCAAGCGTATGGATTCCCTATAACTTTGTCATCACCTTGTTCCTACACACTTAAGTAGCTCGTTAGATCAACAAGAATGAAATGTTTGTCATCATCGAAACAAAGGGATTTATCATAATGTCCAATTTATCCAACACTTGTTTTGCTTCTTATATATAAAGATTGCCCTGATCTCTTGTTATATGTTGCATATCACATGTTTTTGTTGAGATCTATAGCTTTACAAACTATTTTGATAAATCAAACTGGTACATTCAAACAATGGGGAAAATTTTTATGCTTTTATAATCCAATTTGACATTTATTATGTAGCCCATGTGGAAGAACTGGTACCCTTTCTGAAATGTTCTAAACAGGACATTGTATTTGCTTGCAACTTTAATTTATGTGATGCTTGAACTATGTGTTTTGTGCACCATAATTTATAGGATCCAAATGTTCTAGGATATTGTAAGAATGGCTAGCTGGACTAGTTCTTTTGTTATACAAGATAGTAATTATGTATTATCATGCAAATGAACAACACCATTTATTAGACTATTGGGTTGGTTTACATTTGCTTTGATTATGACGATGGTAATTTTTTTCTCGCTCATGCAATTCATTTTGTCCACCTGCTTTACCATTTTCATGTGTCCTAAGTTACCGAGATTGATGGATTAAGCTCTTTCTATATTTCTAGCATAGTTGTGATCTATAAATCATGTAATTTTATGCTCGAACTTAGATCTAGGAAGGAATACTAATCAATTGGAAATGTTGTAATCTCTATCAAGTGTAATATATGTCAAAATGATGTGAAATTGTGATAACTTGGGTTTTTCTCTCATTCCATATATGTAGATGTTGACTCATTAGATGCTCCATTGAACCCAATAACTTCCCTAACCCTCAATTTGATTACTTTGAGCCTCTTTATGCTCAGTTGATGAGTTGGATTTGATTAAACAATACTTTGTGTGTATGTATGCCTTCAATTTGAGTTTTGAACTAAGTATCATGCTTATTATGTGTAATCGACTTGTAATCAAAGTTGAACCCATTCAATAAAATCTTTTTTCTATCAATTATATATCATGTTGTAGATAATTGAATTATCTTTCTAACGGCGGAATTGAAGGGAGGCGCCCCTGGCTGCCAAGTCGGTGATCCGGATGACACATGATATGACTAGTTTCGACCCTTGGATCTGATCACACAGATCGCCCTTCGCGATCCAACAGCATAAGACTCACCCCCCCACCTCGGGTCATGCACTGTGCAAATGGGCACAATGTTAGTCGCTTTGCGACTACCAATCCCTTCCCTTCATGCCTCTTTGGCCACGATTTCCGCCATCTTTCATTTCGTCTTGAGCCCCTCTTGGTTTGCCCTCTATTTTTATTTCATTTCGTGCCCTATCGCTCCTCTCCTTTTGCTTCATCTTCGTCCTGCTCTCATGGTTCCTCCGTCGAGGCCTCCTTCGGCGAGCGAGCTGTGAGCTCCCTCAGGTGCAACTAAGGGTACCCCCGACCTTGCAGCGGATAGCCGAGGCCAACCGACCCTCTCCCATGTCGTGTGGACGCCTTCTTTCCGAACTGCTTGGAGCTCCGGAGAGCTCCCCGCCATAGCACCACCGTGCCTAAAGGCTGAGTCTTGAACGGACAGTGAAATGGAGAGGAAAGTTGTGAGGCATCGATCCCCTCCATGTCCTATGCTGGACCAACTTTGCACGGCCGGATCGAGCCCTTCCTTTGTGCGTTTGTCTCGGCCCCCAACAAGGTTGAAAGTGGTGCCTAGAGGTGGGTGAAGGTTGTGTATTGTGAGCCACCACTTTGTATTAAGTGCTATTGTTAAGTTTGCTTGAGTGGTTTCCATGTCTCGTTCGTTATCATGTTTCTTAGCCAAGCA
The DNA here is from genome assembly GCA_963693085.1 of Alisma plantago-aquatica. Lineage (NCBI taxonomy): Eukaryota > Viridiplantae > Streptophyta > Magnoliopsida > Alismatales > Alismataceae > Alisma > Alisma plantago-aquatica. The sequence continues at coordinate 1,435,070,078 of OY856411.1, read as the reverse complement.
AGTTTTGTATGATTCTTAAATTGTTTACATGCCTTTTTGTAGCATACTTAATGCTTTAGCATTAATATGTTTTGTGAGATGTGTGTGACATCAATATCACATATTGATTCACACGTGCATGCGCATGCCTTTCTCAATCCTACTCATCAAGTGGCCAAAGACATCAAACTTCCTCAGAATGTATACTCTTGACATCCACATGATCTCATCGTTTAGGTCCTTAACCTAAAAGCATGCGTCATTAAGTAAAATCATTCTTTAGACATCTATCATGTTACACTATCATCTCAGAAACAATTTAAACATATAGATCAGAAATTGCCTTTATTATTATTCAAATCATTTACAAAGTATCCCATTACAATCATCATATGATTTTCTCTATGGGTATACATACCAACAATTGTGCCTTCATCATACTAAGGATGATGGAAACTATCAAAAAGGACATCCTGCTGGAGGACTTATGCACAGAAGATCTACACGGGATGCATGGTGTGTACACATGGGAGGTCATCTATGATTGCCTCTTTAGCGACCTGATGATGCCTTCAGACGCAATACCATGAAGACTTCATAAGGAGATCCCTCTACCTGAAAAGGTAACTTGGAGGGAACAATTGAAAACCCTATGGATCGATCCAACAGAGCCAGCTAGGGCTGAGGCATGAAAAGAAGGTAGGAGCACAGATACTGGAGCTACTACAACAAGCATACCAGAGACAGAAGGAGAGAAGCCTTCAGTAGAACAACCAGAAAAAGGATAAGTAGAGGAAGATGATCCGTCAGAAGAAAAACCAGATGGACCAGTAGGGAAGATAATACCAACTTTCAAGGACTTCGACAGATGGAGCTGCGTCAGCCTATCTGCAGAATCACTAAACATCGTAATGAAGTCCTTGAAAGATGATGACATGCTAGGAGAAGATGTATTTGAATGAGAAGGGGTATGTGTGTTGAAGGACGATCTCCGGGATACGATGAGAATAAGAGGGTACCTATCAGTAAGCACAATGTCAGCCTACCAAGCCCTCTTAAGTGACAACATGCCAAACACATATACGACATACTTCCTGCTGGTAGATGACATCATAAAAGATAAACATTAGGCAAGAAGGAATGCCTGCAACGCTGCCTCGTGACATCCCTCCGAGACTACATTTTCTTGCCGATCCTTCATGACAGTTATTGGACTTTGCTAGTACTCAACATCATAAAATGGACTGCAGTATTATATAATAGCTCAGACACACCCTTGGGGTTGAACAAGAAGACAAACATGACTACCGCAAAGACTCTAACTGAAGAAAAGGCTGTCTATTTTCTCCAACTGAACAAGCATATACTGTAATCATAGTTGAGATTCATATTCAGTTGTCTATATTCTCTTATACATTATCTATTATATATTTTCGTTTTGTTGGGTGCCTTGCGATCTAACATTTTTATATTGTCATTCTAGAGGATACTTCCTTACGCTGTCATGGTTAAAATCCAATTGTACTTGGTTAACTTGAATGAAAGCAAGTCAAGGTAAACCACATCTATTATTATATTGGCATGTATAATCTTTAACTAAATAAATTCATTTGTCTATTATTTATGTTTGGTATGATGTATGCGTCTCTTTACGTATTTATTTTTGCTTGATTATTGTTCTGTTGTTGCATAGATTCATTATATCCAGAATCGGTTCTCTACTTCGGGCCTCTACTCCACAACCTTCTCCCTTCTTTGGTCCTCTACTCTTCCGGCCGGTTTTCATTGGTTTTTACCTCTCCTCTTGCTCTACGTTCGAGTGCTCTTCAGATCTACGTTCGGACACCCACTGGCCGGCTAAGTTGAGAGTCTTTCCGTCTCACCATCCTCTCTGCCTGTGCCTCATGATGGAACATTGAGTTTTCCTCATGAGGGCGTAGGTTTCTCTATGCATAGTTTGCCCGATACGGGTCTTCTGATCTGACACATCAGATCTCTACTACAGGTATCTGCCCTCTGTGGGTTTCTGATCTGCTACTGTGCCGACTACTTCTGCCATGGCTTTTCCTGAGCCTCCCCGATCTCTTTGTGTCACCATGGTGAAGCTCGACGGTGGCTCCAACTACCATCTCTGGTCGGCGTCCTTTGTGCTATATGTCAAAGCACAAGGCCGGTATCACCATCTTACGGCTGAACCTCCTGCTGCTCCTACTGCTGATTCGGATGACAAAATCAGACAAAGTTATGCGCAATGGTCCAAGGATGATTCTGGCGTCATGTCTTGGATCCTCAACAGTACCGAGCCTCGGATTAGCCAATCCCTTCTCTGCCTTCATGATGCTAAGGCTATGTGGGATCAACCGTCCCATGTTTATTCCTAATAGGAGAATCCAAAGCGCATTTTTGAAATTTTCAAAACCTTGGCAAAAAAGGAGTTCTCCACTGACTCAGGTGGGTTTCTTGCTAGGGGCACCCTCATCCATGCGTCCTCCACCATTTCCCTTCCTTGGTTCTTGATTTCCTTTCCCTTGCTTGATCAGCTCATGCCCTACTCTTCTGGCATTCCAGTTGGGGGTAGGCCTCACTTGAGACTCTTGATTTAAGTTGGCACAGTGGCTTGCACCTGGTGGCCCCACAACAACCTTTGGTTTTTTTTGTCAAAGTCTAGTGATAAAGATGTCCCCTTTGTGTCCTCAGGCCAGATAGCCCCAGATCTTGTGTGCATGCATCACTCGGTGGCTTTAGGGCCCTCCTCACTTAATCTTTCTTTGTTTGTAACCCTCTCAGTTGTTCATAGCAACTTTTCATCTCCTTGATTTTAGTGTGTTTAGATCCCTTCTGATGGTTGCTGCTCTCACACTTAGGGTTGTAAATGGGTACGAGTAGACCTGCATACCCGCAAAATCATACTCGCTAAAACCTATCATTAGTACAATTTTCAATACTCGCCTACCTGCTTACCTACATACCCATATTATTAAGGGTACAATAATGTGTTTGGTCATACTCGTACTCGCTATATTCTGTGTACCTACATTAAATTAGTACCAAATTTATACACATATATACTTTCCAGAAGCTAACGACCACATCGTTCTACAATCGAATGGTTAAATTTTTTAATCTAGTCTGATGATACCCCCCACATAGAGGAAAGGGCTCAGCCAAATCTTTCACCCCCTCTTCATTTCACGCACTGAATGACGCGTTGCTGGCTCCCTACTCATCATTGATTACTCCATGCTCGTCTTGACAATTCCAACACGCCACATCTCCGTCCTCCCAACACCCCAACACCAAATCTCGACGGTGAGAAGCTAAATTAAATGGGTACGGTTCTCGGTATGGTCAAACTTTCACCGTATCCGTTATGTTTACTAATTGCTTAGCGTGGCAGCTCTTAGTATTTTCTTCCCTAGGTTTCCAGAATTAGAAGGATCCATGCCAATCTTGGCATGGGCGTGTTGGAGTCCATGTCATCTCTAAGTTTTCTTCCTAGGGATTGTGTCAGCATTGTCATCATCTAATGCTCCTCATGTCCCATCTCGACATGTAGACTTGAAGACCTTGCTCCTTTGAACTTTTCATGTTCAGAGGGAGTGGTCTCGCCTTATCTCGACACCTTTGACATCCTAGCTTTGGTAATGGCCTCTCATGGAACATGGATCCCTCCTCATTGCTTTATACAGGTTGTTTTGTTTTCCCTATCTGCTGGTTCCTTTTCAACTATGTGAGCATTCTATATTTGCACCCCCCTCCATATTTGGTCCCCTCATCACCTTTCCTTTGTAGGTCATTCACCTTGATGCTTTTTCCCCGAGCGTATATCATTGTTCTTAAGAAGGTAGATTACACCAAGGTTCTTTCCCTCTCCTGTTTTCTTCTCGTAAGTGGTCTCTTGTATAACTTATGTTGCTCTGAACTTCCAAGTGTTGCCTTGACACTACATTATTTGGTGGCGCCTACCTAAAAGATGCATCCAGGCTTCTCGAATTTCCCTCCTCCCTATCCCCATGTGCTTCTATCCTTATGAAGGTTTGACCACTTGGGTGGCTGTCTCCATTTTTGGGATCATGCTGCTCTAGGGGGGCATTGCCTCGGCTTGGGGTGTGGGGCTTAGGCCTAGAATATTCACGGGCTTTCTGTTTGGAATTTTTTCCTCAGTTCTTAGTTTATATCTACTTATAATGGAATACTTCTTATTTTGGTTGAGTCTTATTCATTTTTACATGTATTTAGTTGATGATGACCATGAACATCCCTTTTGCTTACATTTTAAATGTTCGTTTGTAACTTACGTTAGTATTGTATGGCAACTTTGTTTATTCCTCTCTAAAGATACATGTAATGCGATCAAGGCTTAAGATATTATCGATACGGTTAGACTTCGAAAGAGGGCATATATTCAATTTTATGTTTGGTATGACAATGTGTTTCTTACATCATTGTTCATAATAGAAAGACAGTGCTGCTGCTGCTGTAAATAACTTTGTTATAACATGTTTCTGGCTTTTTGTAGTGGTATATTCATATTTTGATGTGGAGCTTACTCTGGATGTCAAAGTATATGAACAATTATAAGTTGGGTTGATATGAAGTACTTAAGCCCAGTTAGAAGGAGCAAAAGATAGTGCTACTGCTGCAAATGACTTTATATACCATGTTTCTGGCCTTTTTCTGGTGTTGTATTCAAATTTTCAGTTTGGCAAGCAATGAGAAGCTGAGTTGATATGGATTTTCTTTAATGATCAAGTAGATGGAATAGAAGATAGTGTTGCTGCTGCAAATGACCGTGATACCATATTTTTTACCTTTTTTACTGGTGTATTCAAATGTTCACCGTGGAGGTTACTCCTGATGTTCAAGTATACGAGCAATGACAAGTTGAGTTAATATAGAGTTGTATTAAACTCAAAACAAAGATAAACCATTGTAACTTGTAATATTTTATATATAAAATGATGTTGCAGGAGATATTTATGTCGTGCTGTACTTTGTGGTTGGAAATGAAATACGATCATATTGATAACTTTTCTTTGCAAAAGTGATTTTGATGGCTGGAATTTTTAAAAAATGTACCAGTTGTTCTAGACTACCATTAAATGGTAGACAAATGTCTATTTACTGGTTTTATTCATGTTAATTTATTTCTCTACCGTACTATTTTTGTCTACCACTATATGGTAGTTAAAACGTTTTGCCTACCAAGCCGAAGACTACCACTAATTATCTACCGTTTGTCAATTGTCTACCATAATTTGGTAGTTCTTTTTGTTTTTCCTACCATTTGATTGGTAGTGTACATCATATATTTCTGTAGTGCTGGCGCAGTGCGTTCCCAGCAGCTATTTCCTTCCTCCTCGTCTCCTTTTCTTCGTCTCTGCCTCCCTTTACTTATTTATCCTCTCCTCTTCCTCCCTTTCCTTCTCATCCTATTCCCAAACCCAAGATGCCGCACTCCCTTTCTCCCCAGCACTGGTCATATTGGCAGTTCAATCATCGCCTCCTTGTGTACTAATCTTCCCCAGCTTCATCAATCACCAACAAGCCACGCAGACGCTTCATTCTTCTCTGCTAGATCTGCAGTCCTCTGACATAAACACAGAGCTAACCAATTATGGTGTTGACCTTCCTCTGGTTACTCACTCTTCTGGACACACGATCAACTTCAGATAGAGATGACATCACGGCACCTCTTTCTCCACAAATCATCCACCTCCTATTCCTCTCTTCCTATCTCCTTTCTCCACAACCCTAACACCTGATGGTACTTAGCCGAATCACTCGAGCAACAGGAACAGGAAGAGTACTACGAGGATACAGAGATTTGGTGCTGCTAAAACGCTATGCAGCCTTTTTGGTTTTTGCTTCTATTTATTAAGCAATCTCGATTACAGACTCCCTGCAAGACGGAAAAAACGTGGGCTAAAGACGTGCCCGACTCAAACGCTGCGATCGCTAGGATCGCGTTATCCACGACCGAGTTCTCAGCGGCCACAACTAACACGACGCAGGCCACGACTAACACGACGCACACCACGGCTTCTGTTACGTACTCGCGCGTTTCCAGGCAGCCGTGTGTTTAACATTTTGAACAGAAAGCAAACAGACTAATGGCCTAGTTGACAGCTGGACTAGTGGGTCTGACATGGACCTTAGAGGGTGCAACATGATTCAACTCAACAAATCACCCCCCTAATCAGGTTGCCCTGACTTTACCTCCTTCACGCCTAGCTTGTTCCTCATCTCCAGGAACTTCACGCGGCCGAGTGACTTTGTCATAATGTCAGCCAGTTGCTCGTTTGTACTGACATGCTCCACGTCCACTCTTCCTTCGTCGACACACTCACGAATGAAGTGAAATCTGGTGTCAATATGCTTACTGCGATCGTGATGAACTGGATTTCTGCAAAGAGCTATTGCTGATTTATTGTCTACAAGCAGCTTAATTTTCATTGGCGGTTGCTCCTTCAAATCTGCTAGTAGCCGGCTCAACCAAATACCTTGACATGCTGCTGTAGCAGCTGCAATATACTCAGCCTCACAGGATGAGAGAGCGACGATCTTTTGTTTCTGTGACGCCCACGTGATCAAGCTCGCCCCTAAGAAAAATGTCGTCCCTGTGGTGCTCTTCCGATCATCAACGTCACCTGCAAGGTCGCTGTCGCTGTAGCCCACGAGCTCGGGCTCCGACTCATCATCCCGTTTATAGCAGCATCCGTATCCAGTCGTGCCACTCACATACCGTAAGATGTGTTTGACAACAGCCAGGTGCTGCTCAGTCGGTGCCTCCATATACCGACTAACAATGCCCACAGCATAGGCGATGTCGGGGCGGGTGTTCACCAGGTAGCGCAGGCTCCCGACCACACTGCGATACTTGGTGGCGTCTACCGCTGGACTGCCATCGTTCTTTGTCAACTTAATGCGATTCTCCATTGGTGTCAGGCACGGATTGCATCCAATCATACCGCTCATCTCCAGAATTTTGTTGGCATAGCTGCTTTGGCACAACGTGATTTTGCCGCCAGCTTGTCTGACCTCAATCCCCAAGTAATAGCTGAGTAGGCCAAGGTTACTCATGCTAAACGTGTTCATCATTTCGGACTTGAACTCCGTAATATCGCTGACCCGTGAGCCAGTGATGATCAGGTCGTCGACATACACTCCGATCAGCAACAGTGTGCCATTCTTTGCTCTCTTGTACACCGCGTGCTCCAGTGGACTTCGTTCAAAGCCTAGGGACAATAGCGACTGGTCCAACTTGGCATTCCAAGCCCTCGGTGCCTGCCGGAGGCCGTAGAGTGCCTTCCGCAGCTTGAGCACCATGTGCTCCCGTTTGCCGTTGATGAATCCTGGTGGCTGCTGGACATATACCTCCTCGGCGATTTCTCCGTTCAGAAATGCCGATTTGACGTCCATATGGTGTACCTCCCATCCTCCATGTGCCGCAAGTGCTATCAGCAGCCGCACCGTCTCCATCCGAGCTACTGGAGCGAACACCTCGTCGAAGTCCACCCCCTGGCGTTGGGCATACCCCTTAGCTACTAAGCGGGCTTTGTGCTTCACGATGTTACCTGTAGGATCCTTCTTTACTTTGAATACCCACTTGAGCCCAATGGCTTTGTGGCCGTTAGGTAGGATAGCAAGCTCCCAAGTGTCATTTTCGTGAATGGATTTCATCTCTTCCTCCATTGCTTTCTTCCAGCAAGCCTCCTTCAATGCTTGCTCAATGCTCGTTGGTTCTTCGGCAGCGAGAAAACACAAACCGGTGTCATGATCAGTTGTCATAGTATATAAGTCTGACACCTTCCGGTATCGTTGTGGCACTCCTTCTGAATCATCTGACTCGTCGGCGGGTGGTGTTGCCCACTCCACGGTGCTTGGTCCTGCACACGCTGGTGTCCTCGGTGTGCTTGGCACTGCTTCTTGCTGTGTCATTGGATTTGCGTCAGTTGTAGATGCTGATGTTTTGCTTTTCGCTGGCGTCCCGCCTTCCACGTGATTTGTGGAGTATTCCATTGTGAATGTACCAACAGGAACATGAGTGGGCTGGTCCAGTGCCGCCTCCCAATCCCATTGTTTTTCTTCCTCAAACACAACGTCTCGCGTTACATGGAGCTTTTTCGTCTTTGGATCGTAGACGCGGTAGGCTTTGGATCCTTCCTCGTAGCCAAGAAACACCATTTTCGTGGATCTGTCTGAGAGTTTTGTTACTCCAGGGCCAACCTTCTTTACATGCGCCACGCACCCAAACGTGCGGAAATAATGCACCTTGGGCTTCTTCTTGTACCATGCTTCGTATGGAGTTTTTCCGTCTAGGCTTCGCGTCGGTGCACGATTCAGGATGTGCACTGCAGTCTTCACAGCCTCGCCCCAAAACTCAGCAGGTACACCCTTGCTCTTCAGCAGACTACGCGCCATCTCCACGACTGTCTGGTTTCTCCGCTCGACGACGCCGTTCTGCTGCGGTGAATAAGGTGCGGTGGTGCACCGTTTAATCCCGTGCTGCTCGCAGTATTCACGAAATTCGTTGGAGTTGAACTCCCCTCCACGATCAGTTCGGAATGCCTTGAGTTTCACTTCCAACTCATTTTCCGCCAAGACTTTGATCTTCTTGAAGGATTTAAATGCCTGATCCTTTGCCTTTAACGCCTCCAGCCACATGTACCTGCTGTGATCATCCACTATAAGTAGAAAATAGAGATTACCACTCGGGGTAGCTGGAGTGATTGGGCCACAGAGGTCGCCGTGCACCAGCTCCAATCCTCGCCCTGCACGGTATGATGTGGCATGAGGGAAAGGATTGCGATGTTGCTTGCCAAGTGCGCACCCGTCACAAAATTGCTCTACGTGCTCGATGGTGGGAACACCTTGCACCATCGCCTTGAGGCTCATGTCCCGCAATGTGCGGAAATTGAGGTGTCCGTAGCGTGCATGCCAGAGCCAGGATGCGTCACTCGCCTTGGACAGTAGGCACACGGGCGTGGTCAAGTTCAGGTTTAGGAGATACAACCTGTTCCTGGACCGCGCTACCCGTGCTAGCAGCAGTCGGTCACGGTCGAAGATGCATAACTCCCCACCCTCGATCGTGATCTTGCACCCGTTCTCGTCAAGCTGACCCAGGCTGACGATGTTGCTTCGAAGACGGGGTATGAAATACACTTCAGTGAGCACTCGATGCTCCTGGTTCTTGCATTGAAACATCACGGCGCCTTTGCCGCAAATTTCCACCACCGAGCCGTCACCAAACTTCACGGACCCCTTCACATGTTTGTCAAGAGAAACAAACATCGCTTTTGATCCGGTCATATGATTGCTCGCGCCCGTGTCGAGGTACCATATACCGTCACCAGCATCAACCGGGATCACCTTTTCTTCGTTGAGGAACACCGTCTGTGTTGCATCTTCTACAATATGGACAGGGCCATAGTGTTCAACCATGAGTAACGCTGGCTCGTCGTCTTGCTTTCGGGCCAGGTTCACCTCCTCCTTTCGTGCGCGTCGGGGCTTGCGGCAATCCTTAGAGAAATGTCCAAGTTTGTTACAGTTGTAACACTTTACCTTTATCTCGACCACCACTTGAAGATGTCCCTTCTTTGACGTCGCGGGTGCTGCTCCCTTGTTGACGCTGCTTGTTGCGGTGACGGTTGTCACCCCCGTTGTTGTTGTTCTTGTTTCCGCCGGACGAGCCTCCTCCTTGGTCCCTTTTTTGTGACCTTGCTGACCACTCCTCCTCCGTTAGGAGTAGCTGGGCACCACCCGTGCCGCCAACCTCACCGAGTGAGTAGCGTTGTTCAACCGACCGCAGCCGGCCAGTGAGTTCTTCGACCGACAACATGTTCACGTCCAACAATGTCTCTATTGCGATAGCCACCTGCATGTACCTGGCTGGTACTACACGGAGGAACTTCTTCACTACATGCTCTTCCTCCAGCGAGTCACCAAGGATCCGAAGATTGTTGGCGAGCCCTGTAATCCGCATGGAGAAGTCGTCAATACTTTCACCATCCTTGAACACGATGTCTTCAAATTCCTTTCGAAGCTTCTGTGCATTTGCCTCACGGACGCGTGCAACGCCCATCCGCATGATCTTCACGGCTTCCCATGCTTGTTTGGCAGTGTCCTTCACCGCCAACGTCGACAACATCTCCGGCGGCACTGCCCGGAGGATAGCTGACAGCGCCAACTGGTCGTCTCGGTAGTCAGCCTTCCCTGGCTCGATCGCGTCCCATAGTCCCTGGGCCTGTAGATTTACCCTCATCAGCAGCGCCCAATCGCCGTAGTTGGTGCGCGTGAGCATGGGGTAGACCACCGTGCCCGTCTCCTTTACCACCCTTTGGATCACCACCTCTTGTCCAGTGCTGCCGCTGGATCCCGTCTCCTGACGGTCATCGTTGCCGCCAGCGTGGGTCTCATCTTGGGGAGGAGTACTGGAACCGTCTTTCGGCATGGCACAGGATCAAACGTAGTACCGCTCTGATACCACTTGATGGTACTTAGCCGAATCACTCGAGCAACAGGAACAAGAAGAGTACTACGAGGATACAGAGATTTGGTGCTGCTAAAACGCTATGCAGCCTTTTTGGTTTTTGCTTCTATTTATTAAGCAATCTCGATTACAGACTCCCTGCAAGACGGAAAAAACGTGGGCTAAAGACGTGCCCGACTCAAACACTGCGATCGCTAGGATCGCGTTATCCACGACCGAGTTCTCAGCGGCCACAACTAACACGACGCAGGCCACGACTAACACGACGCACACCACGGCTTCTGTTACGTACTCGCGCATTTCCAGGCAGCCGTGTGTTTAACATTTTGAACAGAAAGCAAACAGACTAATGGCCTAGTTGACAGCTGGACTAGTGGGTCTGACATGGACCTTAGAGGGTGCAACATGATTCAACTCAACAACACCAGCAGACTCCTCCAAATACTCATCAATAGACCTCACCATCTGCAACTCTATCATTACCAGCAACCACCACCTTGAACGGAGGCACTCCATTTCCCCATCTCGACAACAACCTGCGGACTCCACAATAAGATATGGTGCTACAGATCTTCCTTGACAGTCGCAAGCAATCACCGCCACCTAACATCACCTGTGGCCTTGGAAATCTGATTCCTTTGGCTTGTACCTCGTACAACACCACTTGTCTAATTGTAGTTCACTCCCACCATCACACACATCATCTTTGCCAGTGATCTCCTTGCTTGCCGCATCAGCCTTCTCCTCAGCGTGTCCAACACCTGCAATGAAGCAGCAGTTTTTGGCATGACTCGTTTAGAACCTGCAACTGCAGAGCCCAGCGAATATTCTAGTAGCCACCATCTACTAATGGACCTACACCTTCGTCACCTTACACCCAGTCATTGCAGAGTAGATCCATCGCCACAATCAACATGGAGGTCACAATCAAGTGTAGGGTCGTTGTCAGTCATGGTAGCAGATGAACAAGGACGCTGCCACCTTGCCAGCATCTCCACAGATTTCTCACATCCCCTATACCACTCTAACATCCTCACCTCCACTCCCTCCCAACCATGTTCAAAAAGTCAATTTTGTTTGAAGCAAAATGGGTAAAACCTTTTTGATTAAAAGTGTATTACAAGTGAAGTTTTTGTTCCCTAATTTTTTCTATAAAAATGAAAAAGAAAAAGGGTATGTTGCTCCCATTTTGAAAGGAGTAAGGTTTTGAGTTTGAATGAGGCGCGAGAAATTGGGAAAGCTTCGCTACCCATCCTTTGGGCACTTGCTCCTTTATTTATATGACAGATAAAAGGTTCGTTTATACAGTCCGTATACAAGCCACTCATTGGCTGAGACAGAAAAAGGAGGTAGACGTAAAAGGGGTTAGATACACTAGCTTAATACAGATATCTTTTTAAAGAATATCGTAACATACTGAATATCCTAACATCCCCTCCCAAGCTGGGTAGAAGAGCAGCGAATGCCCAGCTTGTTAACCAAACGACGGAAATGTTGTCTGTCGAGGGCTTTTGTAAACAAATCAGCAAGCTGCGCATGTGTAGGTACATAGTGAGTAGAAATATGCTTCAAGGCTACTTTCTCCCTGATGTAATGATAGTCCAGCTCTATGTGCTTGGATCAGGCATGAAAAATTGGGTTAACTGAGAGATTGAGAGCGCTGATATTATCGCAGTATAAAGTAGCCGGCTTGATTTGAACAATATCAAGTTCACGCAGAAGATGAGCTAGCCAGCCATGTAAGTTTAGAAGTAGCTAGAGAAAGAGAGCAGTATTCAGCTTCCGTGCTGGACTTTGCCACTGTAGGTTGCTTTTTAGAAAACCAGGAAACACAGGTTGATCCAAGAAAGGTGCACACCCCACTTCTTGATCGTCGTGTGTCAGCGGACACCCAGCCGAATCGGCATCTGAGAAGGCTGCAAGATGTAGTTGAGCACTGTTATTGATCTGTAAACCAAGGTTAACTGTGCCTTTGACATAACGAAGAATCCTCTTTACGAGAGAGAGGTGCAAAGTAGTTGGAGAATGCACACTAGAAGAAAGCCCATATACCGCTACATGCCCAAAAAGCGGCTACGAGCCCGGCCACTTATTGGCTACCAGTTCAAAATTCGGAATTTGTATTTGCTTTTCGCTACAGAGTTACTTTAGGCGGGCTTCTAAAAAAGTTTGAGCGCGGAATAAATTTCCCCAGATCATTGTAATCGGGCACCAACAATCCATCCGCATATCTCCTTCTCAAGTCGTCTGCCCCCGCTCCAGAAATCCCTAGGTGTGGTGAGGCCCTCTTTTCCTCCCAACCCCGTGTTACCATAGTTCCACTCTCAATCGTTGCTCCTCCTGTCCAATACCTTGCAATCCCACCTTGCTCCGATGATTCCGTAATGAGGCCTAGCGCGTGGAGGCGATCACTACATGTCTCGAAGAAGGCTACCGAACATCCATCGCTACAGACCGCTGGTCGTGTTTCACCGAGGCATATTAATCGTGGAAGGTACCAGATAAAGCTACTTCATGGCTTCGCTGCAAAGAAAGAGAAGGTCTGCCAACCTGGAGATTGTGCTCAGGAGAAAGAAACTTCACCCTGGACCCATGTGTGTTCTCTCAATATGTTGGGTAAACTAACTTTGTGACCTTCTTCTTGATTTTAGATATTCCACCATACGAATCCAACAATTTCATTCTGCTTCATGCTTCTGAAAATTCTAACTTTGTATGCTTATAAATAACAGGGGATGTGGGATGGGGATAAGAGAGCAACGATTCTAGGAAAAATAAAGGAGTGTGCACATATAGTCCCAACCCCGATCTCTGACTGCATGTTATTGCTTAACTCAAACACAAATTTTCTTTTTGTCTGTGTGTGCGCATGTTGAAAGCTGATCATGCGTCATTTTCATCATAGATATTGTGCACCGTCATGATCAAAACCAAAGTCGCCTTGTTTAGTTTAGTTTGTTATTATTTTTTAGTTGATGTTGTTTCCATGGGTTGCAAACTAGTGAGTTAAAGGCATTCTAGTGATGAATCCCTCGAAGCCAAAGGATATTAGATTAGAGTAACTATATTTCATTTGTACACACTTTTTCTACAAGCTTGACGTTACTCATGCCAATTAAGGCATCAAACATGCTCATCATGCCGGCGGTCTTTTTCTGCTCCCTTCAATGGGTATTTTTAGGGCCATATTACAACCTTGTCTGTGATTAAGAGTCATATTCTCTGTCACCCTCAAACGGGGGATGGGAATTCTGGCACATTCATAGTCTTCTTTAACTAAATAATTCCTTCATTTTCCTTTCCTTTCTTCTGGTTCCCTTTGAGATTAAATTATTTCCAATCAACATGTTTAACATGCATATTATTGTAGAACAACAGGTGCCATGTTGCTTATGCCCTATTTGCAGCATTTGACTTGCTCTACACTCAAAACTCATATTCCAAATTTCGCACCGTCTGAGTGGTTGTATTCCATACATGTTTGGCATGAAAAAGTTAAATGCCCCTAATACCCGACAAAACATTAAGGCCAATGTCTCTTTCGTTTTATCTAAAACCTAGATTTAGCTTTCCCCACCATTCCAAAGTGTGTCTTCTGCGCTAGCTACAAGTCTACAACACAACTCAAACACAATGTGTATTTGCTTTGTCGAGGAATCATTGACCTCTTACTACTGTCCCTTTTATGTAATTGTATCTAGAGGAATTTCTGCAAGAGATATGCATTCCAAAATTTTATTGCAAAGCAAGCTGGCATGTTAATGTCGTACTGACCCACATGTTAATGATCGTACCGACCCACATGGGCTCATTATCTATTCATTTATTATCTCACGTCTTCTTCTTAGACACCATGACCCATTGGGGAGAGCAAGTTGTTACTATCGAACAATTGAATACAACCATCACCACCAATCATCTATGCGACACTATAATGCCTCCCAAAGTTGGATTCACCTAATGGAGCTGTAGGTCCACCTCACATCTGCTTGAGCTAAATTTCTTGACACCCTTGCTAGGTTTAAATTACAATAGGATCAAACTTGTTGCACTCAGGTGTTGGATCCTAGATGGGTGATTAGATGCTCTAGAGGGGGGGGGTGAATAGAGCTGAAAACACTTAAACAAAACTCATCAAAACTTCAAGATATATCAAAAGATAAGGTTGCTAAATAGGTAATTTGAGTGCAACTAACACATACATAGCAAGGATAAGAGAGATTGAACATGCACCAATAGACAAGCTATTTATAGTGGTTCCACACTTCAAACTAGACGTGTGTCAGTCCACTTGCCTAGAGAGGTCAACCTCTAAGACTTCCAAACTATTGCACTCTTCTATTCATTCATAAGACATACAATGCATGACCAAACAAAAGACTTTCCTATCCAAGACAAAGAGTCTTCAACCTTTCCAAGGACTTACCCACTTTGAAAGAGTCTTTGGCCTTCTCCAAGGACTTATCCACTCTTGCACAAGTCTTCGGCCTTGCAGGAATTACCCACTCTTCTTGGATCTTTAGCTTTTGACTTCACCTTCACTCGGAGAAGCTTTCACCAAGGTCTTACCCACTTGAGCTTGAGTCTTCTACCTTCTCCAAGGGCTTACCCACTCTAGCTCCAAGTCTTTAGCCTTGATCTTCACCAAGGGACGCCTTCCCTTGTTCTTCTTCACCTCTATTGGACAAGAGAGAGAACCTTCATCTTCATGATTGCAAATGAGAGAAGTGGAGGTGGTGGAAGTGAGAGCCTCATAAGATATACAAGTAGAAACTAGCTCTCTTACAAATCTCCTACTCACTCTAATGGATGTAGTAAGTGATTATGCTTAGAGAGAGAGAGAGGAGGTTGTAGGAAGCACTCAACTATAGAATAGGAACCTCACAAAGAGTTTGCAATGAATGCTCAACCTCGGAATGAAATCCAAGGGGTCCTATTTATAGCTGGGGATGCCTCTTAGCCTTTGGGAACACTTGTGAACAAAAACTAGCCGTTTTGTGGCTTGCAACAGATCTATTTTCACTTGTTGCAACTCCACAACGGCTAGAAACACTTTTCTGCACTTTTCCGTACAGTGCATTCGGTCGAGTTTCTATATGTGTAACTCGACCGATGCAATCTTCAGAAAATCAGCCCAGGTGGATCGGTCGAGTTTCAGGGTGGGAAACTGGACCGATTCAATCTTCAGAAAATCAGCCCAGGTGGATCGGTCGAGTTTCAGGGTGGGAAACTGGACCGATGCAATCTTCAAAAAATTAGCCCAGGTGGATCGGTCGAGTTTTAGGGTGGGAAACTGGACCGATCAAGTGCATGTAATTGATTTTCAAAGTTGCATTAAAAGTGCTCTAATATTTGATCTAAGTGTTCCTGATATTTTTCTAAGCTTAATTACAAGTCATACAATCATTACAAGTGATTTACAACATGATTCTAATGGATATACATTATATTACAAAAACGTGCACTTGTATGACTTTGACTTGTCTTTTCTCCAATTTGAGATGCGCAAGTTAGGGCAATTGGAGTGTGTCTATACCTAATCTGAAATCACTCAAGTAGAAGCATTAGACACCAATATGTGGAATGGTTAGTCATCATCAAAACACGAGTTTAGTCAATTTAGACGTGAGTCAACATTGACCTAATTGACCTTGAGTCAACAATCTCCCCCTTTTTGAAGATGATAACCATTCCATAAATGTATTGAAAGCTTTTAAGTAAAATCATACCTTTGGAGAAACCTAGGGGTTTCAATAGAATGGAGTTCATATGCTCCCCCTCATTTGATGCGCATGGAGTTCTCATACTCCCCCTCAATTGATGCTATTTCTCCTGCATGGTTAGCTTTCATAACATTTATAGAAACTATGTCTTCTACTCATATATGTGCTATACATATATGTCTTCTCCCCTTTACCTTCTCCCCTTTACATGAACATACTTCTCTTCTTCATGTAAGACATGCCTTCTTCCTCTTTTTAAAAGAAGACATACCTTTCTCCCCCTTTGTCATTTCAAAAAGAGGGGTTATGAAGAAATAAGAAACATCACTTGTTAAAGAGAAAAGGAGATAACACAAATATATATAAGGAGAGTAGAAGAGCACAGATAGGGTCTTGTCCAAGCATAGAAAGAAAAGCAAGTTAAAACATATACTTGAACAACCCAAAATGCAAGATAAAGTGCTGCAGATTAACAATAAGTCACAATTTTGACCCTCAAGATGATGGAATTTGACCAAAAACCATCGGAGCTCATAGCAAAGTAATGAGTCTTGCTCATAAGGTTGTTTCTGCATGAACAACACTAGTCTTGCACCAAAAACTGAAACTGGAGCAAAATCTGCATAAAATCCAAAAATACTCCAATTTCTACATATAATGTAGCTCTTTGTGCCCTGCATCACAATGTTATGCAAGTAACTCAAGATAGTAGATATGCAATTCAAGGAACAATCTTGAGCATGTATGAGACAAGATACAAGCATAGCATATAGATGAGCAAAGATGCCAATTATAAACACGGTTAGAACTACATGTATATGAACTACTAGTAGATGATATCACAAGTTAGGACTACTAGTAGGATCTAGATCATAGCAAGAGATACCAAAAGATACACAAGTTAAAGAGCAATCTATGAGTAGATGAAGATATATATCCAAACAAAGAGATATGCAATTTTAGAAGCATGAAAGGACATAACTCACTAAATATGCATCCTTACCATAAGATGATTACCCCTATGAACCTCAAGGTTGTATCAACACAAGATATACACCTATATAGATGTAGCAAGTTAGAGTACAACGGAAGTAATTTTTAGACACAACCAAGAGATCCAAAGAGATCATCATCAAAACCTGCAAAACAACTCAAAGCAAGTAATTGCAAGATATAGGTATACCAATTTAGAGCAATTAGAGAGATAGAGTTGTAAGCAAAATAGGCAATTTAGAACATGGAAATATGCATATATAAAGGTACCAAATGAGAGTGCCAAAGAATAAGGCTATTGGTTGAGAAAATCTAGTTGAGAGGGAAATTCTCACTCAATAAGACAAATGTATATTCTGTGCACAGTGTTATCGGTCGAGTTTTGTGCATTGGCAACTCGACTGATGACAACTGCTGTCAACACCCATTGGTGCCTATCGGTCGAGTTTCAATAGGGCAAACTCGACCGACAGATCAGCTGTCAAGAAGCACATATATTTCATAAAAACATATTTAAAGGCATGTTAAAAATACAAACCATATCCAAACATGTCTAAGCAAGTTAGTAATGCACTATAGAAGCATTAGAAATAGTTTTTGAGCAAGAGTGTGAAGAGAATCACAAGATGCCACTTTTGACTAAAAAACCATATGTATAGTGCACACTAACTTGACAAAAACAAGTTAGAAATGGTTACAAGAAATAAAACCATTACCTTTGTTCTTACCATTGCTTTTCCACTTGTTGTCACCCTCTACACATCTCACCTTTCTTCTTTCATGTGGATTGAGAAGTCAATTTGCAATTCAATAGCTCAAGTCAATCCATTTGCAATTACCTACAGGATGAAAGATGAAATGGTCCCCAATCATGTTTTTGGGTCCAGAGGGGTTAGTTTAGCAACCCAAGTCCTATTGCTCTTGGGTGCTTTCCTAAAAGGACAACAAGTAGAATAATGACCAATATCATTGCAATAATTACAAGTGCCCGTAGCCTCGGAACTGGAGGATTCTTCATTGAAAATGAAGGTCCTTTGTCATTGTTGTTCCTTTGGCTACAGTCAAGTCCAATGCCATCTCTACCCATTTGTTTGGTAGTATGGTCTAGGATTTGATTAAGATTCTTTTTATCACCTAAGAATCTTTGCAAAGAAGATCTCAAGCTATGATTGTCATGCACAAGAGAAGTAAAGGTAAACCACAATAGATTCATATCATCTCTAGCATGCACAAGATAGATTTCTAAGCAAACATCTTTAGTCATATAAGAATATTTATCACAAGATAGAGCATCAAAAGCTTTCTCTCTATAAGAAAATATAGTACAAGGGTCAAGAGCAATTACATTACTATGCAAGGAAGCAAGTTCATATACAAGACAAGTAATCTTTGAAGGATAGACTTTATCAACACATTCTATTCCTTGTAAAGTAAGATCTTGACTCTCATAAGCACATTTAAGATCATAAGAAACAATAGAGAGAGAAACAATAGTAGTAGCAAGCTCTATAAATGAAGTAGTCATAGAAGGTTGAGATTCTAAAAATTTAATCTTATCAAGCAAGCTAGAATTTGCAAATTTAGAAACATTTAGTTGACTAAGATAATAATTGGTTAGAATCTCAACACTTGGATTTACCTCATTTAAATCTTTAATTGAGCTTGTCAAGAGGGTGCAATGGCATCTTCCATCTTCAAATTCACTAGATCTTCCACTAGTGCTTTCATTTGTTGATGGAGCCTTTGTGATCCCTTTTTCTCTCTTGTTTCCTTCTATTGCTCTCTTTGAAGGTTGCCCATCTTCATAATCACCCATATTCTCCTACTTGTGGAAGTATGTTTGGAGAAGACCCGCTCTGATACCACTTGTTAGATCCTAGATGGGTGATTAGATGCTCTAGGGGGGGTGAATAGAGCTGAAAGCACTTAAACAAAACTCATCAAAACTTCAAGATATATCAAAAGATAAGGTTGCTAAATAGGTAATTTGAGTGCAACTAACACATACATAGCAAGGATAAGAGATATGGAACATGCACCAATAGACAAGCTATTTATAGTGGTTCCACACTTCAAACTAGAAGTGTGTCAGTCCACTTGCCTAGAGAGGTCAACCTCTAGGACTTCCAAACTATTACACTCTTATATTCATTCATAAGACATACAATGCATGACCAAACAAAAGACTTACCTATCCAAGACAAAGAGTCTTCAACCTTACCAAGGACTTACCCACTTTGCAAGAGTCTTCGGCCTTCTCCAAGGACTTACCCACTCTTGCACAAGTCTTCGGCTTTGCAGGAATTACCCACTCTTCTTGGATCTTCAGCTTTTGACTTCACCTTCACTCGGAGAAGCTTTCACCAAGGTCTTACCCACTTGAGCTCGAGTCTTCTGCCTTCTCCAAGGGCTTACCCACTCTAGCTCCAAGTCTTTAGCCTTGATCTTCACCAAGGGACGCCTTCCCTTGTTCTTCTTCACCTCTCTTGGACAAGAGAGAGAACCTTCATCTTCATGATTGCAAATGGGAGAAGTGGAGGTGGTGGAAGTGAGAGCCTCACAAGATATACAAGTAGAAACTAGCTCTCTTACAAATCTCCTACTCACTCTAATGGATGTAGCAAGTGATTAAGCTTAGAGAGAGAGAGGAGGCTGTAGGAAGCACTCTACTATAGAATAGGAACCCCACAAAGAGTTTGCAATGAATGCTCAACCTCGGAATGAAGCCCAAGGGGTCCTATTTATAGCTGGGGATGCCTTTTAGCCTTTGGGAACACTTGTGAACAAAAACTAGCCGTTTTGTGGCTTGCAACAGATCTATTTTCACTTGTTGCAACTCCACAACGGCTAGAAATACTTTTTTGCACTTTTCCGTACAGTGCATTCGGTCGAGTTTCTATATGTGTAACTCGACCGATGCAACCTTCAGAAAATCAGCCCAGGTGGATCGGTCGAGTTTCAGGGTGGGAAACTGGACCGATTCAATCTTCAAAAAATCAGCCCAGGTGGATCGGTCGAGTTTCAGGGTGGGAAACTGGACTGATGCAATCTTCAGAAAATCAGCCCAGGTGGATCGGTCGAGTTTCAGGGTGGGAAACCGGACCGATCAAGTGCCTGTAATTGATTTTCAAAGTTGCATTAAAAGTGCTCTAATATTCGATCTAAGTGTTCCTGATATTTTTCTAAGCTTAATTACAAGTCATACAATCATTACAAGTGATTTACAACATGATTCTAATGGATATACATTATATTACAAAAACGTGCACTTGTATGACTTTGACTTGTATTTTCTCCAATTTGAGATGCTCAAGTTAGGGCAATTGGAGTGTGTCTATACCTAATCTGAAATCACTCAAGTAGAAGCATTAGACACCAATATGTGGAATGGTTAGTCATCATCAAAACACGGGTTTAGTCAATTTAGACGTGAGTCAACATTGACCTAATTGACCTTGAGTCAACATCAGGGACAATGGGTAGTGCATGTCAGTAGTTTCTCTCACAATGTTGCATATCATGCAAACATATTTTTTTGGTTTTGGGCAATTCTCTTTAATAATGGATATGTGTTTGCATTTCACATCTCTTTGTTTTTGTTTATTATTTTATTCCCAATAAGAGGTGTAATTGATTTCAAAATAAAAGATATGATATTCACATTTTCTTTTCTTTTTTTTAATATGCAAACAAATCTATGGGATACAATTTGTTTTGTGTCATATGCTTTTGGCCTCACTCACTTTCGAATATCTAGCCTTGTGCTAAATTTATTATTCGAACTTCGTAGGTTATGAAAACTGCTAAACACTTGTTTCATCCATAAGAAAGAAAGTTGTACTAATTCCTTACTGCCACCTAAGAGGAGCCTAGGAAGCCTAGGAATTTCCATGCATTTTTATATAAATGATTATTTTATATATATAGTTAAAAATGTACATACACATATTTAGCTACGTTTTAGATATATACATCAATATGTACATTTATATTGGTTTTCATTAAGATTGATCAATCATGACTTGACATATATCAAACATAACAAGACCTAAAGTAGACCTAAAAATTTTAGCTATCTTGATCAAAGTTTGACCTAATTTGACCTAGTTTACCCTAATTTGACCCCAAGTAAGATGTCATTTGCATAAATGACCTAATCATATCTAGCTTTCCCTAAACTACCCTATATTGAACCTAAATGAAACCTAATACGGAAAACTAGACCTAATTTTCCCCTAATCAGACCCACTTCACTCAATTGGGCCTATTTTGGCATAAGTTAAACATATTTCTACACTAACATGACTAAACATGATCAAATACGATCACATTTAAACCAAATTCATGCTAATTTGGCATTTAATGGCTTAATTTGGGCCTAAAGGCCTTAGACTTAGATTTCATTCAGTCGTAGAAGGCCCACACAAAGATACACAAAACTCATTCTTAAGTTCATAGCTTAATTCACAAGAACAAGTCATAAGTCACATCTCCCAAGTAAAAATATCAAACATACAATATACTAAATAATGAAGTAATAAACACCTCAAATGGTAGTTCATAAAAAAGTTTGACTAGAGTAACATAGAAAAAGTTTTGATCATGATTACGAATAATGAGTGTGATGTGGTTTCATCCATTGAATCATAATTCATTTGAGCTGCTAATTGGATCATAAAAAATCCACGTGGGATAGCAATTAGCAACCATCAATGTCTAAAAAATTAGAAAGTATCCATGCTACTCATACATCTCTTCTCCTTTAATGTCTTTCTTCTTGTCCTTCCTCTAAGTCTACTACATCATCCTCAGTGACATTTCCATCAAGATCTCAGAAAACTTCATTACGTTTCAATCTAGCAATTACTTGCATGCATTAAAGAAGTCTTTGGTGTTTTATTGTATGATGTGGCACAAAAAAATCTTCATTTCATCCATTTGCCTATTCTTCTCCACTTATGCACACAAATACTTTTCATTTCTTTTCAACCACCAAGGGGAAATCACAAGAATCAACATTCTTGTGGGTTTTAGTTAAATAGTCTTTCAGCCTTAGAATTCCAAATGAATTGCAATCGACATATACATATCCATTTCCCTCAGTTCCTTCTACTTCATAATACTTCAATGCCATATCAATTCTAGCCTTTTGGGTTGTATTTCTTCTTGGTATTTTGAAATGTAGAATCATATGCAAGAGCTAACACAACCAAGCATAATAAGTATATTTATTGACAAATGAGAAAGAATTGGGGTTTGAAATTTTGGAGAAAACAATGAATACAGATCTTTCTACAACTATGAGGTAAAAATCGTCCAAAGAGGCAACTTAGCTTCTCCCAAGCATTTTGTGAGGGAAAGTACGTGAGGGATAATATATGAACCTTTTAAACTAACCCAATGACCAATAGTGCTTTATTTGCCCTTACTGTTACTAGTAATAGTTGGGATACTAGCAACAATGCTCAATCAATGACAACAACACAAGGCTATATATAATGAAGTTGTGCATAGGTAGAGGGGGTAAGGGCACTAGTGCCCTCCCTACTTTTCTCCATCAGGATCTTGGAAAGGGGAAACAAATTTGGTTTTTTCTTTTTTGGTTCAATCCCATATTGGGCCCTGATAAGAATCAATCATCCCATTTTTGTAGTTGAAATGAGGATGACACCTCAATCACACCTCTACTCCTTTTTATGCCTTGACAAAAATGAGGCATACACCTCTGTCTCCTTGGGTTGAGGCATCTTGAAGATTGCCTTGCATTACGGCATGTGTGTTGAGTGTTTAGGCCCCTCTAGCCCCTTCATATGTAGGGATTACAACATAGTTATCTAGGCTCTCGCATGGGGCTCCACTTGGGCGAACCTAGTCCCCTAGGCTTTAGGTGGGTCACCTTAAATTGGGCGCCTAGGTTTCATATAATAAAGTAGATGCCTAAGGCCTTTCATATAATAATGTAGATGCCTAAGGCATTTTAGGCCCAAATTAAGACACTTAAAGACCAAATTAGCATGGATTAGGTTTGAATTTGGTTAAACTAGATGAAGTTAGTTATTTTAGGGAAGAAATAGTTCTGGTTAGGCCACATCAAATCTGATTTGGGTAGAGTAGGTTTAGTTTGGGGGGAACATGTTGATTTGGGGGAAAACATGTCTTATTTGGGGGAACTAGTACTGATTTTGCAAAACTAATGCTTGTTTAGGTCAATGTAGGACAAACTAGGGGAATTTGCATATGATTAGGTCTTGTAATGCCAAAATAGGTCTGACTTAGGCCAAATTAGGGCAAACTAAGTTAAAGTAGGTCCAATTTAGATCATGTTAGGTCAATTTAAAATTGAAGGTCTAGCTTAGGTCATGACAGGTGTGATGATTAATTAAGTTTAGGGACAACCAATATAAATGTACATAGCAATCTATATATTTGGATATATCAAAATCTATACACAAAATTATTTATGTATGCGTAAACTATAACAAATATGAAGAACGTCTAGGTGCCTGGGCCCCCTAGGCTTCCCTTGGGTGGGAAGGACCGCTTAGCTGCCTAGACAAGTATGGATGATAATGGGAGGGTTTTATCAACCCGTACAAAACCTGACCTGACCTTAATATTTTAATCCAAACCCAATCACCTCTACTTAAGAACAAAACAAATTATTGTAGCCAGAGTCTGACTTGTTTATCATTGCAATCTCACAACGGTCAACGACTTGGGTATGCCATCGGAGGTGACAAAGTTAATCTAGGTCTAAATCCATTCAAATTAGGTCCAATACAGGTTGTGTGAGGTATTGTTTTGGAGTGCATAGGATTGTCTAAGCCTAGAGAACATCAGCATAAAGAAACAGGCTGGGAACATAAGTCAAGCACAACTGCTTTGATGGTTACAACATGTTGAAGAAAAACACCCTGATATGACTTTCCCAATGAAGATGACTTTTAAAATGCAATTTTGTTCTTATAGAAATGCGACAGGCTGCCTGGATTGTTTGACTTAGTGGTGTTGGGTTCTTGAGTACTAGTAGAAAATAATGTGTTATTATGTTTGTAATTATTTGATATTGGAGACGAGAGGATCGCAACACATGAAGACTAGTGGGTAAGTTATGAATACCTCTTATCATTATGTCTCCTTTTCCAACTCATATGTGGTTCCTTTTCCCCTTCATGTTATCATGTCCCCTCCCAAATTTGTTATCATTTTCCTATTTTCTTTACAGGGAGAAGTATCTTGGTTTGTTTTGGAGTTAATATATGAAAAACAGGGGATGTATATTCAGGTCCTTGGAATATATTCTTGTCTGATTAGATTGTATGCATTTTTTATTATCTACTGCTTGGTGCTGTTCTGATGCTATTACATGAACATGCAATTTCAGGATTGTCTCAAAGCTAAAACAGAGAGCATAAACTTATAGTATCACTATATATTACAACAGATTCACTTGTTTGGCTTTGGTATGCCATTTTGCTTTCACACTTTTGTTATTTCAATAAGGTAGATACTTTAGCTGTATGCTTTGTTTCGAAATATAATGAGGTGAATTATGTATTTTAGGTGGACAACCAACGTACCAGCTAGCCTACTTGATTTGTTAGGTGTCGTTTCAGGTGAAGAATTGAAAGAGAGCAACTTTTTTCTTACAGCAATGAAAAGAAGCAGCTTTTATTTAGATCAGTGAAAGGGAGCCACTTATCAATGTGGACAATCTTCAATGAAACCTCAATTTCTTCTAGGATGTGGCTATACTCGTTTGAAGTGTATCCATGCTTTGTTTTATGGTTAAACATGTAGCTACAATTATTTGGTATACTTTGTTTCATTGTCAAACATGGCTAGTTCAGGTTGCTTCTTCTTTGTTACATGTAAAGATGACTGGAATGGCTTGTAAGCAAACACATTTTCATACAGGAATATAATGAATGATATTATTAGAAAATTGTATGAAAATGGGAAATCTCTTGTGCCTTACAATGTACCATTTACAGAGATTGTCATTATATATATGATTGAGGCTAATCACAAAAATTGCTGAACTAAAATTGTTGGTCTCTATTGATATCATTTAATGAAAACGTTGCTTGGCTACAGATTTAGATGTAGTAAATATATAATTTTTTATTAAATTTATTGAATTTATATTGGCTACAAGATATTTGTTGGCTACAAGATACTTGGTAGCATAAATAAAATGGCTACCATCAATTTGCTACAAACTTTTGGTTCGCGACAAATTATCTTGTAGCTCAATCTCAAGTGGCTACAAGTTTTGGAGTGGCTAATGGACTGTATTCCTCTAGTGGCATAAACTGACATGTTGTATTAACGGGATATACAATATCGGGCCTGGTTAGTGTCAAGTATTAGAGTGAACCAACCATGTGTCTGTATTCATGAGGATTAGGCAGAGGGTCTCCAGTTTCTTTGACACATTTCTTATAGAAATACAGAGATATAGGAGTATTTGTAGGTTTGCAGTCTAGCATTTGTACACATTGTAAAACTTTTGTAGCATAGCTTGGTTAAGCAGAAGACCAGATTGATTGAATTCAACTTGAATGCCAAGAAAATAACATAATTGTCCCAAGTTCCTCATGAGGAATGATTGTTCTAGACATTCAATAATGGAGTTAATGATGGATGAGTTACTACCAGTAATCACTATATCATCCACATACAAAAGAAGATATACAACTTGATCGGATTCTTTATATATGAACAGAGATGAATCGACAGAGCTAGAACAAAATCCCATGTCAAGAAGATGGATACTAACTCTGTTGTACCAAGCTCGTGGAGCTTATTTTAAATCGTACAGAGATTTATACAAGCGACATACATATGAGGGATGCGCAAAACTCTTGAAACCAAGAGGTTGTTCCATATATACAGGAGAGTCCAAGTCACCATTTAAAAAAGCATTGCAGACATCCAACTGTTTGATGTCCCAATTTCTGCTTGCCGCAACAGTGAGAAGAATTTTAATTGTCAGAGACTTGATAACAGGACTAAAGGTCTCAATATAATCAACGCCTTCCTCTTGAGTAAATCCTTTCACAACTAAACGAGCCTTAAGTCTGTCCAAAGAACGATCAGGATTCAATTTAGTTTTGAAAACCCATTTGCACCCAACCATATTAACATTAGCAGGTCGAGGAACCAAAGTCCAGGTGTTCTTCCTTGTTAGAGCATCAAGTTCTTCAAGCATAACAGTCCTCCATCCCTGATGAGTTAAAGCTTGTTTGACAGTACGAGGTAGAGAAGGAATAGATTTGTCCAAGAGAAGAGCATATTTGGGATTCGGTTTCATGATACCAATCTTACTCCTGGTAGTCATGGGATGAACAGGTGGATGATGACTTATGTGAGAAGAGGACTCTGTAGAAGAGGGTGTAGTAGAAGGAAATGTATTAGTCTTCGATGATAGAGAACTAACATCTAAATCTTGTACGACATGTGAAGTATTCAGATCTGCATGACCAGACTGTGCAGGTTGCTTGAGTTGAGGTACAGATAAATCATTACAATGATCTTGATTAGCAGAATCCGATATAGGATGTAATGCGAGATCATCTACAACCGATAGACTATCAACATTTTCAATATTAGAGACATATCTTGACATTGAAGTTTGTGGCAGTATAGGAATCTCAGATGTATCAGAAATCGATTCAGTAGGTTCAATAAGGAATTCATGATAAGTCACAGGCTGCATATTGATGGCTTCAGACTCAGTAGGAGACACATTCTTGTAAGGAAAATGCAGCTCATCAAAAACAACATGTTTTGAAATATATGTCCAACCAGATGTTCTATGAAAACATTTATCTCCTTTGTGTTGGGAGATATAGCCAAGAAATATACAAGGCAATGATCGTGGCTCAAGCTTGTCTTTAACATAATCACAAAGATATGGATAACATAAAACTCCAAAGGTTATGAAACTAAAATAGTTGGGAACGTTATTATATAGGCATTCAAAAGGACTTTTATCAAAAATTCAGTTCGTGGTAATCTATTTATAAGATAGGTAGTAGTAGCAAAGGCATCAGCCCAAAAATTCATAGGAGTTTGTGATTCAAACATCATAGCTAGTCCTAACTCAACGACATGTCTATGCTTCCTTTCCACTGCTCCATTCTGAGCATGATCATAAGCGCAAGATATTTGATGCATAACCCCCTTTTGTTGGAGAAAACTAGCTAGTTTATTATTGACAAACTCACCTTCTCCATCCATTAGTAACATTTTTATATTGTGATCAAATTGAGTCTGAATCATATTATAGAAACTAACAAACTGACAGAAGAGTTCATCTTTCAACTTCATAGGAATAAACCAATAGAAATGAGGAAAGTCATCAACAAACAAAGAAAAGTAGGTATATCCTTGTCTTGATCATACTAGAGCTTTACCCCATACATCATAGTATACAATACTAAACGATTGTTCTTGTCTAGAATGCTTACTTACAACAGGCCACTTTCTGCTTTTACTTAGCTCACAACTGTTGCATATTCCCTTATCTATACTATTAGTGGTAATGAATTTTGACGTTATAAGCTTCATTAAGACTTTATTGTGTGGATGTCCAAGCCTTCTGTGCCATGTTACACTCGAAGCCTTTATTCCTATGTTGGAGAAGAAAACTCTAGTATTCTTTATACTGGAAGCTGTAGGAGAAGCTTTGTTTGTTGGTTGTCATGTTGCCCTTAGTAGATAGAGTCCTTCTTCACATGTTCCTCTGGCTAGGATTTTGTGGTTCCTTAAATCCTTTATAAAGAATATATCGTGAGCAAATATAAAATAGCAAGGAAAGGAGGCAGTTAGTCGTGATACATATAATAAGTTTTTCCCGATTTCAGGAACAATCAAAACATCTGTAAGAGGTATACTAGGATAGTGAGAGAGTTTTCCTTGGCCAATCTATGTGATAGCAATGTTATGTCCATTTCCAACCATGACATACTGGTTTCCATGATAAGGAGAAATAGTGTGTAGATTACCTGAATTCTACACTATATGATCGGTAGCTCCTGAGTCAACGTGCCACTTAGTAAAGTCATTCTCGTCGACTTTGAGAGCTGCCAAGGCTGCTATAGACTCAGTGAGAAGTTTAGGAACCTCAGTGTATTTGTAATTGGTATTGAACCAATGCTAGCACTTCAGAGCCTCATGGCCTTTCTTACCACAAATCTGACAAACTAACAAAGGACGATTGTACTCGGGTTGATTTGAAGTTCCTTGATGAGTGGCAAGAGAGAAGCATCTTCCTTGTGAGGTAAACTGCTGTTGACATCCAAGAGCTTGCCCAAGAATTCTAGGATTATTGTTGAACTGATTTGAACCTTGATATCTACCTCTGCCACAACCTCCACTTCTGCCTCTTCCTTCCATAAAGTTCTGATTGAACTATTTTCCAGTAGACTCGTGTTCGGATTTATTTGTGAAGAAGACAAGTCTGGAATTCATATTTGGCTTTCTAGCCTTACGTCTTTCAAAATCTTGTAGCAAGGAAATGACATCAGATAACTCAAAATTGGAGGTTTGAACATGGAGACAATGAAACTTTCATATTCAGGATTATCTAGCCCATTTAGAAGTGTAAAAACCTTCTCCTGATCTGAAAACCATGGCCAATATTATTTAGTTGATCATATAGAGATTTAAAACTCCTTAGATAATCAGGTAGATTTGTTGTTCCCTTTTGAAAATTCCTTAGTTGATAAAGAAGTTCGAACTCTCTAGATTGACTGGATTCAGCAAATTTCTTGGACAAAGTAGTCCATATATATGAAGCAGTAGTGCATCCAACTATTTCGCTCATTACCTCTTCAGTCACAGAACCACATATCCAACCTTTCACAAGGAAATCTGTCTTGAGCCATGCTTTATAGTTATGATTTAGCTCCATTGAACCTTCCTCATCAGTGATAATCTGAGGAGGTGCCTTTTCTTTTGGCCAAAAAACCAAAATGGCATGATTCAGAACTTGATTCCCAAAATGGTACGTTTCCGAGGAAATACGTCCCCAAAAAGGACGCATTGCTTCTAGTGGGGCCAATACGTCCCCTCGGGAGACGTATTGTGACTTTAAAAAACAATACGTCCCCAATGGGGACATATTGTCTCCAGCAGAGCAATGCGTCCCCAGTGAGGACGTATTGCTTTTTTTTTCTTTTTTCTTTTTAATTATGATACCATGTATATTATATATATGTATATGTTAAATTGCTAAATGAATATAATCTACATTAACTTATATACAATTAACCATATATTTGAAATAATACTTGAAGATAATAAAACAATAACATAATATTATATTTATATAATACATAATATTTATAAATGTAGATAAAAGTAATTAAAATTAATGGATATAATACTAAAATTATATAATAACGTTTAAACTTATAGAAATATAGCAAATATATACATGTATTTATTTGTAAACTTAGAAAAAAAGAAAACTAATATAGCAATAAAAATAAGAAAACACTAAAATAAAAACTAATATGGTAGTATATAAGACACGCTGGTGCACTTAAAATACACACACACATATAGTATGTTAAGATATTTAAGAAGATCAATGGTTTAGAATTTTCAAAAAGTTACTGCATCTTTAAAAATGACTGAGGTGTACGGTGCCTCCGGTACACTCGAGTGTACACTAGCCTGACTCATATATAGAGTTAGGCTAGAATACACTCGAGTGTATAGATTTTTCCGTACACCTCAATGGTGTTTGCCTATCTAGACCTTGTCTTTCCAAAATCCAATCCATTGATCTTCATGGTTACAATAATAATAGGCCACATACAAAATTTGAGCTCATTTGGATGAGTGTGAGTCACTCATCCAAGGACAACAAAATTGACGCACAAAACTAATTTGTAATGCATAATTCTTTGCTCCTTTAGTTGCACGACCTATAAGTATCCAAATGAGCTAAAATTTATTATATAGTATGTTCTTCAGATATTTAAGAAGATCAATGGTTTAAAATTTTCAAAAAGTTACTACATATTTAAAAATGCCTGAGGTGTACAGTGCCTCCGGTATACTCGAGTGTACACTAGCCTGACTCTCTCTCTCTCTCTCTCTATATATATATATATATATATATATATATATATATATATATATAGAGAGAGAGAGAGAGAGAGTCAGACTAGAATACACTCGAGTGTACAGATCGCACGAATACACTCCAGTGTGTTTGCATATCAAAACTATTTTTTGCAAAATGTAAACCGTTGATCTTCACCGTCATACTATAACTAGGCTACATATAATTTTTGAGCCCATTTGGATGAGTGTAAGTCACTCATCCAAGGGAAACAAAATCGACGCGTGAAACTAATTTGAAATGCATAATTTTTGTGGTCTTCATAACATGAGCTATACATATCCAAATGTGCTCAAATTTTGCGTATGAATTGTTCATGAGATGTTTAAGAAGATCAACGGATTAGATTTTCAAAAAAAATATTGCATCATGAAAAACTACTTGAGTGTATTCCGCTCCGGATACACTCGAGTGTATTCTAGCCTGACTCTCTCTCTCTCTCTATATATATATTAAAGGTATGATACATAATATCAAAAAAATAAAAATAAAATTTCAACTATATAATGTAAATATGCATGAACAATAACAATAGATGATCAAAATAAAATATATGATACATATGATCATAAATGCAACACATATAAATCATAATATATTATGAACCAAACTTTTTTATTATGTTTAAAAATAATATACTCACATAAATCATAATAACATAATAATATTTGTAACTTCTTATCCAGTTCAAAGACAAATATAATATGATAAAAATCAAATATATTATGATTTTTTATTTAACTTAAAATTATATGTATCATATATTTTAATTTGATTGTTCATTGTTATTGTTCTAGTATATTTTACTTTGTATAATTGACATGTTTATATTTTTTGATATTATATTTCATGGCTTTAATATATATATATATATATGTATATATATATCAAATATATATATATATATCCATTTATACATACCATATATATATTTATATATATTGAGCATATCAACATGTGGTATATGTTGCTATATTAGTTTTCTTTTTCTTTTTTCTAAGTTTACAAATAAACATATACATATATATGTATGCATGTATATTTTTTTTATTTCTATAGTTTTAAACGTTATTATATATATTTAGTATTCTATCCATCAATTTTAAATACTTCTATCTACATTTATAAATATTATGTATTAATGAAATATAATATAATATTATTATTTTATTATGTTCAAGTATAATTTAAAATATATAATTAATTGTATAAAAGTTAATGTAGATTATGTTCATTTAGCAATTTAACATAACATATATATGTATATATATAACGTACATGGTATCATAATAAAAAAAGTAAAAAAATGAAATAAAAAAGCAATACGTCCTCATTGAGGACACATTGCTCTGCTGGAGGCAATGTGTCTCCACTGAGGATGTATTGCTTTTTTAAAATAGCAATACGTGGTACCACCAGGAGCAATACATCCTCTTTGGGGACATATTGCCTCAGAAACGTGTCATTTTGCGAATTAAGTTCTGAATCATGCTATTTTAATAATAAAAATACTTAAACATGCCATTTTTGTTTTTTTGCTTTTTCTTTGCCTTCTACAGAGAAACTCTCGGCTAGAGTCAACATCTGAGACTCCCATAGTAGAAAATTGTTCATATTAAGTTTGATAGAGATGAAATTAGAGACATTAAGTCCTACAAGGAATGGATAGATAGGAGGAATCATATTGCTAGTTGTTGAGCCTTTCAATCCAACATTTGATGACTCAGATGTAGAATATGTTGCCATTTCACTAATAGGAGAAGAGCCTTTGTATTCTATTTCTCACAAATAGAATTAATTCAGAAGCTCAGAGGCGAAGATCCTCATTGCAGATGAGAGAATACCGGCGAAAACAAAGAATATCTAAGACAGTCGAGAGAAGAGACAATAGGCTGATGCTCACAAAACTTTGAGAAACAGAAGAACTGAAGTCTAGCATGTTGAAAGGAATCAAATCTGAGGACAACATAGTCGATGAAGTTAGATTCAGAATGAGATCCAGCCTGAGCAGCAAGCTTCACGCTTCAGACAATCGATTCTAGACGATCTTCCGCTGTGAGGAGTATCCTTCTTTGTAGAACACCTCGTCAGACTTGACTTTAGAGCAGTAGACAACATATCTACTTTAGGGAGAGAAGAAGATCAAACAAGAGGATGAGGAATGGATCTGGATCTGTGAGCTACAAAGAAGAAAGGTGAGGGAGGGCGGGGAAGATGAAGCAGAAGCTTCGCACAGAAGGTAGGGAGGAAGGAGAGAGAAGAAGCAAAAGCTTCTCAAGCCTAGGATCCAGAGTCAGAACACTCTAATAGCTCTAATAGCATTTTGAGTTTGAATGAGACGTGAGAAATTGGGAAAGCTTTGCTACCCATACTTTGGGCACTTGCTCCTTTATTTATATGACAGATAAAAGGTTCATTTATACAGTCCGTATACAAGCCACTCATTGGCTGAGACAGAAAAAGGAGGTAGACGTAAAAGGGGTTAGATTCACTAGATTAATACATATATCTTTTTAAAGAATATCCTAACATATTGAATATCCTAACATAAGGATCATTGAAGTAATGTCTGCCTTTTTCCTTGTCTTCCTCCTCCGTCTGTCTCCCTCTATCCTAGCATGAGCCTGGAGATGAGGCCTGCAACAAGGTACCTGCAGTAGCTGCCACAAAAACCCACATTGGACACACTCATGATCTCCTTCTCTCTACTTGCACATCCTCCCATGGTCGTGTGATTTCTTCACATGACCACAAACTTGAAATAGAAATCATGTCACTTGCTACAATGGCCTTCTATAGATTGCAGAACACCTATAACACCATGGCCCACCAATCTCACCTACCTCAGTCATCACCCAGGCCATGTTCTTACTTTCACTTCACTATGGATTAGAAACTCAAGGGCCAATGTGGAAGGAATTCAACCTCACCTTGGATCTGATGGAATAGAGCAATTACAGATCAATGGTCATCCAATCCTACAAATCACTCGTTACTGATCATTATGTACGTTAGCCATTAACTTTCTTTAGTTTTAACTTGAAATATCCAATAAATTTGACCATGCATAATAACATGCTAGATAATAACCTAAAATCAGAAACATAAGTTTATTGAGTTGTCAATCCACTTAGGCCTAACTCCATAAAGATAGCACATACGTATAATATTATGATTATATAATAAGCATGGAGCACCTTGATGAATAATCATATCGTAGTTGATATGAAAATCATTATTAGGAAGTAACTATACTGTTTGATATTTTAACTTAGCATCTTGCATATAAGTATGTGTTTACATATATGGATATGAACCAATAAATTCTAAGTTGCAGCTCACAATTTCAAAGTTTGTTAATAATAAAACATAATACGATCTCACCCCTTTATAAATTATGTATATACACACATCAAGATATATAAGCATGAGTTGGGAATTAGAAATACATATGGATCTAGGGTACATACTTATCTATATCGATCATTTTTTACCAAAGGAAATATAAAAATATGTATAAGCATGCATTATTATAAGAATAAGTATGGGTGACATGTTGGTTACGTTGGAATATACTTCAAGTACCTATATACTACCTATTTATATTCACACCATATTCCAGAATTAGATGATAAATTGTACGTACACACAAATATACATGATAAGTATTATGTTAGGTATAATTTTGATTCACATGACATATGGAGAGAATGTCATTACAAAACTCAAGTTGAAAGAATGCATATTTAAAACCACACACATATATACGCTCAAGACAAAATTAGATCTATGTTACTAGAGATGAATATTAGATGTCCAATGATCATATCATCACTTAATATGTTTAAAACCCAAATAAACCATTGGGTGACTAGAATTGGGATAAGAGCTTTATATATAACTTTACTAGGAGTGTATACATATGTGTATTATGGTTTGACTAACATACATAATTTTTTCCTAAGATGAACACTCATCTTTGGGGACCAAATGTAACTATTGATAAATCATTAGGTGTGAAGACAAGGTATGTACTCCTCCCTATCTTTAACTGGGCATTATATGACTTAACGTTCGCATAGTGAGGCAGCTTTTGAAACACTTGCTCTTGTTCCATTTGTTGGACAAATCATATACTCTCAATTGGATTATTGTTATTCTTTTGAAATTACTATTATCATGTTGAATTCGGTCAATGACCCCACTTGCTATTGTTCTTAAATCATGCCACATATGTTTGTGGAAGGTGTATCTTTACACTATATTTATGCATGTTAGATAATTTGACTAGTTTAACTATTGTAGACTTTTATGTCTAACCATTAGGGTTTGTGTTTCTACCTGGGGTATGTGTTTCTACCCGTATATATACAGAGGCATGATTTTCTGCCTAGGATGTGTTTTTCCACCCACTTTACTTAGGTCAATGACTCAGTGGTGTCATGGCCCTACTATAGTACTTTAGTCCAATATATCTTCATGCAAATATTTGTTTTGATACTGATGATTGATTATGGCAAGAATCATTGTTTGATGCTTTATTTATACTGTCTCATTCTTTTGGAAATTCCTTCTCTTGTTATTACTCACTAAAACTTACCTAGCTCAAATGGCCCCTTTTAAGGAAACATCTTAGTTTACTTTTGAAATAGATAATGCCCTAGTTAAGTTTCTAATGTACATACTCAACTTTTTCTGACTCATACTCTTTTGTTTCTTATTTTTCTGGGTGTTCCCTCCACCCAGGTGTAGTTACTTTATTGGACAAATACTCAGGATGATAGTGAGCTCGTTGGTGAATTTAAAGACAGTTTTAGATAGCCTTGTTACCCTCTACATATGGTCTTATGTATTTATAGATGTAACATGTTCATTTTATGTACCACCCTTAGGGTCTGAAAGTTATGTATATAGAAAGTTATATACATCCAAGATCATAAAAAACATGTAAGCATGTTGATCATACATGAATATAAGCATAAAATAACTGATTCTAAACATATAATAGTTCATACAATCATAGTTCCAGTAAGGATACAAAAATTGGGTAGTGGGGTTACTCTTTATACCCTAGAAAGAGGACTAATCACACATGGAAATAGTAGCAAGAATGACAATAGTAGAGAGGAATAAAGTCATTATCATAGTAGAAGATAAAAGCATAGTTGTGGTGTGTGAAACCCATCTACTTTTCGGTGACCAATGGTGGACAATGCAACTACAAATCTACCCTTAGACGTTTATCAAAGGTGGAACTTGAGTACAATTCTTCCTTCTTTAGGTTTTAGGATTGTCATTAGAGGAAAGGAATGATCTGGTCAATGATGGGTAGAAGTAATCATCAACCAATGGAATGATGACATCATCAGTAGAACCTCCTTTGAGGTCAAGGCCTTATAGCCTTGACAAAGGGTAGGTGGGAGTGTCTTCAATTGATGTTCGTCAACCTATGGAAATGGTCAAAGGTCATTGGAAGTCAAAGTTCAAGAGTGAAAGTGGTAGTCTCTCAACATTAATGGAAGATCCATTTTCTAGAGACAAATTCCTTGTGTTTGTAGGTAGAGGTTAGGGTATGGAACGCTCCCACCCGCCTTATAGGTAAGTCTTGTCTTCCATGAAGATCAAAAGACAGTGGCAATTAAAGGAAGATGTCAACTTGTTGACCTGTACAACTTTTATTGATAGGTTAAAAGCTAGGTCGACCATCAGTGGGCAAAGGGTTAGGAGGACCATTAGAAGGCAGAGAAGAACTCCCTTTAGTTGGCTGAGTAGAAATACCACCAGATGATGGGAGAAGATTTTCCATTGGAAGGTAGATAATGAGATCCTATGGTTATTGGCCATTGGAATACATGCACAGTGCTAACTTTGGTTTTCAGGTGTAGAACAACCATCAGAAGGATGAAGGCAAACCTCAATCGGTAGTGGAGTGCAAGTCACCCATCAGATGGAAGACATTGTGCATCCATCAACAAGAAAGCATGGGAAATCCTTCAGAAGGTGACCTACCAGAAGGCATACAGGTCTTCCTTTGGGTGTCAACCAAAAGAAGGGAAGAGTAATGTAAATAAATGGTTAGGAAGATTAATTTAACCAATAGTTGAGTAGGTTAAAACCCACTAGGGCTATTGAAAGGGGTAGAAGGGTATGCACCTAAGAGGCATCAACCGGTTGAATAAACAACCGGTGGTTGAACAAATCATCAAAAATATGGTCTATTTATTTGAAAATTTATTTGCCCGCTATTTAGTTAGCAGGGTAGCCGCATCCTACACTCTTACCATGCAATGAGGCTCAAGCCTACCATGAAATCCAAGAATTCAGATCAAAACCTTATAAATTATCATAAAATAGAGAAAACCTAAATGAAAGATAGTTCTAAGCTAAATTGGTGGAAATGAATGCAAAACTACACTAAAAATGCACCTAAAACTAGGATGAGTATGTAATTATCAAATAACATGGAAGTTAAACATTCCTCATCCATGTGTAACATGAAATCTAACACATTTGTATACTTTCAATCCATGTGATTGCCTCACCTTTACGTCATGCTTATTTTCCTATGATCTGGTATGGCCAAGATGCCCAACTTACTACACTAAACACATATATCAATGCCATCCTTTCGAATTTTGTTACCCAAAAATACTCCTTCATCACTATCCCAACACCAACCACATCTAAGAGTTTTTATTGGAGTTTAGATAATCCCATAGAACAACAAGCATGTATATGATATGACACTAGGGTGCATTGAAAGGATATCAAAGTGAGGAATTTATTGTGTCTCTAGGTGGAAAATAGAGAAAACGAGGTTGCGGAAGGATGATTTGAATCTCCCTTCTATTTGACTTTATTGAATTTATCTATGTAGATAAGTATATTGCAAAAAGGTTATGGACATTGGTATATTTTCTTTTCGGTGGTATGCCCATGTTACATAGGGAGGGGTATGGAAGAAGTAGATAAAGTGAGGAGGGAGTGTGGCACCCTAAACTTAGAGTTTGGCACTTTTTCTACCATTTTGTTTTATTTTTTATCAAGGGAATATAAGAAGATGAAGAAGAAGTGTAGAAGAGGGTTTTGCATGCAACTTGATTTATAATTTAGTGCACTAGGTTCTTCTCCTAGTCCCGCTATGCTCAAATAGTGGCATGAGACAGAGAAAAATAATGAATCTACAAATTTGTTTCAGTAGTCAGATAGAATAATTATGTGAATGATTCCTCTCAATTCCTTAATTACCTACCATCTTTTCCAAGGAAACATGATGTTTGGAATCCTAGGCTATATAAGGTGACTTCCAACCATTGGTTGTTTCAAAAATTGGTCATTGTGAGGTTTTTTTTTCAAGTAAGGGGAGTTAAATGATGATGGTATCCATGGATGAAAATAAGAATTTGATTATAGACTCTCTAGATAGTGGATTTGATAACTCTAAAAATAAAAAAAAGAAGAAAAAAAGTTAAGCTAAATATAACGCATGAATGCAATGATGAGATTATATGTTACAAACAAGTAGGTGTGGGTAGAGAGTATAATAAGTACCACTCACTCTCCATTCAACTCAGATATGTTTTCATCCTCAATCAAATACTAAATTCAAGATGGAGAGGAAGAGATTTATTGGTCGGTCCATGGGTTTTGGTTGCTCACTATTTAGCAAAGTTTTTCACCTGTGATTAACATTGTAAGAACATATGATCTTCTCATGAGATGCACTAACTAGATCAATGCAAATATGAAGTGAAATGGGAAAACAACTTGAAATGAAAGTATCTCTTGGGTTTGCTCCCAAGAAGCACTTTTGTTTAAGGTTGACGCCTGGACGCCTGAAGCTTGATCATGATATATTGGTGGGAGAAGTGTAAGTGGTGGGTTGGTCTGCATATAAGACATAGTGAAATAAAATTTGATTCTTTGGCGATTTGTTGTGAATCCTCCACTCTAGACCCTTTCGACATATGGTGTCTCAATGAAGTAAGAGATGCCAAAAGATCCTGGATTTTTTTAGGGATCTTGCTTTGGATGATGTTTGGTGTTGTCCATTACAGTTTCACGATCTTAATTTCCTCTATGATGTACTTACAAGTGAGGAAACTCTTGAAGAACTCAGTCCATGAAAGGATTTCAGTTAGAGCATCAAGGAAGGGAATCTCAACATGTAACTTCTTCATTGCTTCCTTAAACTTTATAAATCTTGAGTCTAGACACGTATGAGATACATCGCTCTGTTAAGTAACACGTGATTTGTATACATACACCATAGATATATGTGAGGAGTTGGTGTATCTTTAGGCTCTTTCTTGGGTTTAGTCAAGGTGCTTGTTGCTGGAGGTTCAATTGTTGGTTCCATTGGTATAGCTACTGGTATAGCCATAGGAATGACTTCTTCATCATTATTGTCATCAAGAACCATCCTTTTATTGTGGAAGATTGGGATGGAGGTTGTGGTAGTGCACATCTATAACATATGGCCACCACCTTCAGCTGCTCCTCCTAGTTCTAGGAATTACTTTCAATTTGACCTGCAAATGAACATGTTAATGGAAAAATTATAGTGGTAATTTGTGCATGTTGGGCCTCCATAGATTTGTTGTAGGCATGTTGGCTTGATAGAATCTTTTTATGGTATCCATGTCTCTTTGATAATTAGAGGTTGGTATGATCTATTGACTTCCATACTCTAGTATAAGTTTTACTTGTCGATTGTAAAGTTGTTGTCTTGGATTGTAATTTTTGTGATATAATCCAGGACTATAGTTGTTCAGATAATAGCTCTATTGTTGTTGGAAACTGAAAGGACCCCAAACTGATTGTGATTGTGGTCCTTGTTAAGTTGGTGTGTGTTCACTACTCTCTCTGGGTTTCCATAATGGAATCCTAGATGGTATCTTATCTTGGGTTTGTAGTACCCATGTTAAAAAATAAAGTTCACAACATAGACTGCTTCAATGACTGAGCTTCTATCACATTAAGGTTGGTGCATGTTCAATGTGGACTAGTATATGTGATTGCATTGAAAACTGGTGTGCCATTCTACACTATAGACCTGGAAAACTATTGTGTCCAATCCAGCTTAAAAAGAGGATTGACCGCTCTTCCCATTCCTCATTATGGTTGACTCATGGTTGTCTTTCTTAAGTGAAAGAATCTTTGGATATCCATCAATAGCCCGAAGCTCAAATTTATCTTTCGTTATAGCAACCTTGAGAACTCCTCTCTTGCATGAGTATGCCCAATTTTCCTTATTCTCAACTTCCCTTCTCACCATCTTCTAGGTGTCATTAAATATCTACCATGTGAAATTGCCATTGGAGGTGACATCTAAAAACTATTTAACACCATCGTTGAATCCTCTATAGAAGGTTTCTACAAATTGTATAGAAGAGACACCATGATAAGGGTATTTGTGAAATTGCTCTTTGGATTGTTCCCATGCTACAAGGATAGTTTCTTGTGAGATTTTCTTGAATTTAGTGATCTTCCCTTTAATTTGGTATGTGAGTGAGGACGTAAAGAACTTCTCAAGGAAAAAATACTAAAATTCCTCCCAAATTCAGATGTTATCATCTAAGGAATTATACCACATCATATCCTCGTCGATGAGGGAGTGGAAGAACATGCATAGCTTCAAGGCTTCATCAGACACACCACCTTGCTTGCTCCATTCACAAAGATCTATGATTTTTTTTATGATCATGTGTGTCCTCATTGGGTCTCTAGGAAAGCAATTGTTTTGCATCAAAGTCACCCATTACGTATTTATCTTGAAGTTACTCACTGAAATGTCTTGTTGAACAATTGAGTTGTGGATGTCAACAACCTTAGGAATAGAGAACTCTTGTAGTTATATTTGTTTTTTGTCTTCTGTGACTGCTCATAATTCTGGATGCAGAACAGCTCTGGTTTCATCCATGATACTATCATGTTTTACTACTACTGTTGCTTCAACCCTAGAGTTGATCTCCACTTTGTCTATCTTGTCTTGTTGTGTGTGATGGAGTCTGTGGTAGGCTCTTTTGATGTCAGGATCAATATCTAGTCTTGGATTAGAACAACGTTGCTTGCACTATAAATAGTTCATCAAGAAGAAAGACTACCATGAGTAATATGACTGATGTGGAGTTGAATGCAAAAAGATATGAAATATTTTCAATTGTAAAACAAAAATCCTAACTAATCAAAGATAGTTAAAATGATCTAAAAATTATGTTGTTCTTGGCAAATATGTGGGATATTGAACATGCAAATTCACTATAGGTGAAATCCCTAGAGTTTACCTTAACCAGCATACAATAACCACAACCCGCAAATGAGTGGATCTTATTGTAATATAGTTCAGGATCGAACCCAAAGGACAACATATTCAAGAACTGAGAGGTTTCTTGTTTGGAATAGTCTTCAAAAAAATCAATCACCCCTCCTTTAATCTCTTCTTCATCCTCCTTCCACATCCCCATTTTATCCTTTCAACCCTACTAGTTTGTTTTGTTTTTCTTCTAGTTGAATATTTATGGTGGAAGTACACTGTATTTTTCCCCCTCTCACATCTCGTTCACTCTGGACTTATCACACCAATAGGCCTCATTATTGCTATGCCAGTTTTGTAACTCTTTTGATGCATCTGCACATTTTTGGAGTATCACTCCATCTGGGGGAAGAATCTAAAGTTGTTTTAGTGTCTCTTTTGCCTCTTTGGTCTTTCTTTTAATATTTCCAAAGTGCTCTCCTACACAAATTATCAATTTTTGCAGGATATTTTGATCTTCTTAGGTAACTTAAGCCCTCATCTCTCCTCCAAACTATTTTTTATAGTTTCTACACACTAGGGTTCATTCAACCACATGGGTTCAAAAACCAAAGACTGCCCCTTTTTCCTCCTCCTTACCGTATTGTCAGCAAAAATAATGATGGGTGCATGGTCAGATGTGTACTTCGGTACGGGTATAACTTTGTTATACATGTACATACTATACCAGTTTGAATTCACAGTGCCCAATCCAGTCTTTTCCTATAGTAATGTCTCAAGTGTATTTCCTCTCCTCCACATAAAGGGGTCATCAATAAAACCCAGATCCATCACTTTATAGTCATTAATAACATCCTGAAATTCTCAACGAATTGATCTAGTTTCATGGGTCCCTCATTCTTCTCTGTGTGTGACACAATCTCATTGAAGTCACCAAAGAAAACCACATGAAGATCAGATTCTGCTTCCAGTTTCCTAATAAGCTCCCAAGTCATTACTTTTTGTTTCTGATTTGCCGACCCATATATGTCAATACCTCTCCATATTTTTCATGTTCCATCTATGACTCAACAATCCATGTGATTCTGTGAGTACGAAATAATATCAACATTTGTATCTCTCCACCAGAAGCTAATCCCACCTGCTCTTCCCATACTAGAGACACAAATCCTTTCCATAAAGTCATGCTTTCTCTTAATGTATTTGATTATTGTTGTTGGTATCATGGTTTCCATTAAGAAAATCAAGTTTGGGCTCTCTCTCCAACATCATGAGAAGAGAGCTTGGATAGTATCAGGGTGGCCATACCCTGACAATTCCAACTCAAGATTTTCATTATTGTTCACAGAGTCAGTCATCACCAACCTCCACTACTTGAGTGCTTTTCACCCCTACTAATTACATCCTCATTCTTTCCTCACGTATCTACTTTTTCAAGATATCCTTATGTTTATGTCTCATCTATTTCAATATCCTAGTAATCATAGTCCCTTTGCCTTTTCCCTACACAGTAATCCCAAACCATGTCCTTCTCTATGATCCCAATGTAACTCTGCCTCTAGATCTCCATTGGCATTTATATTACGTTTTTTCGAGGTGGAAAACACAGTGGAAACAACAAAAAAATCTCCACATATCCTACAATAGGATCTCTTCGACAATAGCACATTCGGAGAGATGGTGTGCGGAATATCCCTTGTAAGCAGAGCAAGTCCAGCGATGTCCCCATAGATTTATGTCACTCCTCATGTGCATAGATAGTAATTTTTGTCATCCTCCAAATGCAGGCACTCAAAGTCTGTGTTTCTACATCATCCACGTGGATGGACTAGAACTTCACGTCATGCTTCTTGAGCCAATGGGAAGGACTAGCCATCTGCTTGAAGACGTGCTAGTGTTGTGGTCGCTCTCCTTCTCTCTCTCTCTCTCTCTCTCTCTCTCTCTCTCTCTTGAGGATGATGACCTCTATGGTTCATGTACGCAAGTCTATCACAAAATCTGGCCATCATGCACTTACTATTAGGAGAGGAAAGGAAGTAGGGTTTCCTAAAACCCCTAAGTAAACAAAATGTTTGTGGTTGCTCTTAAAATGAGTTGCTCGTGGACTATTAAAAGAATATTCTAAAATCA
The DNA here is from genome assembly GCA_963693085.1 of Alisma plantago-aquatica. Taxonomy (NCBI): domain Eukaryota; kingdom Viridiplantae; phylum Streptophyta; class Magnoliopsida; order Alismatales; family Alismataceae; genus Alisma; species Alisma plantago-aquatica. Next base: position 1,435,027,365 of record OY856411.1, on the reverse strand, counting down.
AATAACTAACCAATTAATCATATTAATTGACTAACAATCTCTCATCACCTGAAGCTATTCAATATATTGTGATTAGCTAGATAACTTAACAAATTAATTCTAATTAATTGTCTTAGATATTTTAACCATTTAACTTAGATTATATTTCAATATTATTCTAGTAGATTACCTAAACGTCTTAGTAATTAGTGTGATTTGGAATGTTTCCAACAATGTCTACAATTGTACTCCTATTCCATACATCCTATGTCTGTGACCCGATAGGCTCCAAATTACATTGGTAATGATATTCATAATCATGTAATGACTTGACAAGCAATGATTGGTATCTAGAAAGACTTCATTATTACCCAAGTAATAGGAGAGGTTGGAGAACAACTTAACCTAGTATTGCGACCAGTGTTACAATGATTGTATAATCCCTTTGCTTCTAGTATCCAGATTAAATTTGAGCCATGGAAACGTCATCCTCTTTATGTTCAATCTATGTTCCTTGACCTAGAGTAGAGAATTGATATACACATGATCTCAATATCATATATTTATTCATATGAGAATGGACATAATTTCATAGTCTCAACCATCAAGTGGCCAGGATATCACACCAATGGGAGGGAAAAGTTTCATCTATGTCACTAATAATAATTTGCATGTGTCACAATGTACATAAGAACTCCATTTATAGAAACCCTTTTTAAGATCATGTTGAGCCATATTAAAGATTATTGAACAACATGCAATTGTTGTAGTGACTTTAGGTCTAAGGACCACAATCACCACTATCAGATTGAGATGTGATTCTGATCACCACCATTGGCTTCCATGTATCACACTCAAAGTGGGTTTATCTGATATAATGTTATATAACAAGTATCTATGTGTTTGGTTTGATATTACATATCATGACTAATAAGATTCTTTCATAAACCAACACACACTATAGTCTTATGTGTTATTGTTATCTATTTGCCTTCTATAATAACATCTGACTAGGGACATAACAAGAATGTATATACTCTTGAAATATGTATGATCCCATTGTTCAGGTCCTCAATCCAAAGACATATGTCATTGAGTAATATCATTCTTTAGACATTATTATATTTATTCATTATCTCATATTGAAACAAGCATAATAATCAGAATTGCCTCCATTAAAAATCAAATCAATTACAAGATGTGTTGTTACAATCATCAAATGGTTGTCTCTCAGGGCATATCACATATAGTTAACCACTTGCACTCGAGCCCATCACTATGAATCTCATTCCAAGTGATCTAACATGTCCATCATTCTTCTATTGTGAAAGTGATTTTGTAAGAGGGTCAGCAACATTGCTTTTGGTTGGTACTCTACAAATCTTGACATATCCTCATTGTATGATCTCTCGTATGAGATGGTAGTGCCATTTTTTGTGCTTGGAATGCTTATGTGAACTCGATTCATTAACTTGTACAATAGCTCCATTATTATCACAATATATCTCTATTGCATCTTTAATGGATGGAACTACTCCTAGTTTTCCGATGAACTTCTTGATCCATACAACTTCCTTTTCTACGTTGAAGGCAACATTGTACTCGACCTTTGTTATGGAATCAACCACTGTCTCTTACTGGGAACCCTTCTTACTCACAACTCCAAAGTTCAGGTAAAACCTAAAACCTAATTGATATTTATAATCATCCTTGTCAGTTTGAAAGTTTGCATTGGTGTAACCCTTTACCACCAACTCTTCCTCACCACTGTAAATAAGGAATTGATCCTAATTTCTTCTCAAGTACTTATGAATATTCTTTATGACAGTCCAATGACTTCCACTGGGATTTTATTAGTACATATTCATCATTCTTAAATATATGATATGCCAGGATGTGTACATAACATCACATACTTGATAGATTCAATCGTAGATGCATATGGAATCTTACTCATGTGTGCCCTCTCTTCCAGAGAGCTTGGAAACTGAGCTCTAGAGAGACCTATTACATGTGACATAGGTAAGTTCCCTATCTTAGACTCTTACGTGTTGAACCTTTTTAGCACTTTGTCAATGTATGTACTTTAACTTAGGTTGAAAAGCCTTTTAGATCTATCTATATAGATATTGATTCCTAGAATATTGGATGCTTCTCCTAAGTCCTTCATATAGAAGGTGTTTCCCAACCATGTTTTTACCAACTGTAGATTAGGGATGTCATTCCTGACAAAAATTATGCCATCTACATACAATATGAGGAATACAATTATGCTCCCACTAACCTTCTTGTAAATGTAACATCCCTGACCTGGGTTATGCTTTAACCCTAGGTGTCTTGATTAAGAAAGATGATTATATGCTTAATCTTATCTTATGAAAAGTGATTAGGGCTCATGAGGAACTTATGTTTCAATTTTGGTCCTGTTTGAACAATGTTGAAGCAATGTTTGCTTATTTCGGACTAAAGTGCAAATTACCCAAGTTGAGGGGTTAACATGCAAATTGCACATGATAAGATGTTCCTCTGATGTTGAGACATCATAAGAATGAATATGATGCAGTGTTATGGTTTCCACAATCTTGGACACCAAGATTAAGCTTGTAAAGCAATCCTTGTGCATTAAAACCTAGTTTTGGAGTAAAGTGCAATTTACCCAAAATCCAGGGTTCAATATGAAAATTACCACTTCAATAAGGTCCTTAATGTATCTTAGCATCAGTTAGAGCAAAGAAAATGAGAGGGACTCCTCATTTGAATTAAGTTGTAGGAGAGAGAATCTTGACATTAAAATAATCAAGAATAATGCCTAATTGAAACCCTAATTCGATTTAGGGCAAAAATGAATAAAAATAATTGAAGGGCTTTCAACCAAAATGTTTTGGGTTGATTTTGAATAAGGATGGACGTTCCTTTAACAATATAAGGAACGAAAATATCTTAAGTAGGTGAAATTCCACTCACCTTTTTATAAAGCAAAGTAATATCCACTCACATGTGAGATATTATATTATAAGCATTAAGGTGCTTAATTTTCTTTTCTTTAAATTGAGGATAATGAAGGAGAATTAAAGGCAAAGGGATATGCCTCGTATCCATGGAGTTGAGGGGGAAGAGGCGGCCATAATTTTTGGATTAATTGGATTTTTATAAGGCATATTCTCTCTCATCAATTTCTTTATAAAAGTGCCATTTCCAAGCCCAAACCAAGGCCTTTTTCGGATTTTCTTCTTCCCCTTGCTTGAAAAACCGACCAAGGAGCTAGGGAGGAGCAGGGAGCACGTCCCCAACCTGTGGGTAAGCCCTTGACCTTCGTTCTCCATGATTTCATGGTGGAAATTGAAAATAAATTATGGATTCTTTCTTATTTCGATCTCCTCTTCAACCCTAGCCAACTTTTACAATCAAAAGCTTGAGGACGAGCCTAGGGGGAGTTGCAAGAGCTTCATCCACCATTAATGGCGTGAGATTGGAACTTTGGAGCTCAATTGGAGGCGGGTTTTATAACTCAAACCCTTAAACATTGCTATTGCATCAATTCTCTATGCTTTGTTGATTGATTTCTTCAATTTGATGCACTCTTGTTTCTTTGCTGCAATTTCCATCAAGAACGGTTGCTGTTCTTGGTTGTTCGAAGGAAGGGGATGATGAAATCATCCTATATGCTTATCCAAAGAAAATTACCAAGCAAAAACGTTTTGATAGCTACTCCAAATCATTTTAATTTGATTGGCTATGCGGTTTCAGCAAACCGTTTAAGGGCAAACGGTTTGAAACCATTTGGGAGCAAACGGTTTCAAGACCGTTTGATATGGTTGACCAAGCGTTGACCGTTTGGGAATTTTGTTCCTAATTATGTAGGCTGATAACCCTCCAAATTTGAGGGATTAACTTTAAAGGAATCGAGAGTTGAAGGCCAATCAATTAGGCAATCGGATTGAATCATGTGCTGATTTTCAACCTGATTAACTTGACCTGGTTGAGCAAACGGTTTCAAGACCATTTGAGATGGTTGACCAAGCGTTGACCGTTTGGGATTCCTGTTTATAATTATGTTTATTAATAACCCTCCAAATATGACGGATTAACTCCAAAGTAATCGTGAGTTGAAGCCTAATCAATTAGGGAAACCTAATTGGATTAAGTGCTGATTTTCAATCTGATTTAATTGAACTTTTTGGGCAAACAGTCTCAAGACCGTTTGAGTGCGTTGACCAAGCGTTGAACGTTTGGGATTACTGTTCCTAATGATGTGATCTAATGACTCACCAAATTTGATGGATTAATTCCAAACGAGTCATGATTTGAAGGCTAATCAATTGGGCTAACCCTAATTGAAATCAGTGCTGAAATCACAATGAGCTAATTTGAGATTTTGGGTTGATTAGCCCAAACGGTCTCAAGACCGTTTGGGGGATCATCCAAACGGTCTCAAGACCGTTTGGGGTCACCTCAAGACCGTTTGGAGCTCATCCAAATGGTCTCAAGACCGTTTGGTGGTCACCCAAGACCGTTTGGAGGTCTAGGATTGAGTATGGTTAGGTGTTTGAAGGTCTAAAGGTACCAAGTTGTTATACAATGCATTGCTGATTTGGTGATCAATCCAATGATCCAAACCTTAATTGGATGGCTTGGATTTGAGTGATATGATGGGAAAACGGTCTCAAGACCCTTTGGAGGTCATCCAAACTACCTCAAGACCGTTTGGGGTCAGGTCATACACAATTTGGATGATGGTTCAATGGTTTCAAAGTAACTAGTCTTACATTGATTAGTGTTGTAGAATCATGGATTCTAAACCCTAATTCAATTGAATCAAACCCTAATTGATGACCAATTGAGGATCAATTGAGGGTCAAATCAGTTGAAGGTTGACCTATTAAACTCAATTGAAGTATGAGGGTAGGTCCAATTGATGACTGGTTCCATGAATCCAATGATTGAAGGGATCAACATTGGAAACCCTAATTCAATTGGATGCTTTATGTAATGGAGGTCCAATGTGATTGAATCTCTTGAGAATTAAGATGATGAATGATCCATTGACCCAATGATGATTAGTAATGATAAACAAAGAAGGTACAAAGGTTGAAACCCTAACAGTACCTAAGGGACTAGTACCAATTAAGGAATGAATCCCTAATTCCTTATTGGACCAATGACTTGATACACTACGTTAATCATAGTGGTATGCTCTTGATTGAAGGGTTGATATGACCTAATCAGTTTGAGATGATTTTAACATGAATTCATACATGAATATGATTCATGTGGTGATTTAGGGTATGATCCTTAAGAAGAGAGATCATGAAACCCTAATCATGCATATAAACCCTAATTGACAGGGCTTTTGGGTTCTAACCCTAATTGAGGGCAATTCTAAATGTAACCCTAATCCAGGGTGAGGATGTAACCCTAAGTCAGGGTAGTGATGTGTGAAACTCCAATTTAGGGAAATGAGATGTAAAACCCTAATTGGGATGAATAGTGAATCTCTAATTATGGACAATTGAATGAAATCCTAATGGAGATGCATAGTAAACCCAAATTTTGGGTGACTATGGTAGAAACCCTAGTTGAGGGTGATTCCATGAGAAACCCTAATTAAGAGTTAACATCACATGAAGGTCTAATGCTATGTTGTGATGAGAGGCCCTAAGAAGGGTGAAGGTATGTGTGACTCTAATGTGGAGTCATAATGCATAAAGCCCTAATCTTGGGAAATATGACAATGAATTATAATCCTAATTTTAAATAAGGGTATAAGGAAACCCTAATGATGAGATAGAATGAATGGCCTTATAAAGGTGAAACATTTAATGTGGTTGATTATAGGCAAGCTTATTGTAAGCAATGCCTTAATCTGAGATGAATCCATATCATTAAAGATAGTTGGACCATTCTTATGTGTGACCTATGCACTTCATGGTAAGGGTGATAGGTTAATGGATGAAATGATTAAGAGGGGAAATACCTTAATCCAAGATAAGTTGATAACTTAAGGAAGTTGAAAGTGATGAGGAAAGTGATATATCAATATGTGATAAATATCACTTTTAGCATTACAGGATTGATATAGTTCAATACCTAGAATAGTTGCACAGGATTAGCATAGTCTAATACCTAGAATAACATCTGCACAGGATTGGTTAAATCCCAATACCTGGAATAATAACACAGGATTGGCTAACTCCCAATACCTAGAATAATAACACAGGATTGGATAACTCCCAATACCTGGAATGCACAGGATTGACATAGATCAATACCTGGAATAATAACACAGGATTGGTCAACTCTCAATACCTGGAATGCACAGGATTGGCTAACTCCCAATACCTGGAATAATAACACAGGATTGGCTAACTCCCAATACCTGGAATGCACAATATTGTCATAGATCAATACCTGGAATAATAACACAGGATTGGCTAACTCCCAATACCTGGAATAATAACACAGGATTGGCTAACTCCCAATACCTGGAATGTACAGGATTGGCTAACTCCCAATACCTAGAATAATAACACATGATTGACATAGATCAATACCTGGAATAGTTTCGCAGGATTGACATAGATCAATACCTGGAATAGTTGCACAGGATTGACATAGATCAATACCTGGAATAGTTGCACAGGAATGACATAGATCAATACCTGGAATAGTTGCACAGGATTGCCACAGATCGATACCTGGAATGGTTGTACAGGATTGACATAGATCAATACCTGGAATGGATACACATGAATAATATAAATCTAATGCTTGTACTAGTTGCACAGGATTGGTGTAATCCAATGCCTGGAATACTTATATAGGATTGGTATAGACCAATGCCTGAATAAGACATGATGATGTACACTCTCATGTCCATTATAACCAAAATCTGTTTAGCAGATTGGCTAAGGCCAATATGTTGAAACAAGAATGTCTCATGGGTGACATATCAAGATAATGAGTGTCACAAGAGAATATCTCATGGGTGACATATCAAGATAATGAGTGTCACAAGAGAAGTTTGACATGATGGTATAATATGGATGATAAATGATATACATGTTCTTCCTATTCCTTATTAAGAGAATGCTTTAAACTGCTTATCATATGCCTAGTTTTATACCATTAATTACAATAATAATGTTTTGGCGGAGAGTTATATCTCTCGCTGGGGCAATTTACAATTGTCTCACCCCCGTAGGATCCAACATTTTTAGGTGGACGCGGACAAAGAGGCAGATACTCTTTTGCAGGAAAATGAAAGCAACAGCTTGGACAACAGTGAGATCTCAGGTGGAGGCACTGGCTGTCAAGTCATATAGATAGTAGTCCTATGTGTCGTCTCTGTACTCTCGGGTCCTCGGAGTTTTCAGTCAGTGTTTTTGATATATCAAACTGAGGTTTTGGCTTGATGCCTCGAGATTCATATGCTGTCTGTATATAATGTTCATAAGGCAACTGATGTTGTAGTCTCTGAAAAGAGACGGTACAAGTTATATATGTTTGAACCAGAATGTAAATGTTATACAATGGTTCTTGTTGTAAAGGATTTCCTATGTGTGGATCTCTTTGCAAAAAGTTTTAATTTTTAGTGATTTTCGCTAATCCGCTACTTGATGAACGCTTTCGCATTAACTTCGAGACGGTCGTTACAATTGTGGTATCAGAGCTCTAGGTTCGCTGAGTCTACATAGACATAGGACTAAGTTGTTGAGTCTGTGTTAGTGTCCTCCAGTATACCCTATAATGATTTCTGCTTGTGCAGAGAAAGGGTAAAGTTTAAAATGACTGGAGAGCACAACGAACACATTGCTTAGGGAAATGTTGTTGCACCAAGAAGAGGTGCAAGGGATCATGCAAGAATAGAATGAGTGCCTGAGAATCCCCATTAAGACCTGATCAGGATAGAGAATCCTATGATCATGCTCTTGTTGGGAAGATTAGGGCAACAATAATGCATATGAGTGGACTGGATGCTAGGCTTACAACCTAGGTTATCAGTCCTTAATACAGAAAGCTTGAGCTTTAAAAGAGTTCCTGAATGAATTAGTCATGTGGGAACAAGGGAAAATGTGGAAAAGATTAACTTATAGCAAGAAAGTGGACTCTGCCATGAGTTCAGACAGATAATAAATTTGTGATGGTAGTACCCAAGAAGGGGCAATAAGATGAGAAGTAGGGAATGGTCTCTATAATTCTAGAGACATTTGCCTAATGGTTTTAAAAAGCCAAGTTTTTGGTACTAATAGTGCAATAAATGCCTAGTGTACCAGGGAAGTAGCCACTAAGTAAGTGCAAAGGTCTTAACCTTTCACCTGTAAGATTCTATGGCTTAGTTTTTGCTTCAGTAATAAGACTAGTAAGACCATGATATGAGTACAAGGTATGTTATAAATGTGTACATGTTGAGTACACTAAACCCTTTTTGTTATAAAAAGGAGGATTGTTGATATTGTTTTCCCCATTGGTTGCTATATAGGGATGAAATGATGAGAACTAGAATTTGAATTCTGTTCAATATTCTTTTAAATACTCTATATTGATCTTACCTCTATGAAAGAGGAAGAGGTATAGAAGAGATGCCTAGATAAAATCCAAGAATGTTAAATCTTATGTTATGATAATATGAAAAGCAAGAAATATGATAGCATGTAAGTGCATACTACTTGATCTCAGTACTTGTAAACCCTGATCAGGTATACAACTATTGATGATAAAGTGAGTATGGAAACTCTTAGATTGATATCTTTTTGATTGCCCTGATCAAGCAATCATTCTGAGACAATCTAATGAGTATCATGAAATTGGAAATATGGTATGGATAAATGTATCATATCTTAAGTACAAGAAAGAGGAATCTGATATGAATTCAGATCAGTATGTGTATATGAGGAAGTAAAAGTATGACCCTTATATGATGAGAAAGAGAATAAGGGAGGTGATCCCTGTTCAATAAAGTTGTAAATATGATAAAAAAAGAAAGATGAGAAAATGATGTGTTTTCAACACATGTGACTGATACCAAGGTAAGAGATTCTGGTATCTGAGAATTATCAGATGGTTTAGGTTGGCTATATATAAAATAATATGAACATCATATGTTAGGGGTTTATGCTTTGCATAAACATAACAACTAAATATGTCTTTAAGATAAGTTCCCATTTGACTCTGAGAATATTGTGTGAAGAAACTTTGTGTTGATCAAAGTTTTATGATGTCTCCATAACAATGAGGTGTTATGAAGAGACATGATAATATGATGAATGAATAACATCTGTTCCCTTTATCTGGGATTTCGGGGACGAAATCCTTGTTAGGGGTTTATAATTTGTAACATCCCTGACCTGGGTTATGCTTTAACCCTAGGTGTCTTGATTAAGAAAGATGATTATATGCTTAATCTTATCTTATGAAAAGTGATTAGGGCTCATGAGGAACTTATGTTTCAATTTTGGTCATGTTTGAACAATGTTGAAGCAATGTTTGCTTATTTCGGACTAAAGTGTAAATTACCCAAGTTGAGGGGTTAACTTGCAAATTGCACATGATAAGATGTTCCTATGATGTTGAGACATCATAAGAATGAATATGATGTAGTGGTATGGTTTCCACAAGCTTGGACACCAAGATTAAGCTTGTAAAGCAATCCTTGTGCATTAAAACCTAGTTTTGGAGTAAAGTGCAATTTACCCAAAATCCAGGGTTCAATATGCAAATTACCACTTCAATAAGGTCCTTAATGTTTCTTAGCATCAGTTATAGCAAATAAAATGAGAGGGACTCCTCATTTGAATTAAGTTGTAGGAGAGAGAATCTTGACATTAAAATAATCAAGAATAATGCCTTGAAACCCTAATTCGATTTAGGGCAAAAATGAATAAAAATAATTGAAGGGCTTTCAACCAAAATGTTTTGGGTTGATTTTGAATAAGGATGGACGTTCCTTTAACAAGATAAGGAACGAAAATATCTTAAGTAGGTGAAATTCCACTCACCTTTTTATAAAGAAAAGTAATATCCATTCACATGTGAGATATTATATTATAAGCACTAAGGTGCTTAATTTGCTTTTCTTTAAATTGAGGATAATGAAGGAGAATTAAAGGCAAAGGGATATGCCTCGTATCCATGGAGTTGAGGGGGAAGAGGCGGCCATAATTTTTGGATTAATTGGATTTTTATAAGGCATATTCTCTCTCATCAATTTCTTTATAAAAGTGCCATTTCCAAGCCCAAACCAAGGCCTTTTTCGGATTTTCTTCTTCCCCGTGCTTGCAAAACCGACCAAGGAGCTAGGGAGGAGCAGAGAGCACGTCCCCAACCTGTGGTTAATCCCTTGACCTTCGTTCTCTATGATTTCATGGTGGAAATCGAAAATAAATTATGGATTCCTTCTTATTTCGATCTCCTCTTCAACCCTAGCCAACTTTTACAATCAAAAGCTTGAGGACGAGCCTAGGGGGAGTTGCAAGAGTTTCATCCACCATTAATGGCATGAGATTGGATCTTTGGATCTCAATTGGAGGCGGGTTTTATAACTCAAATCCTTAAACATTGCTATTGCATCAATTCTCTATGCTTTGTTGATTGATTTCTTCAATTTGATGCACTCTTGTTTCTTTGCTGCAATTTCCATCAAGAACGGTTGCTGTTCTTGGTTGTTCGAAGGAAGAGGATGATGAAATCATACTAGATGCTTATCCAAAGAAAATTACCAAGCAAAACCGTTTTGATAGCTACTCCAAATCGTTTTAATTTGATTGGCTATGCGGTTTCAGCAAACCGTTTAAGGGCAAACGGTTTGAAACCGTTTGGGAGCAAACGGTTTCAAGACCATTTGATATGGTTGACCAAGCATTTACCATTTGGGAATTTTGTTCCTAATTATGTAGGCTGATAACCCTCCAATATTGAGGGATTAACTTTAAAGGAATCGAGAGTTGAAGGCCAATCAATTAGGCAATCGGATTGAATCATGTGCTGATTTTCAACCTGATTAACTTGACCTGGTTGAGAAAACGGTTTCAAGACCATTTGAGATGGTTGACCAAGCGTTGACCGTTTGGGATTACTGTTTATAATTATGTGTATTAATAACCCTCCAAATATGATGGATTAACTCCAAAGGAATCCTGAGTTGAAGCCTAATCAATTAGGGAAACCTAATTGGATTAAGTGCTGATTTTCAATCTGATTTAATTGAACTTTTTGGGAAAACGGTCTCAAGACCGTTTGAGTGCGTTGACCAAGCATTGACCGTTTGGGATTACTGTTCCTAATGATGTGATATAATGACTCACCAAATTTGATGGATTAATTCCAAACGAGTCATGAGTTGAAGGCTAATCAATTGGGCTAACCCTAATTGAAATCAGTGCTGAAATCACAATGAGCTAATTTGAGATTTTGGGTTGATTAGCCCAAACGGTCTCAAGACCGTTTGGGGGATCATCAAAACGGTCTCAAGACCGTTTGGGGTCACCTCAAGACCGTTTGGAGCTCATCCAAACGGTCTCAAGACCGTTTGGTGGTCACCCAAGACCGTTTGGAGGTCTAGGGTTGAGTATGGTTAGGTGTTTGAAGGTCTAAATGTACCAAGCTGTTATACAATGCAATGCTGATTTGGTGATCAATCCAATGATCCAAACCTTAATTGGATGGCTTGTATTTGAGTGATATGATGGGAAAACGGTCTCAAGACCGTTTGGAGGTCATCCAAACGACCTCAAGACCGTTTGGGGTCAGGTCATACCCAATTTGGATGATGGTTCAATGGTTTCAAAGTAACTAGTCTTACATTGATTAGTGTTGTTGAATCATCGATTCTAAACCCTAATTCAATTGAATCAAACCCTAATTGATGACCAATTGAGGATCAATTGAGGGTCAAATCAGTTGAAGGTTGACCTATTAAACTCAATTGAAGTATGAGGGTTGGTCCAATTGATGACTGGTTCCATGAATCCAATGATTGAAGGGATCAACATTGGAAACCCTAATTCAATTGGATGCTTTATGTAATGGAGGTCCAATGTGATTAAATCTCTTGAGAATTAAGATGATGAATGATCCATTGACCCAATGATGATTAGTAATGATAAACAAAGAAGGTACAAAGGTTGAAACCCTAATAGTACCTAAGGGACTAGTACCAATTAAGGAATGAATCCCTAATTGCTTATTGGACCAATGTCTTGATACACTACGTTAATCATAGTGGTATGCTCTTGATTGAAGGGTTGATATGACCTAATCAGTTTGAGATGATTTTAACATGAATTCATACATGAATATGATTCATGTGGTGATTAAGGGTATGATCCTTAAGAAGAGAGATCATGAAACCCTAATCATGAATATAAACCCTAATTGACAGGCCTTTTGGGGTTTAACCCTAATTGAGGGCAATTATAAATGTAACCCTAATCCAGGGTGAGGATGTAACCCTAAGTCAGGGTAGTGATGTGTGAAACTCCAATTTAGGGAAATGAGATGTAAAACCCTAATTGGGATGAATAGTGAATCTCTAATTATGGACAATTGAATGAAATCCTAATGGAGATGCATAGTAAACCCAAATTTTGGGTGACTATGGTAGAAACCCTAGTTGAGGGTGATTCCATGAGAAACCCTAATTAAGAGTTAACATCACATGAATCTATAATGCTATGTTGTGATGAGAGGCCCTCAGAAGGGTGAAGGTATGTGTGACTCTAATGTGGAGTCATAATGCATAAAGCCCTAATCTTGGGCAATATGACAATGAATTATAATCCTAATTTTAAATAAGGGTATAAGGAAACCCTAATGATGAGATAGAAGGAATGGCCTTATAAAGGTGAAACATTTAATGTGGTTGATTATAGGCAAGCTTATTGTAAGCAATGCCTTAATTTGAGATGAGTCCATATCATTAAAGATAGTTGGACCATTCTTATGTGTGACCTATGCACTTCATGGTAAGGGTGATAGGTTAATGGATGAAATGATTAAGAGGGGAAATACCTTAATCCAAGATAAGTTGATAACTTAAGGAAGTTGAAAGTGATGAGGAAAGTGATATATCAATATGTGATAAATATCACTTTTAGCATTACATGATTGATATAGTTCAATACCTGGAATAGTTGCACAGGATTAGCATAGTCTAATACCTGGAATAACATCTGCACAGGATTGGTTAAATCCCAATACCTGGAATAATAACACAGGATTGGCTAACTCCCAATACCTGGAATAATAACACATGATTGGCTAACTCCCAATACATGGAATGCACAGGATTGACATAGATCAATACCTGGAATAATAACACAGGATTGGCCAACTCCCAATACCTGGAATGCACAGGATTGGCTAACTCCCAATACCTGGAATAATAACACAGGATTGGCTAACTCCCAATACCTGGAATAATAACACAGGATTGGCTAACTACCAATACCTGTAATGCACAGGATTGGCTAACTCCCAATACCTAGAATAATAACACAGGATTGACATAGATCAATACCTGGAATAGTTGCACAGGATTGACATAGATCAATACCTGGAATAGTTGCACAGGATTGACATAGATCAATACCTTGAATAGTTGCACAGGATTGACATAGATCAATACCTGGAATAGTTGCACAGGATTGACACAGATCGATACCTAGAATGGTTGTACAGGATTGACATAGATCAATACCTGGAATGGATACATAGGAATAATATAAATCTAATGCTTGTACTAGTTGCACAAGATTGGTGTAATCCAATGCCTGGAATACTAATATAGGATTGGTATAGACCAATGCCTAAATAAGGCATGATGATGTACACTCTCATGTCCATTATAACCAAAATCTATTTAGCAGATTGGCTAAGGCCAATAAGTTGAAACAAGAATGTCTCATGGGTGACATATCAAGATAATGAGTGTCACAATAGAATGTCTCATGGGTGACATATCAAGATAATGAGTGTCACAAGAGAAGTTTGACATGATGGTATAATATGGAGGATAAATGATATACATGTTCTTCCTATTCCTTATTAAAAGAATGCTTTAAACTGCTTATCATATGCCTAGTTTTATACCATTAATTGCAATAATAATGTTTTGGCAGAGAGTTATATCTCTCGCTGGGGCAATTTATAATTGTCTCACCCCCGTGGGATCGAACATTTTTAGGTGGACGCGGATAAAGAGGCAGATACTCTTTTGCAGGAAAAGGAAAGCAACAACTTGGACAGCAGTGAGATCTCAGGTGGAGGCACTGACTGTCAAGTCATATAGATAGTAGTCCTATGTGTCGTCTCTGTACTCTCGGGTCGTCGGAGTTTTCAGTCAGTGTTTTTGATATATCAAACTGATGTTTTGGCTTGATGCCTTGAGATTCATATGCTGTCTGTATATAATGTTCATAAGGCAGCTGATGTTGTAGTCTCTGAAAAGAGATGGTACAGGTTATATATGTTTGAACTAGAATGTAAATGTTATACAATGGTTCTTGTTGTAAAGGATTTCCTATGTGTGGATCTCTTTGCAAAAAGTTTTAATTTTTAGTGATTTTCGCTAATCCGCTACTTGATGAACGCTTCCGCATTAGTTAATCATGTTTTCGCGAGACGGTCGTTACAGTAAACACAAGGTTTATCGTCATTTTGACTAAATTCAAACTCTTTGACTTCTTCATTAAATGAAGATTCTAGCCACGCGATGCTTGCTACAATCCATACATTGACTGTTGTATCTTACATACCTTATTGGCTTCTTTTAGATTTAGAAAATCCTAAGGTTGTGTCATGTACACATCCTGAAGAATATTATTGTTAAGGAATGTAGTTTTAACATTCATCTACCAAATCTCATAGTCATAATAAGTTGCAATGGCAAGCATGATCTCAATGGATTTAACCATGGAAACTGCAGGAAACGTTTCATCATATTCAACACCTTGAACTTGTTTAGAACCCTTTGCAACCAATCAACCTTTATATGTGTGTAAATTACCATCCATGACATTCTTCTTTTTGAAGACCCACTAGCACCCTCTGGGTTTACCCCTTCAGGTGGATCCAAAAGGGTCTATACCTTGTTGGAATACATGGAGTCCATCTCAAATCTCATGGCTTGAAGCCACCTCTTAGAATATGGTCCCTCAATATCCTCTAAGTAGGTTGTTGGATCATTGTCATTTATGACCGACTCATCATCCCATTGAGTCACGAGATAACCAAATCTCTCTTGTTTAAGGCGTGTCCTAGTAAATGTTCAAGTGTTACATGAGGAACTTGAGATTCCATAGTTGTTTGTGGTTCCTCTTGTTCCTTGTCTACTTCCATAGGTTTAATGTTTTCTTATTGGTCTCAAAATCCCTTGAGCTCGATTTTCCTCTATTGGTTCCTTTAGAAATAAACTACTTTTACAGTAGTTCTTACGATAAACACTTTTTTGTGAGATGGAATATAAAAATAGTATCACTTGTTTTCCTCAGGATATCCAACAAAATAACATTTATCAGATTTGGTTTCAAGCTCATCCGAAAACATTTTTCTCACATAAGCTTCAATCCCGAAATCTTCATAAAAGACATATTAGTTTCCCAGTCCATATCTCATATGGTGTATTTTGAACCATTTTAGAAGGTATGTGGTTAAGTGTAAATGTTGTAGTTTCTAAAGAATATCCCCATAAGGAAGTTGAAAGAGTAGGACAACTAATCATTGACTGCACCATATCTAGTAGTGTATGGTTCCTTGTTTCTGATACGCCATTATGTTGTGGTGTTCCAGGTCGAGTCCATTGTGACACAATACCATGGTCTCACAAAAGGTCCTCAAACTCTTGGCATAAATATTCTCCACCTGATAGACACACAATAACTTAGTCTTTTACCACATCACTTACACTACAACCTACCATTTCATTCATGTCACACCATTGCTTTGGCATCCATGAAAGTACACTTGATGTAATTGTTGGTACCATGATTAGACGATGCATGATCACTTCTTTCCTGAAACAAAATGTCAAAAGAATAGGAATGATTTAATCCCTATCGTTGCCTTCATTTTCATTTATTCACTAACTAATAGTCCTTATTCATTTCAAAAAGCATGTCAAGATCAACATTTGAAACAACCACAACAAGCTATCTTTCACTCCTATAGAAAAATTAGCAATAGTAATAACAACAACCATGACATGGCCAACGAAACGAGTAAGCTTTATATTGTTATATTAATCAATGATGAAACCTGAGCATGAAGCCCCATTCGATCTGTCCCCCTCCTCAGTTCAACATGAAAGGAAATCCAAGTCTATTCTTTTTTGTAGCTTAACAAGATGCAGAGGTTTTGAAAATTAAGGTATTGACTAGATGAGTGTTCTTCAAGCTTCCAGGAATGCAAGTGAATGTTTGAGGAAATAAACAAATAATGGCTAACATTTGTTCTTCATGTCTGGGTTCTTCCCCATAGAAGTACATTCATTAGGTGCCCTCGAGGGAGTGTCATGAGATTTCCACCTCTAGTGCCTAACTCATCCCCCACCTGAGCAAGTACAAGCTGACAATTACCCCCAAGAAGAAGAAAAAATACAAGAAGATGATTCTTGTTAGTATCAATGACCAGAGAGCCAATCATATGATGGTTGTATTGGGGTAGTATATACTTGATTTGGTATTAATAAAGGTAACTTTGTATGTTATGTTTTCCTCGGTCATGAGATGATGATCTAAACATATTAGATGTCTAAAGAATGATGTTACACAATGACATATGTCTTCAGGTTGGGAACCTGAACAATGAGATCATATGTATGATAAGAGTACATATATTCTTGTTATGGACCTAGTCAAATATTATTATGGAAGAAAAATAGATGAAAATAATGCATAATACTAGAATGTATGTTGACCGAGGACAGAGTCTCACTAGTCATGATATTGTATATCAAGTCAAACACATACATACTTGTTAGAAAATAGTGTACCAAAATAACCCACCTTGAAAGTGATACATGGAAACATTGAATAGTAGTCTGAATCAACTTTCAAAATGATAGTGGAGATTTAGTTCTTTGAGCTAGATACTACACTTGTCACATGTCACTCGATGAACTTTGAGAACATCCAACGTGACCTTGAATAAGGGTTTCCATGAAGGTGGTGCTTGAGTACATTGTGACACATGGGGATTGACTGTGAGCGATGTATATGGTATTTGTCCCTCATCTAGAGTTGATATCCTAGACACTTGATAAGTGAGACTAAGAAATGCATGGCATGCCCATGTGAATCAATATTTGATGTTGAGCTCGTGTGCATCTCAACAATCTACTCTAATTCAAGAAATGTAGATTGAGTATTTAAAGAATGATGAGTCCATTCCTTGCATTAAATAAAAATATCTTAGAAAAAGGAACTATATGATCATGGTAACATTTGTCAAAGATGTAGGTGGAATTTGTTCTCCAAATTTCCAACTACTTGAGTAGTAATGTTATGTTTCTAGATATCACTCATTCCTTTTAATGTCATAATCAGGTTATGGATATTCAATGACAAGTTAATTTGGGACCTATAGACATGTATCGAATGCAATGAGAAAAAGAATATTAATCTTGGACAATATTTAATTTGGTTACTAAAGTGTTTAATTAATCATTCTAAATTATATCAATTGTCAGCGACTAACCAGAGTGTCTAGTCAACTAACTGGTGTCCCAAATGACTTCCTAGAGTGTCCAATCGACTGGCTGATGTGTTAGTCGATCAACTGGAGTGTCCATTTGAATGTTGGAATGTGCTAACTATAGATGATGGAACCAATCAGTCAACAAAATGAAATGATCAATCGATCAAATAATGAAAGTCGTCAATGGGTAATCACAATATCTAGTTGATCAATTGGAGTGTCCAATTCATCAGTTGGGTTAAATCGACAAGTTTAAATGAGTCAAAAAATTTAAGATTGGACAAAATGACACACAATAATAGTCATCTTAAAACCAATGTTATTTCTCCATTAACTACAAGCCAATCGATCAAGTGGATTGGCCATTCGATCAATTGACCACATGCAACCGTTGCCCAACCATGAAATTTGACCCTTTATCTCTCCAGTGTTTGTGAAACCATGGCCTTGTCACTCTTATGCAAAGGCAGATAGGAAGGGATCTCAACACACACATACACTTAACTTCTCACTATTGTAGTAATGTGACAACCCAAGCCATCTTACTTGTGAAAGGGACATATAGGAAGAGAGTAAAAGTCGATGCTAGAACATTGACAGTGGAGGAAAAACTCCTTCCCGCTATCTTTGGAAGTACTACATGGTGTTCCTAGTAGTCCACATGGACTACATGGAGGTGTGGAAGTCTTTTTTCTATACTAGTGGGACGTTGTCAACCACTGTCCATGAGTACTACACCATGTGGACACCATCGACGACTGTCTATGTGCTACTTGAGAAGGAATCACATATGAGTGAAAGGATAATTACTTAAATTGATCTAGGGCAATGTGATGGAGTGGACTTTTGGAATCCTTAAATGTCCAATGACATAAGTGAATTCTTGCATGTTGAGTAATTTGAGAATTCCAAGTGTTTTGGTAAAGTTTGATGGTTGGTTTAGGTTGATATCTTGATTAAAATCCCTAAGTTCATGCCTTTTTGGAATATTAATTTGGATGATCAAATAGCTTAGTTTCGTCTCCATATTTGAGTAGAATGTATCTTGAGAGATAGGGAAGCTATAGTTAAAATTTGGTAGAAATTGGAGTATCCTAGAGAGAGTTATTAAGGTTTGAAATTTAGAAAATAATGTGTATTATTGATGATTTATGGACCAAAGTTCTAATCTTTAACATGTATGATGCACCCTTTATTTGGGATGGGTCTGCGTTGCCAAGTTTTAGCCTTAGATCAAAGATCCAGTGGCTGTGGCCTTTAAAAAGGATAAGCCACATATTGGGTTGTAGCTAGCTTTAATATGGAGAGTAGATCATGGATCTGATGGATGTATTTTTGTCCTCAACCTCTGGCGGTTTGGGACTGAGACGTGGGGTGTCCGTGACCCACCAGGGATGCCACGACCACCTAGGACGTGCATCAAGGAGGAGATCAAAGTGAGCGGTTGGCCTCACCTTTCCGAGTGCATCCGTCCTGATACTAATAGTGTGGCATTTAGTGGAGCATGGACAGAGAACGAGCCCCCTTACTATTGTCTTCTCCATCGCAAATTGTAGGTGGCGGAAAGAGGATGAGTACAAGATTCAAAGCATTTCAAAGGAAAGTGAATAGAGGAGAAGCAATGACGAGGGTACAAGAGTAGGATTCCCACATTTACAGTGAGCTTCATGGTCTTCTTCATGGATGACAACCTCCAATTTGTCAAAGAAGAGACCTTGAGTTGTAATCTGTGTTTATGATATCCCACCCCAATCAGATGATGTGAAGGGGTTCAGGAAGCTTTGACGGAGATCCTAGTATCCTTGGCTAAAGCTAGGAGGGACCGGAGACATTTTCCCCTTTTCGCTCTGCCATGGCAGCAAGCTGCTACGGCGACCCTCACCGAGATCGTGAGGAGGAGCTGGCATCTTACAGGCGAGAGCTCGGAGGCATGTAGCAAGACCAGGCGAGTGCCTATGTGGTGATAGGAAGAGGTAAGGAGCAAAAGAACCTTGTCTACTGCTCATCGGAGATGAAGCCAGCGGCGGCGGTAGATGTTTGCGGAGGAACAAAGTCTCGCTTGGGACTGATCGCGTGAGAAGGTGAAGGGGGCAGGGAGCCGGACCGGGTCCAGACGCACAAACTGCCCGATTCCATCTTGAACCCAACCGGCCCAATGAAGAATTGTCCCGCAACAAACAAGGAAGCCACAACCCCCTACATGAGCCACATGTTACCTCTTGATTGGCCACAAAACGGTAAATATCATGAAAAACACTTAGATTTTGTATAAATCATAATAATTAGCTCGAGCATCAGAAAAATACAAACAAAGTACAAAAATTCTCAAAAAATGAGTAGAACATAGTAGAATGATAATATCAGGCTTTTGATGCACTAATAATAGTGATATAATGTAATATGTGAAATTCTCATATCATGGATAATAAATATAAAATGATGCCCTAAAATTATGAAAAAAATACCAGTAAATCTATATTCTTGTTTATAATACTTTTTAGGTCAGAGATTATGATGTTGATGCATGAAATCATGTAAATTGCTTCATATGGCTATCTAAGGCTAATAACCCTAAATAAAATGCAATTAATATAAGATGCTCAATTAATGATGAAATTTATAGAATACCCTCATAACAGTAACTGGAAGATAATATGTAAATCTGAGATTAGTTTTATACACAAAATCCATCTTATATGAAGATGACCCTTAATACATGTTATGAAACCCTAATTAAGGTTAACGTACATAAACTAGGGTTAATATGTGCACAAAAAGGATATGGAACCTAATGTTCAGATAATGAACCATAATCTAGAAAACAACATCAGTAAGTTAATTCTAAGACAAGAATGCAAGTAATGATGCACATATCCTAATGAACTAAGCTAAACCCTAATGGACATAACTAGGATTAAGATGATGAGAACTTGATGATAGTATACGATCTTGTCTTGATTAGGTTTAACATGGATATCGATGATCCATCATTATATATGATTAGGATATCACTTTGGAAGGTACGCCATTACCTCTTACTTGGCTTATTATAGAATATGCTTGTGTTATATGTGTAGTAAAATACTTGGCATATGATATTGGATGAAATGATTGTTCTTGTATGATATGTTGCTTGATTTTCCGTATTTATGGCTATGAGCACATGAACAAAATATCTGCCGTTATTTGATAGCACTAAATCTCTTTGGTAGAATAGTGAATTGATGAAAGTACTAAATCTCATTGGCAGAATAGTACATGTGAGCATTAAATCTCTTTGGCAGAATAGTGCATGTATGAAAGTACTAAATCTCTTTGGCAGAATAGTACATGTGAGCTCTAAATCTCTTTGGTAGCATAGTGGATGTGGTTGATCAACTTTATATATAATGGAAAGTCATGCTAAAAACATGTGTTCTTTTTTGTTAATAAATATCTTTGTGCAAGTATAAACATTTTCTTATATTTGTTTAATGCTGCCAAGTAATAGTTTTATCTTATTTCCAAGAGATTATGAGAGGTATATAAAAGACACGTAGGCATACTCAGTACAATTTTCTTTAATATTGTGTAGACATGTACCACATGTAATCTTTTGTTGAGGTTGTGGTCATGCTTTTGAAGACCAAGATAGTTGAGAGTTATGTGGCGAGCTGATGTATAGGCGGACCTGCTATCTTAAGATCATGTTGTTTAGTGGTAGTATATGTATATGTATAGTTTTCTATTCAATATGTAAAATCAAATGATGTAACAATTCATGTTGTAATTATATGTTGAATGGTGAAGATGTGTTGCATGGTTTTATTATTGATCATGTACATTTGCTACTGTTGTTTCCTTAAGACTTCCTCTGATTTTCTTCTTCTTAGCCTAGTGTGGGGTGTTCAAATTGGGATTCTCGTTGAGGTGAGGGTTTCAATTTGGACGTCACACATCAGATTAAGTTTTAGAAAATTCAGAGACGTCATAGGTGGTATCAGAGCATGAACAATAGCAAAGTCGGACATTTGCTCATTATGCAACTCAAACTAAGAACATTGAACTCAAAACAAACCTTTAGGGTTAGATTAGTTGTCTTTTAGAGACTAGATCTGACCTAGCCTCTAGGTTAGCACCAAGATGTCAGAGAACTAGGTCTATACTGCTTCTTGTTGTATAGCAAGTCCTTAGATGTCGTTCTTTCCTTATAGTGCAGCGGTACGGGACGTTGCATTATTTAGAAATGACGTGCATCAAGGGAAGAGAAATCCTAAACATATGGTGCTCATTTTCTAGAGTAGCTATGCTAGTCTACACCATGTTCTCACCCTTTTCACTAGTTTTTAATGACACTGTACTCCCTACTATGTGTGGGACACTCATTTTTTGGATTTGGTTTTTGATTAAAATCGAATCGAACCTTGATAGTTTTCTTTGACGCATGTTTTATCGGAGAAAAACTATATAATATTTTATTAAATATATGTATTACAAAAATGTATCCCCACACATGTACGAGTAGGAGGTGATCATGCAACCTAAGTGAAAGTGAGTGACATCAGTCTAGAAAAGAGAGTAGTTCTAGATTAGATGTCTAGAGCCTTATAAGAATATGTGATAGTTAGAATGATAACTCAAATAAGATTAAATGATGATCTAAGTTGTATAGAGATGATATATGTTAGTTTATGACGATCTATGTTTGTCTTTGAGGACATAAGTTCAATTTTGAGGATTTGAGATAGGCTTTGATGATGAAAGTATGTATATTTTGTAAGATGAGACAAGATAAGTTAAGATAAGTTATGTAAGACAAGATGTGAGTCAGCATGAGCCTCAAGATCTTTTACAAAGGAGGACCTCTAGTGTTAGGACCAATTTTAGGGTTAACTCCAGAGAGAGTGAGACCCATTGGGAGAAGGTTAGAGAACCTAAACTCCAAGATATGATATGATGAGAAATATGTGATATGATATGTGAATATGTGAATATGAATATGAGCACCTACCATCTGGGTGAGGGAGAGAGAGAGTCCCAAGACCCTAGAGGAGGTAACTATGCTAGTTTATGTTAAGCCTCAAGCTCGGGTTGGTGGTTCCTTGTAGGAATCTAGTGGATGCATATAAGAGAATTTTGGGTAAGCATGTTTCATGGGTTGTTTGTGCTTATGTGGCTAGAGCTCAAAAAGCAATCAACTAGTACCAATGAGGTAGACCTGTTAACCCTAGGCCAAAGAGGGAAGATAAAGTATATGCATATGAGACACTCATAGAGTTGAGTTAGCTGAGAGAGACTGAGCATGACACTACCCTCATGAAATGGGTCAGGAGAACCTCAATTGGACTAGATGAAGTTTTGATATATGTTTAACAAGCCACTCACATAAGTTTGTTTAGCACAACCATGATATAATATAAGTAAGGATGAGATCGAATCTCAAGACATGATATATAGACATGATATGATAGTAGGAATGATGATGGAACAACGAGTGTATTTTGATAGGTCTCTATGTATAAATGGTTAACCATATACATGAATAATGATGATAATTTGATATTGTTGGCTAATCTTGTAATGAAATCACTAGTAAATGTTGCAATTTATTATGAGCAATGAAATAAGATCATTGGGATGAAACATGTTACATGAGGTGTTAATATTAGTGCCTAATAAAGATGAAAAATATAGGTTGACAGTTAGCACCACATAATGATGGTGACACCTTAACACGATCTAGATGGATTAAGTGGGTTAACCATAGTTAACGCCCTCCTAAGTGGCATATGATAAGGTTGACCATGTTCTAACAATTAGCGCAATAAAATGTTCATGACACCTTGATATAATGGGCTAACTTTGGTTAACTCCTTTAGAACATGGTAATATGATGTGGGAAGCCTAATGCATGGGTTAAGATATGGATGCAACCCTAACATATGAGATATGTCATGACATAATTAGAGTTTCTAAACCCTTTTTAAAGGGGTGGTTCACCCTAGCTGCTTTGATAACCTTCTAGGAGTGGTTCATATATGTTTTAGACATGTTGTTTATGGGACTGTTTCATATAGAGTGGTGCTCTACATATGGATGAGGACCTTGAGTTGTCCTTGGAGTACAAGTATGGCTTAATTTTGAGGACAAAATTCCTTTTAAGATGTATATGATGTGATGGACTGGTTTTTAGCTTAATTTTGAGGATGAAATATCTTTTCAGGTGTGTAGGATGTGATGGAGTGGACTTTTAGAATCCTTAAATGTCCAATGACATAAGTGAATTCATGCATGTTAAGTTATTTGAGAATTCCAAGTGTTTTGGTAAAGTTTGATGGTTGATTTAGGTTGATATCTTGATTAAAATCCCTAAGTTCATGCCATTTTGGAGTATTAAGTTGGATGATCAAATAGCTTAGTTTCGTTCCAAATTTGAGTTGAATGTATATTGAGAGATAGGGAAGCTATGATTAAAATTTGGTGGAAATTGGAGTATCCTAGAGGGAGTTATTAAGGTTTGAAATTTGGAAAATAATGTGTATTATTGATGATTTATGGACCAAAGTTCTAATCTTTAGCATGTATGATGTGCCCTTTATTTGGGCTGGGTCTGTGTGGCTACGTTTTAGCCTTAGATCATAGATCCAGTGGTCATGGCCTTTAAAAAGGAGAAGCCACAGATTGGGATGTAGCTAGCTTCAATATGGACAGTAGATCATGGATCTGATGGTTGTATGTTTGTCCTCAACCTCCAGCGGTTTGGGACTGAGACGTGGGGTGTCTGTGACCCACTAGGAATGCCACGACTGCCTAGGATGTGCATCAAAAGGGGGATCAGAGCGAGTAGTTGGCCTCGCCTTTCCGAGTGCATCCATGCTGATACTAATAGTGTGGCATTTAGTGGAGCATGGACAGAGAACGAGCCCCCTGCTGTTGTCTTCTCCACCACAAATCATAGGTAGTGGCAAGAGGATGAGTATGAGATTCAAAGAATTTTGAAGGAAAGTGAATAGAGGAGAAGCAAGGATGAGGGTACAGGAGAAGGATTCCCACATTTACAGTGAGCTTCGTGGTCTTCTTCATGGCCGACAACCTCTAGTTTGTCAGAGATGAGACCTTGAGTTGTAATATGTGTTTACGATCTACCACCCCAATCGGATTATGTGAAGGGGTTCAGGATGGTTTGACAGAGATCCTGGAGTCCTTGGCTAAAGATAGGAGGGACCAAAGGAATTTTACCCCTTTTTTCTCTGCCATGGCAACAAGCTGCTGTAGTGACCCTCACCGAGATCGTGAGGAGGAGCTGACATCTAACAGTCGAGAGGTTGGTGGCATGTAGCAAGACTAGGAGAGTGCCTGTGTAGTTATAGGAATAGGTGAGGAGCAAAAGAATCATGTCTACTGCTCGCCGGAGATGAAGCCAGCGACGGCGGAAGATGTTTGCGGAGGAACAAAGTCGCGCTTGGGACTTATCACGTGAGAAAGCGAAGGGGGGCAGGGAGCTGGACCGGGTCCAGATGCATGAACCACCCGATTCCAACTTGAACCCAACCGGCCCAGTGAAGAATTGGCCCACAGAAAACAAGGAAGCTGCACCCCCACATGAGCCACGTGTCGCCTCCTGATTGGCCAAAAAAAGGTAAATATCCTTAAAAAACTTATATTTTGTATAAATCATAATAATTAGATCGAGCATCAGAAAATTACAAACAAAGTACCCAAATTCTCAAAAAAATGAGTAGAACACAATAGAATGATAATATCATATTTTGATGCACTAATAATAGTGATATCATGTAAGATGTGAAATGCTCATATGATGGATAATAAATATAAAACGATGCCTTAAAATTATGAGAAAATACCTGTAAATATATATTCTTGTTTATAATACTTTTTAGGTCTGAGATTATGATGTTGATGCATGAAATCATGTAATTTGCTTCATATGGATATCTAGGGCTAATAACCCTAAATAAAATGCAATTAATACATAGATGCTCAATAAATGATGAAATTCACATAATATCCTGATATCAGTAATTGGAAGATAATATGTAAATCTGAGATCCGTTTTATACACAAAATCCATCTTATATGAAGATGACCCTTAATACATGTTATGAAACCCTAATTTAGGTTAATGTACATAAACTAAGGTTAATATGTGCACAAAAAGGATATGGAACCTAATGTTCAGATAATGAACCATAATCTAGAAAACAACATCAGTAAGTTAATTTTAAGACAAGAATGCAAGTAATGATGCACATGTCCTAATGAACTAAGCTAAACCCTAATGGACATAACTAGGATTAGGATGACGAGAACCTGATGATAGTATATGATCTTGTCTTGATCAGGTTTAACAAGGATATAGATGACCTAGGATTATATGTGATTAGGATAGCTCTTTGGAAGGTACATCATTACCTCTGACTTGGCTTATTATATAATATGCTTGTGTTATATGTGTAGTAAAGTACTTGGCATATGATATTGGATGAAATGACTGTTCTTGTATGATATGTTGCTTGATTTTCTGTATTTATGGCTATGAACATATGAAACATAAAATATCTGCCATTATATGATAGCACGAAATCTCTTTGGAAGAATAGTGCATTGATGAAAGGACAAAATCTCATTGGCAGAATAGTACATGTGAGCACTAAATCTCTTTGGCAGAATAGTGCATGTATGAAAGTACGAAATCTCTTTGGCATAATAGTACATGTGAGCACTAAATATCTTTGGTAGAATAGTGCATGTGGTTGATTAACTTTATATATAATGGAAAGTCATGCTAAAACATGTGTTCTCTTTTGTTAATAAATATCTTTGGGAAAGTATATGATTTTTGTTATATTTGTTTAATGCTGCCAAGTAATAGTTTTATCTTATTTCCAAGATATGATGAGAGGTATATAAAATACACGTAGGCATACTCAGTACAATATTCTTGAATATTGTGTTGGCGTGTACCACGTGTAATCTTTTGTTTAGGTTGTGGTTATGCTCATCAAGACCAAGATAGTTGAGAGTTGTGTGGCGAGCTGATGTACAGGTGGAAATGTTGTCTTAAGATCATGTTGTTTAGTGGTAGCACATGTATATGTATAGTTTGCTATTGAATATGTAAAATCAAATGATGTAACAATTCTTGTTGTAATTATATGTTGAATGGTGAACATGTGTTGTATGGTTTTATTATTGTTCATGTACATGTGCTACTATTGTTTCCTTCTGACTTCCTCTGATTTTCTTCTTCATAGCCTAGTGTGGGGTGTTCAAATTGGTATTATCACTGAGGTGAGGGTTTCAATTTGGACGTCACACATCAGATTAAGTTTTAGAAAACCTGGGGACGTCACAGGCAAGGTAGATCTTGGACCCTATTTCCTAGTACATCATTTTTATGCAATCTTCTTTTTATAGAATTTATATTGAACCTTTTTTTCTATTGCCACCCCTATAGTAGTATTTTAGCCAAGTCAATTTACAGAGTATCGAGATATAAGTTGATGTGATTGGATTTAGTTTTATCATTTATTTTTTAGCATATTATGAAAATGATTAAATGATAAATGTGCATATCTGATTAAATACCACAATCTCTAGGTAATGTGTTGTAGATCATGTATATATATGATATGATATTATATATATGCAATCCCTACACATCACTATAAAAGTGTTTTGATGGTGTATGTATGTGTGGTCATGGCGAAAACCCCTTGGATGCTTTTGTGTGGTTGAATGGTTTATTTCCTATCTTATAAATTTGGTTTCCATACTTAGAATTCCTCTTTCTTATCCAAATGTAAATAATTCTTAACTCTCTATGCTCCCCTCAAATGTAACTCGAGGTATTCTCATTACACAATGTAAATATAGGCTTAGCATTAATATATATTATTTGCATAAGAAGGTGTTATGTCCAGGCGAGTCAACTCACTAGAACATTGGAGGAGCTATCTATCTAGAGGTTCCATCTGATCAAATGGAGGACCAACCAACTGATTAGGGGAGTCCATCCAACTACTTGATCTAGAAGCTAGTCGACCAACTGAAGGAGACCAATCAATTAACAAGTGGACCAACTGTTGATTGGAGGAGTCCAATCAACTAATCAACATGTATCCAACACAGTTTTTCCTATATAGGTTATACATGTGATGTATGACCTTAGGTGGATAGCAATTCACTATGGCTCCAAAGAATTGCATTAATGTGTCCATAACCATGACTTGTATTTTGTGAATGCATGTTTTTTGTGTGGAAATAGTATGTATATGATACGTATTATAAGTATGTAGTGATTAAAAATGTAAATGTATTTTTAAATAAAATCCCTCTATTAATACTAAGTCTTCGATGCTTTTCATAAATAGAACACATGAAAAGCTTGATTGACTAATAGGTTACAATCAAACATGGTGCATTGTCTATGTCGTGGAAGTATGATGGTAGATATGTGGATATGCCAAAGCAAGGAGCATATTTTGTCATGTCATCTTTTGGGTTAGGCTTAACTAGGTGACCATAGTGAGATTAAGTTACTAGAAGCATACAGATGGAATATGATAAGGAGTTGTGCATACCCTTGATAACCTCCCATTTTGTTAGGTTATCTTACTAGTTTTTCTTAATTTTCCATACTCTTTCTTAGATAAATTAGATAGAAACCTTAACTTTCCACTTTATTGTAAATATACCAATAGACTGACATTTCTCCTTTTCTTCTTACAGAAAAACCCAAAACATTTGCAAAAAGCCCCAAAAGGTCTCAAGACCGTATGAACCCAAACGGTCCCAAGACCGTATGAAGCCAAACGATCCCAAGACTGAATGAAGTCCAAATGGTCTCAAGACCAGATGAACCCAAACGGTCCCAAGACCATATGAAGCCAAACGGTCCCAAGACCGTATGAAGCCAAACAGTCTCAAGACCGAATAAGAGCCAAACGGTCCCAAGACCGTATAAAGCCAGACGGTCCTGAGACCGCATGAAGCCAAACAATCTCAAGACCATATGAACCCAAACAGTCCCATGGCCGAATGAGTCCAAATGGTCTCCAAACTGTTAAAGACCCAAACGGTCCCAAGACCATTTGGGATCCCTTGGAAGCCTATAAATAGGACCAAAGGAGTCCTCATTTGGCATCGAATTCTGGGACGTCCAGAGGCTGCCCCAATCACTCCAGAGATGTTCATCCTTCGTCCTTCACCCCAAGGCTGCCGGTCCAAGATCCACACTCCATCCTCAAGATACTTCCTCTCTCATCAACATAGAAGGTGGGAAGTGGAGGATTCTTCATCAAGGCAACCACGTGGTGTGAAGATAGTTGGTCTCTACTCCAAGGGGTCGACCTTCCTCCCTCCTACATGTGGATGATGCTTTCTTTCTCTCTTCCCACCTCCTTCTTTGTTCTTTCCATGAGCGAGTAGACCCATACACTAGGGTGCAGGGAGTAGCCCCGCTACCCATGTTTTCATTCCATGCTTTGTAATTCATGAGTTTGTAATAGAGAAATACTATCTTTTCAGTTCAACAGCAATCGTTTAATGAATGCTAGTTGCTTGATCACCAACTTGTGTTATCTTTTATCTACTAGTGTGAATTATCTATGTTTGTACTTCTAGATTTGAATATCGATTGCTTGTATGTACCAGATGTATGTAGTCACCATACATTTGGTTCGATATCTAGGAGTGTTTCTCAAGGAGTGGGGTAAACTCACCTCCATAGTTGTACTTTCATGCTATGAAATGGAATCAGTTGACGTATGAAAGTACAACCTTGACAGGTCGAGGAACACACTTTGTGAGGGGAGTGATGCAAAGTAAGTGACCATTCGTTTGGGGATGGCTGGCATTGCAATACTCCCACATTTCTCGTAGTTAGTTATCTGAAAGGAAGCTAAGTCTACAAAGATACTAACTGTTTAGACTCTTTTCTTTGCAAGCCATGTTATTATGATGTAAGTTTTGATCCATGTGTAGCGGTGGTGAAACTTGATCACATCCTAGTGATTTCCAAAATATTGCTTTCAACCTTAAATTTACTTTCCCGCCATTTACTTTGCCTTGCACTTTAGTTTAATCATCCAATCAACTCTTTGATCTCGATATCAACTCTTAAGTAGATAGATAGAATTATAATGTGTTCCATCTTGTTAAACCCTTAACAAGACTGTTGTCTCGTGGATTTGACCCTCAACTGTACTACAATAAGATTTCCACATACCTTAGCGTATGTGGGTGGAGATCTTATTATAGAACACACAAGGTTAAACTTAGAGACTTACTATCTCTAGGATTTTTAGTGGTGCACACAACTCCACACGAGTGGAGGATCCATAAAAAATTGGTGTTGTTTTCGGGGATAACGGAACGTTTTAATTCCATTTGTCAACTTTCTGGTTGATTAGGATTTTACACTTTACCTTGATAATTACTTCATATATCTTTTTGATCTCATCATTTCCCCACATCATCTAAAGTGTGATTTGTTTTTCTTCTACTCATGTAGAAAACGTGTATGCAACGTTCACATAACCTCGAATTCTCCTCTGAACCTGAGTACGACTCTGAGGTAGAATGAAGCTTTCACCGACGCATCAGACTCAACTGCCAACGAGCCAGACAGATGGTTGAAGAACAACACCAAGCCGCCTTGGTAATGGAAAGAGTCAACACAACCTTAGCAGCTCAGAGAGCACAACTCATCTCTGATACGCGTGCTCAAATTCAAGCTGAAGTTCGTGCTGAAGAGCAAGCCCGTATCCAAGCTGAAAATGAAGCAGCCACATCAACTGCTCAACTTTTGATAAGGAACAAGCAACTTCGGGATTATGTTGTTCCTAAGAATTCCGAAGATAATCACCCAGTCCAGCCACCTCTCATCAATGCTCCTAACTTTGAGATCCGAACATAATGGATCCAAATCATGTAAGGCATCTCATTCTCTGGGAACGTTCGAGAGGATTGCGTGGATCACCTGAAGCGATTCAAGACACTCTATTGATTGGTACCATAGGACGGAGCTACTAATGAAGCAATCATGCTTCAAATTTTCAACTTCACTCTATCTGGAAGGGCATTGAGTTGGTATAACTCATTAGATGGAGAGGAAATCACCACCTGGGCTCCCTTGGAAGAAAAGTTTTTGGAAAAGTTCTTTCCTCCCTCATTGACCTACCAAATTAGGGGACAGATCAACCAGTTCTCCCAACTTCCTGGAGAATCACTGGCAGAATCCTGGGAAAGATTTAAGGAATTACTGAGGAAATGTCCACATCACGGAATCTCACAACATCAGCTCATAGAAACATTCTATAGAGGAGTAAGTGATGACATTAAGAAGTTTTTCGATTCCTCATCTGGGGGGAATTTTATGCGAAAGAATTATGAAGATGCCTGGATGATTTCACACTCAGAGCCGAGAACCAATCTAATTGGGGAAGGCCATCTACCGGAGGAGTTCTAAAGGTTAGTAAAGCTGAGGAATCTATAGAGTGGAAAACCATCGCCGAAGCTCTAAAGACCATAGCTCATAAGCAAAAGTTGTTGAAACATCGTTTGGGGAATACGATAGAAAGAAGAACTCCTAGGTTCAACAAGTCAAAGAAGCCACTAAGACTTGCGAAGCTTGTCATGCATCTAATCACCCCACATTATCATGTGGTCTCCTATACAATGTGATGATGTATCTACAACCACCTCAACTACAATATGAACCAATTATTGAACATCCCGAGGATCAACTACCAGAGCAAGTGAATTTTATCCACTCCATATCAGGCCAAGTATACTATAATCCAGATAAACCAAGAAACCATCCCAGTTTTCAGTATGGGAATCCTGCGAGAACTGCCAACCCGCATCACCAGACGCAAGGTGGGTCTTCCAATAGATTACCACCTAGATTTCAAAGCAATTATAATCGAAATCAAGGAAATTATAGGGGAGGGCCCCAAAGGCTTGTCTATCCAAGAAATGCTTCTACAAACTACCCTTTGTTTCATCCACAATTGAAACAAACTCAACTACAACAACCACAAAAACCTCAATTACCAGCACCTCAGCAGCTACAACCACAAGGGCAACAGCAAGTTTCACAATATCAACAAAAGAATGCTCCACCTCTGCCAACAGATGAGTTATCCATGATTAGGCAAATGCTGCAATCTCAATAGACCATTCTTGCCAATCAGCAAGCCCAACAAAAGGATGTGGATACTCAATTGGCACAGATCACAGCCCAACTGAAACCCCCGGTAGGTACTTTTGCTAGTCAGCCAAAAATAAACCCAAGACACGATCAACGCAGACCAGAACAACTGAACGCAGTCACCATGAGGTCTGGCCGTGTCCTTGCTGAAGTCACCAATGTTATTCAAGAAGATAAAGATATAACTGAAGTCAACCCAATTACAAGAACAGATCAAGAAACTAAAAAATCTACAGAGGTTGGGAAGGAAAAGGAAAAAGAGAAAGTTACAAAGGAACCAGAAATCATACCGTATAAGCCTAGGATACCCTACCCAGGTAGATTGAGAGAAACTAAACTGGATACTAGATTCCGAAAATTCAAGGAGGCTATGAAGAAGCTATATGTCGATATTCCATTCCTCGATGTTGTTTCTGAAATCCTAGCTTGGTCCAAATACCTGAAGACCTTACTATCAAAGAAATATATGACCGAAGAACATGAGACTATCAAATTATCTCAAACTACTTCTGACATCATTCTTAATAAGATGCCAAAGAAGCAGAAGGACCCTGGATCCTTTGACATCCAATGTTCTATTGGAAATACTTCTTGCAAGAAAGGATTAGCCGATTTGGGGGCCAGCATATCCATTATGTCATTTTCCATGTGTAAAAGACTGGGTTTTACTGATTTGCTACCCACAACAATGACAATTCAATTGGTTGATTCTACCATCACTACACCCTTGGGAATTATTGAAGATATCCCAGTAAGAGTAGGGAAAGACTCGTATGTTCCCTGTGACTTTGTTAGTATGGGTATAAAATAAGACATGCGATATCCAATAATATTCAACAGACCCTTCCTTGCTACAGCCAGAGCTCTAATCCATGTTGAAGCTGGCACAATTACCTTAAGATTGGGAAAGGAAGCCGTTCAATTCAGAGTCTTTGACACCTTAAAAGGCCCTAGCATCCATGAAGAAGTTTTTATTCTCGAGGCAATTGATAAAATGTCTTAGTTAAAACAAGAACCTTCTGAACCATTTGATGATTTGGAAAATGTTTTAACAAATCCAGAAGTTGAATTCTCAACCAACGAACTAGTTCAGCAATGTCTGCAATACCTTGAACAAGCTGAAGAAATCCCTGAATCTACCTTTGAGGAGTTTAAATTTGTCACCATTTTGGAAACCACAGAAGTACCCAAGACACCTGAAATGAAATCTCTACCAGTTGGGCTCAAGCATGTCTTCCTTGACGAAGAAAAATTATGCCCAGTCATTATCAGTTCCATTTTAATAGACGACCAAGAAGAAAGACTACTTATTGAGTTACGAAAGCATAAGAAAGTCATTAGATACAAGATGACTGACCTAACGGGAATAAATCTAGCTCTATGCATGCACATATTACCCATGGTAGAAGAGTTTAAACTTTCATAGGAACACCAGAGGAAACTAAACCCAAATCTCAAAGAGGTGGTTCTCCTCGAGGTTCTTAAACTCCTAAAAGCTGGTATCATTTATCCAATTTCTGATTCTCGATGGGTTAGTCCAGTCTAAGTGGTCCCTAAAAAGGGGGGAACCACTGTCGTTTTGAATGATAAAAATGAACTGGTACCCACAAGGACTGTCACGGGATGGAGGATGTGTATCGATTACAGGAAACTGAACAAGGAAACAAGAAAAGATCACTTCCCTCTACCTTTCCTTGATGAAGTCCTTGAACGTCTGCCCCACCAAAAATTCTTTTGCTACCTTGACGGTTATTCAGGGTTTTATCAAAGTCCAATACACCCTGAAGATCAAGAAAAGATGACTTTTACTTGTCCTTTCGGAACCTACGCTTTTAGAAGGATGCCTTTTGGACTATGTAATACACCTGCAACATTTCAAAGGTACATGTCTACTATATTCGCAGGGTTAACTGTGTCCATCATGGAAGTTTTCATGGATGACTTTTCAGTTTATGGGGACTCTTTTGACAACTATCTGCTTAATCTCGGTAGAGTGCTACAAAGATGTGAGGAAACAAATCTGATCCTCAATTGGGAAAAGTGCCATTTTATGGTGATAGAAGGAGTTGTCCTCAGGCATCAAGTGAGTGAAAGAGGGATTGAAGTGGACAAATCAAAGATAGATGACATTTCAAAACTGACACCCCCAAAAGACATTAGGGAGTACGAGCCTTTTTGGGCCATGTCGGATTTTATCGAAGATTCATCAAAGATTTTTCAAAAATAGCAAAGCCCATGTCTCACTTATTGACTAAAGATGCAAATTTCAATTTTGATCAAGAATGCCTATGCCGCTTCATGACCCTAAAGAATGCCCTGATCTTAGCACCTATACTAAGAGCCCCTGACTGGTCACAACCCTTCGAGATAATGTGTGACGCCAGTAACTACGCTATAGGGGCAGTACTACGGCAGAGAATAGACAAGAAACCATATGTGATATACTAAATTCTTGATGAAGCACAAAAGAACTATACAACTACCGAAAAAGAGTTCTTGGTAGTCATCTATGCTTTTGAAAAATTCCACTCTTATCTGATCAGATCAAAAGTCATAGTATACACAGATCACTCTACAATAAAATATCTGATTCAAAAACAAGATGCAAAACCTAGACTTATTCGCTGAGTGTTGATGCTTCAAGAATTCAATTTGGAAATAAAGATAAAAGTGGGGTAGAAAATGTTGTCTCCGACCACTTAAGTCGTATTGAGCCTCAGGACGAAGACAATATACATATCTGAGACTCTCTACCCGACAATCAACTCATGAAAGTCGCCACCAGATTTCCTTGGTACACCGATATAGTAAACTATCTGGCTACAAGAATTGTCCACCCTACTGCTTCCTATCACGAAAGAAAGAAATTTTTTCATGACATCAAGAAATACTTTTGGGTCGAACCATATATTTTACGCTTATGCGCAGACGAATTATTCCGTCGTTGTCTTCCTGAAGAAGAAATTATCCCAGTCTTAGAACACTGTCATTCTGGCCCCACTGGGGGGCACATGAGTTTGAAGAAGACCATTCTTAAAGTCCTACAGCCAGGATTCTTCTGGCCAACAATAGCAAAGGATTCCCATGAATTTGTGCAATCCTGCAATAAATGTCAACTGTCTGGAGGGATATCGAAATGAAACGAAATGCCACTAACTCTGTGGCAGGAGATCGAACTTTTTGATGTATGGGGAGTGGATTATATGGGACCATTTCCCCCATCATATGGATTCTCCTATATTTTGGTTGTTGTGGACTATGTATCCAAATGGGTAGAACCTATACCTATTGTATCTTGTGACTCTAAACTGGTTATTAAGTTGTTTATGGATATCATCTTCCCTAGATTTGGAGTCCCTAAAACTGTCATATCTGATGAAGGGTCACATTTCTTGGAAAGAAGCTTTGAAGCTCTTCTGTAAAGATACAGAGTAAAACATAAGGTCGCTACACCTTATCATCTGCAGACTAGTGGCCAAGTTGAAGTCTCAAATAGACAATTGAAAGCTATCCTAGAGAAAACCATCAGCAGAAACTGCACAGATAGGTCCACCAAACTTCCTGATGCTCTTTGGGCATATTGTACTGCTTACAAAACACCAATTGGAACAACGCCATTTCGTTTGGTGTGGGAAGTCATCTCATCTCCCAGTTGAATTAGAACACAAAGCATGGTGGGCTATTAAACAATTGAATTTTGATTTCAAAAGTGCCGGTGAATACAGACAACTTCAACTACAAGAGATGGAGGGACTAAGAATGACTGCCTACCAGAGTGCCAGGATCTACAAAGAGCAAACTAAGATGTGGCATGACGGCCACCGAAAAAGGAAATATATCATTGTCGGAGACAAGGTCCTTCTTTTCAATTCCAAACTCAAAATGTTTCCCGGGAAACTCCGCACAAAATGGTCCAGGCCCTTAACTATCAAGCATATCTATCAAACAGGAGCTTCCATCATCTTTGATGACAATGGAGGAGAAAGGACTGTTGATGGCCATAGACTGAAGAAATACTATACTCCAGCTGATAAAACTCCAAGACAAACTATCAACATGCAGGACCCCACAATATTAAACATATCAAGTCAGAATCTCATCGAGCCAGCGACGTAAAACAAAAGCGCTACTTGGGAGGCAACCCAAGAATTGAATATCACCTTTCTATTTCATTTTGCTCAGTTTTTGATAATTTTCTAGTTCTCTTTGTTCAGAAAATATAAAAATTAATATAAGCAACCAAAACAAGAATAAAAATATAAAAATCAATAACCAAAACTGTCTTATTCAAATAGTCTTAAAACTGTTTGGACTCAAACGGTCTTGAAACTATTTTCTTAATGAAAATTTGTATAGTTGCCCTTCCTTTTTCTATAAATACTACTCCACCCTCCCTTTTCATTTATTCGACTCTCAAATCTTCTCTCATGCGAACCCTATTCCATTCCTTCCAGTTTCTCTACTCCCGCGCTCTCCATTCACACTCTCTGTTCACGCTGCTTCCTCGTTCCCTCGATTCCTAGCTCGCTTCCACCATCTCCGTGCACACTCGTGCAAGCTACTATGTCCTCTTTGCTGTCGCTCGGTCTGCCGCGACCATCTCCTCCTCACAGCAAGGTAGAGGACACTCACAACCATCACCACTGCTTCAACGTATCTTCTCTTTTAGAATCACTGCTATCACTTTTACTGCCACCGCTATCACCGCCACTGTGGCCGTTGTTGCTGGCGTCATTTTGCTGCCATTAATATGCTCGTCGCTGCCATCACTTCCCCTTCAGCACGGTTTTGCCTTTGTAGCAGTTTCATCTCGAACGGTCATAAAACCGTTTGGACCCAAACAGCCTTGAAACCTTTTGGGCCCAAATGGCCTTGAAACAATATTTCAAACTTTTTGACATAAATTCCATTACTACTAAAAATCTTAATATTTTCTAACATATATAATATTTTTGTCTAATTTTTAGAATGGCATCACCTGCGAAAGACGTTGTTGAATCCCACATCTGGACCAGGGAGCAACTGTTGGAGCGTCGCTCGAAGCTTCAGTGCATCCTAGACATATGCGAAAAAACTAGAAAGACTCCATCAAAAGTTGACTTGCCCAAGGTCATCCATGACCTTGAATGAGTCAACAAATGTTTAGCAAAAGACCTAGATGAAGAAATTGAAGACCCTTCCTCCACTAATGAAGGTTCGGACTACGCACCAAATTCTGAGGAGGAATCCACACCTACAAAGCAAAAAGGCATAAGGAAGGCCCAGGAGGCCACTGAAGAAAGACCCACCAAAAGGCGGGCACGGAAGCAAGTCTGACCCTCAACCACAAGAGAACAAATCCTGGCAGAACATGCCACTCCTGCTACCACCACCGCAGAACCAACATCATCTGATCTGTATATCTAAAACCTCCAGGTTGGTGACAAAGTGTTGCATCCAACAAAGTATATCTGCTCAAACATACTAAAACAGATGGGAATCTATGACAGAGTTCTTGCCCTGCTTGATGATGCGAAACTTTCGAAACTCTGCTTCATCGCAGAGAAATCCTATGTTCATCCCATGATGGAGTTCTTCACCTACCTAACCAAAGAACCCGTGGACATAAAAGATAAACTCAAAGACGGAGGTGATCGCAGACTAGTAACCTCTCTCTTTGGAAAGAAAGTCATCTTGACCGAGAATCTGCTAAATGAAATCTTCATTGACAACCAAGATCAGCTAAAGAAAGCTAAGGAGGTAGGCCTGGACCATCCCCAGTTCAACAGACATACCTTCTGGAAGTCTTTGATGGGGATTCCAAGCTACGATGCAAAGACTTGCAAGGCCTTCAACATACATTCTGGCCTGGTGCACACTCTACACAAAATCATAACAGGCACCCTTTTCCCCAGGACAGAGAGTGGGAACGTTGTTATTTCAGACCTCTTTATCCTATGGTCAATTCTCAAAGGGCAGCCAGTCAACATAGGATGACAATTGATTCACTAACACCCATCTTTTTCCCTTGGAAAGGAAATCTATATGGGTGGTCACATAACATCAATTCTGAAATATCTTAAGGTGGACAAACCACTTCCCAAGTGCACGGTGATAAAGGGAAACATCCTAATAAATGAGTAGAGTCTAAAGAAATCATATATCATAAAGGAGAAGGATTCCAAACTTCATTATATCTTATGCCCAACTGTCAAAGCATCCTGGACACTACTACCGCTTCCAGAACTGGCTGACTATGACAAAGAAAAGCTTCTCTTCACTAAAGAGGAGCTTTCCAACCTCCTAGCCTCAGTCAAAAAAAAGAGAAAAGAGCAAAGATAAGGTAGACAGAGCATAGCATGACTGCCCCAATGACAAGGCCAAAGAAAATTTCAGTTACACAGTCATCCAAACTACACAAACAATAGTATTTGGGGATGCCCACATCAAAGATCAACCCAAAGGCAGACCCACCACACAGTGTAGAGAACATAGTAAACCCAACACCTGAACCCTTCATCTTTGATCTAGATGTTGGGCTTACCTCTACAGACACTGCCACCACACTACCACCTTCCACCATTCCGCCATCCACCACTTTTCCACCATTTTCCACAATAATGCCCACCACAATTTCTTTATCCACAACCACAACTTCACCCGCGTCTTCCGCCTCACTCATTTTCTCTTTAGGAATCCCATTCTCCACTTCGACACCCGATCTCACCTTCACCTCAACACTTTCCCCTCGGCATTCTCAGTTCTGCCTTTTTCACCAGGGATGTTGCCACCATTCTCATCCACCACCAGCCCGATACCACTGGTGACTCCATCTATAGTCTCCACGCAATTCACGGGTCCATCAATAGTGTCTCTTTCGCAAGGCACTACCACCCTTCCACCCCGACCCCAGCCATCTCACCCATCCATCTCTGGGGTCCCCTTTTCACAAGTCGGTGAGGAATTCGGACGACAATTTGACGCTAACCGAAACCTCATCACCGACCCCTCTAACATATTACACTCCATTTTTTCTTGTGTTCAGGGACTTGCTACACAGGTCTCCAAGATTGACGAATGGAACCACGCCTTACCAGGCATCCTCTCAAGCATTCAACACCGGCAGGAAGCAGCGACCCAGTAAGTCGACCGCATCGACTACCGCTTAAAACACCTGCCAGAGTTGGTACTTGAGATGAAAGGCCAACAAGAAGCATTAGCCGAACAAGTTGACAGGGTCTCTAAGCAAACTCAACCTTTGCCTGAGACCCTCGGCGGGCATTAACAACAACAAACTTCCCTAAGAACGTGCTTGGATGACATCGATAGCAACCTTGCACAACTCAACTGCCACCAAGAGGAGCACTCTAACAATGAACTCAATTATCTACGTGCACAAGTAACCGATCTATCAACATGACTCCTCTCTGCCGAAGCAAGATATACAGATCTTAAAGAAAGCCACGACACACTGCTCAAAACACACGAGCACATGCAAGTGGCACTCGAAGAATTCCAAGCCATCCATCGACAATGCAAGAAAACATCCATCAAGAAAATAACAGATAAGGAAGCAGATGATGATGAAGATGAAAGTGAAAATGACGATGAGGATTTTGATTCCTCGCCTGACTCCAACAACGATAGCTACTCCTCATACGATCAACCCGATGACCCAGGTAATGTTGGAAAGGGCACCAGTTGAGGGGCAGAACCTGCAGAGAAGGGAAATAATATAGACCACCAAGAAGGTGGAAACAAAGATACCAAGTCCCCCGATAATAATGAAAATGTAACAATGTAATATGGGGATCAATTCTTTAACTTCTCAGCTATGGGATCCCTAGGGGACGTTTCAAAAGAAGCCGCTTTTACTGAGTTTCAACAATGCATAATGGAAACTAGCATTAGCCCACCCACAACAGCCATTCATCAACATTCCGCTCTGGAGCAATCTGCACCTCTCCCCCTAGAATAGGAGGAATCTGACAGAGTGAGTCTCGACACAGATGATAGACTCGACTCTGGAGATGACTCTGAAAAAGATGCAAATCTGCCTCAATTTTTGGACGATAGTGAGCAGACTTCACTTCCTCCACCACAAGACCTTCCCCCGCTGCCACCTCTACCACACAAGATGAAAGACTTGGACATGGCGACCATCTCTACATTAGATGTTCAGGACATCTTTATCCTGAACACTATTGTAGATGATGCCAAGAACGGGGGGGCATCATCTATAACAATACAAAAACAAAGCACAGGTTGACACGCGAAGACTTATGTATTCTCCTTCAACCACAATCAGAGGTGAAGATGGCTATCTTTCGCGTCTTCCTTGCTAACACTATAGAGGAATTTTGGAGCCCAAAGAAGTTGCATCCTACTTTTAACGCTTCACCTGCTCTATCCTTATCCTTATTACACAAGGACTTACAAGTAAAGTCCATAGAGCGACTGCGAACTGGTCTTGCATGGAAGGCACACTACATCACAGTGCCCTTTAGAGTTTCTGGACAATGGCTGCTAATGATCGTCGACATTGAGGCCCATGACACCAAGGTGTACAACTTCTGTGACAGTGAGCTAAAGGCTGGAATGATAAATTTTGCTGCTTTAAAAGTTGGGGAAGCATGATGCATTCCTTTCTGACTTCTCAAAGTAATATGGGCTGCCTGCCCATCTCTTCAACATGGTTAGAACCAACCCTAGTTCCAAATCATCAACCCAACAATCCAAACACTAGAAGGTTCAGGGGATTGCGCCTTCTATATAATAAGATTCATATAAGCACTCAATAGACAAATCCCCTTTACTGAGTTAGCCATAGAGAATATGCACTCTCTATGAGGACGTTATGCCATGGAACTTATCTGTGATAGATGGTTCTTCAAGTACCTGACAATGGCACAGGACGACGTCCCTCGTTACCTTTTTTCTGCTATCCAACGTCCACAAAAGCATCCATACAGAACAATTCTAAAGGAGTTGGAGAAAAGAAACAACAGACCACCAAGGTCCCAGAACAACTCCAACGGGACCCTTATACTTTTGATATGGTGGATGACAAGGGGGACATCGACTTGTTAACTAGGGCCACCATCAACAAATTATCCCAACCAATGGTGCCTCTATCTACCATACAACCAACATTTCCAAACTTTGACCTTGCCGCATGCAAGAGCCTTTCTGATAATGAACTCAAACTCATCATGTCTAGGCTATACACAGAGAATGATGAGCTTGTTTTCTTGAAAGGAAATATTCTAATAATGGCAAATTCACTCCGTGAAACAGTACAAGTTAAAGGTTTTTTATCTGTGAGCATGATGACTGCCTACCCATTTCTTCTAGCACGGGACCTGCCTACGGTTTATATGGCGTCATCATACATGAAGGATGATTTACTCTGATCCAAGAACTTCAGAACCACGAAGGCCCTTATCTCGTATCTTCAAAATATGACTCTGAAGTTCATTATGTTTCCTTTTCTTCACTCTAAGCGTTGGATGCTGCTGGAAACAAACTTACACAACGGAACTACAATCATTTACAATAGTTCCGACAGCCAGTTCAATCCAAACCAAAAAGAGTATGTTGTTACAGCAAAGACACCCATGGAGGAAGTGCAAAGGACTGTGCCGCATCACTACATGATCTTCTCGGAAAGCACACAAAAGCGTACAACAATGATCATTTTCACCGCCCAGCCTTCAGCCACAGTTGTCCCCAGCAGATCAGAGAATCTAATGACTGTGGTTTCCACATCCTTTACTGGATGTATACCCTTACTGTCCTCGGTAAGCGTGTGGAGGACATGAAGGACGTCGATTATCACGCTTTACGTGGAAAGTTTGCAGTTAATCTCCTACGATTGTATGGAGAAAACAAGGGATTAACATA
The DNA here is from genome assembly GCA_963693085.1 of Alisma plantago-aquatica. Lineage (NCBI taxonomy): Eukaryota > Viridiplantae > Streptophyta > Magnoliopsida > Alismatales > Alismataceae > Alisma > Alisma plantago-aquatica. The sequence continues at coordinate 1,434,985,601 of OY856411.1, read as the reverse complement.
ACTGTGATACCCTTACCCATGTACTTCTCAACCTATCACCTTGACACTCTGAGGACAGAGTGGCCATTAGTCTTTCCATCAGTCTTTGATCTCTGAAGATGAGAGTTGGAGGATAAAAGGACCTATTCCATTACCACCACCATCAACCTATCTTTCAAAAGAAGGACTAGCTACCCCCTATTCCCTCTCCAGATCCAGATTTGAAAATGATTTGAACTAGTCATTGTCGTTTGTGGTCATAGTTTGTGTATCCACCTTCTTTCCCTTTAGATCTATTCATTCGCCTTCATTTACTTCATTCCACTTCATTATTCTCTTCCATGTATCTCAACATTTGTAAATCTATAGAGTTTCTCATGAAATGAGTGGATAAACATCTACCATGGGTTGGGAGTAGACACTAAGGCTCTCTCAACATTTACATACTTATATCCATTTGAATATGAATACACCCCTACAAATGGTTTCTCCATATGTTTGTTCTTATATCTTCACTTGCATGATTAGGTATCATCTTGTGATGTTTGATCATTAGTGCCTCAAGAGAGTAGTGCTAACCCTATCTAAGTGTTATGGAGTTGCATTAATGCATGAGAATATTGGAATGGTTAAGCTAACAGGTATATGATTATTTTTGTGGTTGTTCATTTGTCATATCGAGAGAGAGACAAACTTATAATCCAAATATATCCTAAGCTCAAGAGAGGAGGGAATAGACATAAATGATAATTTATTATAATATCGCTAAGGGTATACTATGTGTGTGAGCATTGAATGTTGATGAGAGATATTAGTTGGTGAAACCCATTCCAAGTTCCCTTCCATATATGTTACAATGCATTTGTTTGTTCTTGTTATCTTGTTTTTTTCCTTGGTTTTTTTTACCTTTTTAGCTTTATTGGTCGGTTGAAGTAATATCATTCCATAAGGAACACCAAATTTAAGCTAATATCTTAGATAGTGTAACTGAGTCAATGTTTTACATTCTTAGCACTTACCATTTCATGTCCCTGTAGTTTGACCCCGATCTACTACATCGGACCTTGTATAATAATTGTGGGGGCATGAGTGTCAGGTTACAGATTTAAGAGTCAGACTACTCCAGATCTGCTCCTTTTTGGACATGCAATTTATGCCAATCAAATTTTTGGCATCAGTTCTAAGAAAAAGGCAAACGACACTATTAAGAACTTGAATCTACTCACTATACACATGTACCTCAAGTTTTGAAATAGACTTGAGTGCACTACTTTAATTCACTATATCTAACTTCCTTGAATACTTCATTTCACACATATAGTTTTGCTAACTTGACTATGCAAGTTTTTTAGGTAATTTGGAGAAAAGTGGATAGTGAAAACCACTTTCTAGTAGCATCATCATGCTGCCTCATAGGGGTGGATATGTTGGAAGTGATCAAAATGCAAGGGTTGATTAAGCTTGACCTCCACCAGAGACTAAATATGATCATGAGAAGTGCAACTCTGATGATGTAGAGCAAGAAAACATACCAATACCACCCCATAATGAGGAGAGTGAGGAAGAAATCTACGATGAGGAACATGAGGGACAATGTATCAACAAGGGCTTCATACCTAACCAAGAAGGAATAAGAGGAATAAACGTGAGAATGAAGATACTAACTTAAATAATTAAGATGATGATGATGATGGAGGCCCATCTATGCGTGAGCTAGGTGCTACCAAGGCCAATGAGTCAAGATGCCCCATCGTCATCCCAATGTTTGATGAACTGAATTTTGAGTTGAAACCCGTAGTGACTGGCATTATTCAAAACAAGTCTTTTGAAGGCAATTCTAGATATAAGAACTTTTACCATCATCTTGATGCTTACATAAACATTTGAGATGTTGTTAAGATGAGGGAGTACCGCAAGAAGAAATATACTACAAGGGGTTCAACTTCTCTTTGAGAGACAAAGCCTTTTCTCAGTACATTTCTTTACCTGATAAGAAGATTAATGGATGGGCAGCATTGCTAGACACTTTTGTCCCCAAGTTCTACCTAGTGGAAAATACTCTCAGAAATAGGTACAAGATAAATGGATTCATGTAGAATCCTAGAGGGAATCTATACGAGGCATGGGAACCTTTTCAAGAATATCTAAGAGATTTAAACTATGCTTGGAATGACCCACATCTATTCAAATATTATACCAACCAACTCATTAGAAGGTGTGTTCTAGAAGATGAGTAGCAAGAGGTCCTATCCATGTTCTCTGGCGTGTGTGGAGGTCATTTTGGCAAAAAACGCACAACCACCAAAGTTCTTCAAAGCGTATTCTATTGAACAACCTAGTTCAAAGATGCTAATGAATATTGCAAATGTTGTTTGAAGTGCCAAAAGGTGGGCACTATCTCTAAGAGGGACATGATGTCTCTATCACCCATTCTTGTGGTTGAAGTGTTTGATGTTTGGAGAATTGACTTCATGAGTTTGTTTCCTCCCTCCTTTGGATATGTGTACATCTTAGTGGTCTTTGATTATGTATACAAGTGGATTGAAGTGATTGCCACTAGAACGAATGATCATAAACTGATTTGTGATTTTGTAAAATCAAACATATTCAGCCGATTCGATGTACCACGAGCAATGATTAGCGAATGCGGAATCCATGTCATCCATAGGACCTTTGAAGGATTGCTAAAAGGCATGGTGTAAATCATCGCGTGGCTACTGCTTACCATCCTCAAACGAGTGGTCAAGATGAGTTAGCTAATCAGGACATAAAGCTAATTCTTGAGAAGACGGTGAGGCCAGACCATAAGGGTTGGTCTTTACATCTCAATGAAGCTTTGTGGGCATATAGAACTGCATTCAAGGCCCCAATTGGCACCACACCATTCAATCTTGTGTATGGTAAAAGCCTCTATCTACCGGAGGAAATGCGACACAAAGCACTATGGGCATTGAAAGCCATGGACATGGATGGAGACACAGCCGGATTGAGAAGAAAATTGCAACTGCATGAACTAGAAGAAATGAGACATGGGGCATATGAATTGTCAAAAAGTTACAAGGGAATGCCCAAGTTTTTGCATGATAAGCTGATTAAGAAGAAGGAATTTGAGCCCAGACAATGGGTATGACTGTAAAACTCTAGGGTGAAGTTCTTTTCTAGAATGCTCTACTCTATATGGGAAGGGCCTTATCTAATAAAAAATACATATCCATCTGGGGCTGTTGTGATATGTGAAAAAGACAAAGCAAGAGAGTTCACCGTCAACGGGCAAAGACTGAAATTCATTGTTGAAGTAGGTCCGGACAAAGCCAACCAAAGTTTTGACTTTGTGATGTTAGTTGAGGAACACTTGTTTGATGAAGATATGTTCTTAAATGCACATGAGCGTGATATCTACTACAAATACGCTTTGAAAGTTCTGTGAAGATGATCGAGTCTAAAATTAATAAGCCCTTTTGTGGGAGTAAAATTTAGCGCTAGTGGGAGGCAACCCACGTAGGTTTGGAAAATTTTGCACCCAACCTTTACTCTTTGATACTTTTGCTTTATTTTTACAACTTCCAAGAATTAACACACACTCACACTTGTGTTTAACAATTTTGTTTTAGTTTTGGTGATGAGATAGGTGCAACAGGTGAAAGTTTGAGAAATGAGGCACATTTCAGTGAAAACGTATTGACGGAACATCAAGTGGATCAAATTTGATGATTGGGTTGTGAATGATTAAGTGATTTGAGAATTTTGATGTTTTGTCAACTTGGAGGTACCAGCACGACTGTGCTGGTGTGGAATAGTCGTATTAGCATTGCCACTTTCAATAGGGAAAACCCAAGTTTTGGGCCCGATCAACACAACCGTTCTCACCAACACAACCGTGTTGGCATTCTGCCAGAACGGTCGTGCTGGCCAGGGCCCAACACTTAAGTTCGTCGTTATTTCATGACTCAACACGACATGTTCTTTGCTCTTGTGAAGAAGCACACCTGTTTCATGGCTATAGGTGATTAGAGCGACCCCCATTCACCCCCAAATAGCCTCCTCTTTATCCCAAACTCTAGATTTGAGTTCCCTTTGGCTCCAACTCACCTTCCCCTACCTCAAGCTCCACTTTCCACCATCAATTAACCTCTATTTCACCATCACCAAGGAGATTTTGCCTCTATAGCCCGGAAGTGCAAAAATTGATGTAGTTCTTTTTTTCTTCACCAAATCCTTGCAAAAATGAAGGGAACAAGCAAGGAAATCAAGAAAGGGTAGAGAAGACTATGAATATCCTCACTGGAGGAAAAAGTCCCACCAAATGGGCCTCCAATGTCGCACCGCCATCACACAACCCTATGCCACCGTCTAACTCTATCTTTGATTCATCTCTAGAGAGAAACATCGACAAGTAATTCTTGACTCTGATCCTCCTCGAGCCACCATACGTCAGATCCTAGCTGCAACAATGTTGAGAAGGAGGAGGATGAAGAAGAAGAATTACAAAATATCATTGATTCAGTTGATGTTGATGCATCATCCTGAGAAAGGAGGGCCAAGAAAGCAACTGATGTGTTGTCTTCATGCCCACCTCCACGACCGACTCCAACGAGGCACTCTACTTCATCAGCATAGCCTCGTGTCACTCAACAACCCACTAGATATTGGTTGTTGATTGAAGAAGAGGATGAGGATACACCCATTGAAATGGTTCCCTTGATCTTGGACACAATTTTAAGGTCACAAACTTATGAGGAGGAGGAGGAGGTAGATGATACTGAGAGTGAGGAAATGGAGGATTAGCATGTGGACTTCTTGTCCAAGCTAGAGGAGGATAGAAAGAAGTGGGTGGGAAAGCAACCTGAGGGAGCCACTTATAGAATAGGGACTTCAAGAAGAGTTTTCATGAAACCTTTCCATCCCAAGCGCTTGACAAGGAGAGTGATTCCCACTAGATATGCATGTAAGACAACCATGCAAGATTTAGGGATCAAATTCGTGTTCAAAGGTCAATTGGAACTGTTGTGGGCTATACAATATTTTCATGGGTTGAAGAAACCTACCTGGAGATAACTCATGAATTCTTTGTTTCATTGGAGAAAGTGCAACATAGAGGTGAAGATGCAATAAGATTCAAATTTCTTGACTCCACACTCATTCTGAGAGCCTCCCAACATAATGGGATCTTCGTCACCAATCTAGAAATGGCCAAGAATTTTGATGAGGGAAAACTCGACAAGAATAGTAAAGTGGATTATTCAAATATGTGGAAAGCTATCACAGGTCAAGAAACTTTTCTATAGGAAAATCTAAGATCAACAAGGTGTACAATCCTTTCATGAGATATTTGCAGAAGGTATTCACAAACACCATTTTTTGCCGCTATGACAATCAAGGTTATTGTTCATAGAAGGATCTATTTGTAATTGCTATAGTTTCAAGTAAAGGCTTCGTCAACATAGGAAGCATGGTGATTGATCACCTGAAGACAATCTCCTCAAAAAGAAAAAACCCATTCATCATGGGGGGGATCATCACCACAGTTGCAAAAGAAGTGGGTTGTGATTTAGAGGGACTTCCTAAGGAAGAAGGAAGTAAATTTGTCGATTTAAGATATTTGGAAAGATCCCAAATGATCTGCCTCAAAGACAACAAGATCTTTTATAATTTGAACCCTGGATACACTAGCATCACCTTAAAACTCCCATACCATGTCAACCCCCTACTCACGGATGTCGGACCACCGCGGGATTTCTTGGGGCTGTTATAAAAGTATGATGAGGATCACCCTAGAGAAGGATTAAGCGCACTATCGGTGGACTTACCTGAAAAAGGAGGAGAGACGAATGTGTCATAGAAGCAATGCATTCCTGGGAAGCCCTTCCACACAAGACAAAGATATGAGGATTTTGATGTGTAGCCACCTCCAACAAATGCATATGACATATACCTGGCATTCTGAGTGGGAGGAGATGTTCTTGTGAAAAGCTTTCTCAGCTATTCATTCACAGTTGGAGGCCATTCAGCAGATACAACATTCCATTTGGTTAGATCAGAAGTAGATGCACCATCAGATTAACCACATGTACATATCAGCATGTGTAGGTGCGGAGAAACCCCCAATGGAGGGAGGATTTCTATGGATCCCTTTCTAGATATCAGGAGACATACCTGCCCCCACAAGTGAACTACTAGGACCACTAGTACCAGCGTCCCACCTCATATCCAGAAAGGGCTTCAATGATGCTGGTAGTAGTGGTCCTAGTAGTCTGCATGTCTGATGTGGCAAATATTGCACTAACAAATTCACTCGGGGGTAAAATCCCCAAGATTTTACCAAAACCTCGTGCAATAATACCACCCGCAAGAAGACAGATCTTATCGCAGTATAGTTAAGGATCGAATCCCAAAGGACAACGTTTTAAAGAATCTTTGTCAGTCGAGTCTAGCTCGAGTAAGACTAATATTTAGAATGATTGATTTGGTTGATGTTAATTAAACAAATTGTAGGAAAGTAAAAGAGCAGAATTAAAGTTTGTTCTAGATTAATGATATGGTATCGCTGGGATGGTATCAGGTTTCACCACCACTGCACATGCAAACACATCCAAACACATAACATCCAGGAAAGCATCTAACTATCCAAATGGAACTGCTATGAACCCTCCCGGAGGGATGTTTAGGCTTGCATAAGCATCCCCTTAGGCATCAGATTTCTCGTCGCCATCCGGAACATGCACTTACGATTCCGAAGATACAACATCCAACTAAGGTTGTGGTCCTCCCTGAGGGATTTTTAGACCACAACAGCATCACTGTGGGCTAGATGGCTTGTCCCCTCACAGATCATATACTTACGACCTTAAGGAACCCCATTCAATTTCTAGTCTGGGAGTCAACCGTGCTAATCGACATGCATGTAGGAAATTAGTTTGCAAGCAAACATCGATGATTAACAAGAACATACAACATCCAACTAAGGTTGTGGTCCTCCCTGAAGGATGTTTAGACCACATAAGCATCACTGTAGTCTAGATGGCTGTCCCCTCACGGATCATACACTTACGACCTCAAGGAACCCCATTCTATTTCTAGTCTAGGAGTCTACCTCATTAATTGACATTCTACACTACAAAGATAAGAACAAGATGAAAGTAAGTAGGTAATCAACTACAAGCATATCAATTAGCAATGAAATGAAAAGTTATATACATTGCCTTGGAATGTTAAATGAAAAGACATGAATGCATGGGCAGCGGGGCTAGTCCCCACACCCCAGAGAAAAGGAACTACTCGCTCATGATGTGAGAAATAAGAAGAATAGGAAAGAGAGAGGATTCCACCATGAGCATGATGTACAAGGTAGTCGTAGCTCAATGAAGATGATGTGATCTTCTACGTTGTGTCGGAGCAGATCTAGAAGAATGAGGGACACCAAGACAGTCAGGGCAGTCTTTCTCACTCCTCCTTCCTTCTCTTCTTAGTCTCCTGGAGTTGCAAAAGGAACGACAGGTGAAGTGACAGTGGCAGGATCAAACAGATCTGGATCGAATCCTATGCTGGGGCAGCCTGGAGGCGTCCTGGATCCGATGCCCAAATGAGGACCCTGGCAATCCTATTTATAGGCTCGGGGATGGCCTTCACATTTTTGGTGTGATTCCAGCCCAAACGGTCTTGGATATATTTTCTCATCAAATAGTTTGCTAAGTATATGACCAAACAGTTTGCTTGGTCATGACCAAACGGTCTTGGATTTCCTTGTTCAAATGGTTTGGTCACAGAGAATCCTCCAAACGGTTTCAGGCAATGTGACCAAACAGTCTTGCAATGTGGGTCCATTCAGTTTGGCAGCCAAGTGCCCAAACGGTTTTGAGATGCATTCTCCGAATGGCTTGCTGCTTCATTTTGTCTTGCATGCGGGTGGTCATTTAGTCTTGGTATACAACAGACCAAACACTCTTGGAGTGCAAATGACCCAAACGGTCTGTAGGGTTCTTGCGTCCTTGGCTTATCTGGTTTCCTTCAAACAATTTTGAGTGGAGTGCCGTCAAACAGTCCTGGATAAGATCTCTTCCATACGGTTTTGGTAGATTGGTAACTCACAAACCTATCAGTCTTGAGACCGAACACAGCCAAACAGTTTGGCATTGCCAACCGGTCTTCGGTCGAAGCAGGTTGAGATCGTGCGACGCCGAGGTGGGCAGGTCAGGGTGGCATCGATGAGAGGAGAGGAGCCAGGAGTCTCGTGGTATGGTCGGCTAGATGTAGGAGGGCGGAGGCATTGCTGAAGTCAACAGGCTTTGCAGGGATGGAAGCACCGCAGGGTGTAGGTGTTAGGGTTTTGCCAGTGCGGTGGAAGAAGGTTCCATTGCTGTAGAGTTGAGAGATCAATAATGGCAGAGGAAGTGCGGGTGCTGGTGGTGGTGCTAGGCGACGTTGGTAGCAGGAAGTTTTAGGGTTACAGAGGTTGAAGACGACGAAAGCGAGGGGTCATACATTCAGTCTTCAACAGATCGCTCAAACGGTCTTGAAGAACGGTTGATATCAAACGGTTTTGAGGTGAAGCTGTCCATATGGTCTTGAGACTGAATGGATGAAACTGATTGATCAAGACCGAATGGTGAGATCGTTTGGTGAGACCCAAGGGTGAGTGAAAGGTGGGTCCCAGCTGATTGTTCAACCTCATCAAGACCTGCATCAAATCAACATAAATTTAGTTAAAATCATGATAATTGGACCAATTAAGTAATTTTGCACATTTTGATATTTAGTAAATGAAATTGAATGCATTGAGTTGACTTTGACCCAATAAGGTAATTGAATTCCATGATGAATATACATTCATCAAAATACCCCAAACTTAAATGTTGCTCGTCCTCGACTAACACAAAATCTGAAATGGTTGCCAAATGAATACTTTCTAGTCATGTGATTGCCTCATCTTCACATCACGATTGTTTTCTTTCTGCTCAGTATGACTCAGTATCTAAACCTCCTGAGACCACTAAACACATCTTACTATATCTTCATTTCTGAGTTCGCCTTCCAATATCACTTCCTCCCCACTTTTTTCCAACAATGAGCATGTCAAAGAGTTTTGTAAGAGTCCAGAGATACCCGCAGAACAACAAGCGTGCACCTGATCTGACACTAGTGTATTTCAAGGTGATGGAGGGAATTATTTGCACCTTTAGGTAGAAAAGGGAGTGAAGGGAGGTATGGAATGAAGAAATAAATCTCTCCTTTATTCGACTCGAGATTTTTATTAAATAATTTGCAATTTCATTTATTGCATTTTTTGTGTGAATCTCTCCTCTATTCGACTCGATATTGCATTTCTTTTTGTATCCACTTTGGCATCTTTTCTTGGTGGTACGCCCCTATTTTTTTGCGAGGGGTATGGAAGAACCAGATATAGAGGGAAGTGGTGTGCCACCCCGAACTTAGGGTTTGGCACTATTTTGGCTATTTTTGTTTCTTTTTGATGGATGGAGGGGTACGAAGATGATAGAATAAGTGTAGAAGAGAGTTCAGATCAAAATGCAACTTGATTTACAATTGCGTGCATTGGGTTGTTCTCTTTATTGTACTCTGCTCAAATAATGACTTGATGAGGATCCAGTGGAGATTCCATGTTATTGTTCCACTAGTCAGTTAGGAAGAACAATGTGTTTGATCCCTATCAGTTCGACAAACACTTGTCATTTTTGCATAAAGATCATGATATTAGGATTTATAAGCTTCACAAGATGATTTCAATCAAAAGGCTAGTTTTCAAAAAGTGGTCCTTTTGAGGATCTACTTCGAATAAGGAGGGTATAATGATTCGAAATGCATAAAGATTGAAATGAAAAAGTGTCAAAACTTCATCCAGTATTTGTTCAAATTCTTTGAAAAACTTCAAAATTTTGAAAATTTATTTGAAATTTTTGAAAATTTAGGTCAAAAATGTGATGATGAAACCTTAAGTCTGATTTAGATGGCTAAAGGTAGAAAGTAAGGTACGTACCACCCACCCTCCACCCCTAACATAGAAATTTGCTCGTCTCGAGAAAACTCTAAATTCAAGATGGAGGGGAATTTGCATGTCGTTTGGACCACCAGATGTGGTGGTGTTCCAATAAGCTTGCATCCTCTATCTGAAAATCTCAAAAATGAAGACCAATCAGAACTCAAAATAGCATCTTGCGAAGCAATTTTATTTAGTGTAAAATTTTCTAAAAGGTAAAAACAAAATTAAAGAAAAATCCTAATTCAAAATTAAAACTAAATACAAATTTTATTTATCGGGTTGCCTCCCGACAAGCGCCTTTGTTTTACGTCGATGGCTCGACTTCATTCCTTCAACTTCTACGGTGGATATGTTAGATTGGTGAGATCCAGCATCGTTTCAGAGCCTATATCAGCAGAGGTGAAGTATCTCTTCAATCATTGACCATTTTCCACAAATTCACCTGACTTTTCATTCCATAAAAAGAAAGCACCATGTGGGTAGATGCTCATAACAATGTAAGGCCCTGACTAGCGAGAACAAAGTCTTCCTGGGAATATCCTCAGTCTGGAATTGAATAGAAGAACTTGGTCTGCCACATGTATTTCCATTCTTTTAAAATGATCATCATGCCAAAGTTTCGTACGTTCTTTATAGATTCATGCATTCTTGTAAGCTATCATCCGGAGTTCTTCCAGCTCCTGGAGTTGCAGAATCCTGGCTTGGCCTGCTTCCTTCATATCAAAATTAAGTTATTTAATTGCCCACCATGCTTTGTGCTCAAGTTCAAAAAGAAGGTGGCAAGCCTTTCCATATATTAATCTAAATGGTGTAGTTCTGAGGGGAGTTTTGAAAGCAGTCTGGTAGGCCCACAATGCATCATTGATTTTTACCGACCAATCCTTCCGATTGCGGCCTACAGTCTTTTCCAGGATAACCTTGAGTTGACGGTTAGAAAACTCTACCTGTCCATTCGTTTGTGGATGGTAAGGTGAGGCTACCTTGTGTGTTACACCATACTTTCTCAGTAAAGCTTCAAAGCTTCTTTCAAGGAAATGAGACCCTCCATCAGATATCACAGTTCGTGGCACTCCAAAATGGGGGGAAATAATATCTTTGAATAATTTGATGATGGGTTCGGAATCACTAGTGACAGTTGGTATAGCTTCAACCCATTTCGAGACGTAGTCCATCGCCACTAGGATGTATGAAAATCCATGAGAAGATGGGAATGGACCCATGTAGTCCACCCCCCAAACATTGAATATCTCTACTTCTTTCCACACATTCAGTGGCATCTCATCTCTCTTTGTTATATTGATAGATCTTTGACATTTGTCACATGATAGGACAAAGTCATAGGAATATTTGGATATGGTTGGCCAGAAGAATCCACATTGCAAAACCTTCAAGGTAGTCTTTTTAGAGCTCATATGTCCTCCAACTGGACCTGAGTGACACTGGTCCAAGATAAGTTGAACTTCTTTTTCGGCGATACATCATCTGTATAGACCATCAGCACATAGTTTGAAAAGGTACGACTCATCCCAGTAGTATTGTTTCACATCATGCTTAAATTTCTTCAGTTCATTTCCGGTGCATTTAGGATGGATAACCCCAGCATCAAGCTAGTTTACATAATCAGAATACCACGGTGTAACTTCTGAGACCTTCATTACTTGGTCATCTGGAAGGGAATCATTAATCGGAATCTTCTCGATATCCAGAGTGTGGATGTGACTAAGGTGGTCTGCTACCACATTCTCAATACCCTTTTTATCTCTTATTTCTAGATCAAATTCTTGCAATAGGAGAATCCATCTATTTAGCCTGGGTTTTGCATCTTCCTTTGTCAAAAGGTCCGTCCATAGTAGCCCGGGTGGTAAGAGCTCGGTAAGTCCCAATGAAGGACCCGAGTTCGAACCTCACCGAAGGCACTTTGCGAATGGCAATCCACGTTGATTAGGCGCGGGAGGGTGGTGACCGGACCACACTCTCTCATGCCTCGAGAGTTTACCATGTCGGGCTCACCCGGGGTGGGTTCTCTCGGTTACCAAAAAAAAAGGTAACATATAGCAGCATGATCTGTGTAGATAATAACTTTTGAACCAATTAGGTAGGATCTGAATTTGTCAAAGGTATACACGAATGCCAGGAGTTCTTTCTCAGTAATTTCATAATTCCTCTGAGCTTCGTCAAGTGTCTTCGATGCATAGTAGATTACATAGTGTTTCTTTTCTATACACTGGCCCAAGACAACACCCATAGCATAATCGCTTGCATCACACATGATTTTAAAAGGGTGGTCCCAATCGGAAGCTATGATGATGGGTGTGGTTGTAAGGGCATGCTTTAGTTTGTTGAAACTTTTTACACATTCTTCATCAAATTTGAATTCAGTATCCTTTAGTAACAAATTTGCCATTGGTTTGGTTATCTTTGAGAAGTCCTTTATAAATCATCTGTAGAAGCCTGCATGACCTAAGAATGCTCGAACTTCTTTTACATTGATAGGGATAGAGAGCTTGGAAATCACTTCAATCTTGGCCTTATATACTTCAATTCCCCAATTACTGACCCTATGGCCGAGGACAATGCCGTCCTTTACCATAAAGTGACACTTCTCCTAGTTGAGCATAAGATGTGCTTCTTCACATCGTTTGAGAACAAGGGAGAGGTGTTTTAGACATGAATCGAATGAATCTCCGTATATAGAAAATTCGTCCATGAAAACTTCCATAATTGTTTCAGTGAGACCAGTGAATATGGCAGCCATGCAACGCTGGAAGGTTGCAGGTGCATTGCAAATGCCAAACGACATTCTTCTAAATGCATATGTTCCGAATGGGAAGGTGAAAGTAGTTTTCTCTTGGTCATCTGGATGTATTGGTATTTGATAGAATCCAGAGTAACCATCGAGGTAACAGAAGTATTCTTGATGAGCCAACCGTTCTAATACTTGATCAAGAAAAGGCATTGGAAAATGATCCTTTCGAGTTGCCTTGTTTAACTTCCTATAATCAATGCACATCCTCGACCCTGTGACTGTTCGAGTGGGGATGAGTTCATTGTTTTCATTTCAGATCATAGTTGTTCCACCTTTCTTCGGGACTACATGCACTGGGCTCACCCATGGTGAGTCTGATATCGAATAGACTATTCCAGCGGTGAGCAGTTTAATGACTTCATGACAGACTACTTCCTTCATATTTGGTTTCAATTTCTGTTGATGTTCAATAGTTGGCTTGTGATCTTCCATCATAGGGATCTTGTACATACACAGTTCTTGACTAACCCCAGTGAGGTCACTCATTTTGTAACTGATGGCTTTCGTTCTTTCCTTTAGTTCTTTCAGGAGTTTATCTTCTTGTTCGGTTGTTAGATCGAAATTTATAATAACTAGAGAAACCTTGAGATCATCCAGAAACATGTACTTTAGTCCCTCGGTTAGGGGCTTCATTTAGGGGGCCTCTGGTTTTTCACATGTTTCTTCAGTAGCTTCCACAGCCTTGAGTTCTTCAAAAGTAGCTTTAACATCTTCTTCTGTAGAGTTGAGAGATTTGATGCAACCTTTCATTTGTTCATCAATAGGTTCTTCAACTGATGGGTCAGTCAAAGCAACTTCTAAAGATTCGTCTGATTTATGATTCTCTTGGGTGAGAAGTGACATCTGATCTATGCAATCGATAAGATATACTTCTTCTTGCATGCTTGGTCTTCACATACTTTCAAAAAGTTTGAATTCCAGAGTTTCTTTACCAAGTCTGAGAAGCAAGGTTCCTACTTCAACATCAATTAGGATTCTTGCAGTGGCAAGGAACGAACGTCCAACGATGAGATGATATCTGGCATCTTCTTTTATGTCCATAATGACAAAGTCACACGGAACATAGGAATCTTTTCCTACCATGGCAGGTACATCCTCAATAATTCCTAACGGGCATTTTATCTAATTGTCTGCGAGTTGTATGGCCATGCCAGTTGGGAGAAGTTCAGCAAACCCTAGCCTTTTGCAAAGGCTGAGTGGCATGATGGAGATGCTAGCACCAAGATCTACCAATCCTTTCTTACATGAAGAATCACCGATATAGCAGGAAATCCCAAAAGATCCTGGATCTTTCTGCTTCTTTAGCATCTTACTCTGGATGATATCTGAAGTGGTTTTAGCTAACTTTACTATCTCATATTCTTCAATTATATATTTCCTAGTGAGGAGTGACTTTAAGTATTTTGTCCAAGCTGGTATCTCATCCAGTGCATCCAAAAAGGGTATATCAACATGAAGTTTCTTCATAGCTTCTTTAAACTTATTGAACCGAGTATCAAGCTTGGTTTGCCTTAAACAAGCAGGGAAAGGTATACGAGGCTTGTATATAGGGATATCAAGTTCTGGTGTTTTAGTTTATTCATCGATAGGTTTCTCAGGACTTCCCTTGTCTGTCTTATCGGTGGTTACTAATTCTTTTAGTTGAGACTCAGGTGTTATTGAGTCTTGGTTAATCCCAGGTTCATCCTCTTCTATAATAACCACAGGTGTCTTGATAGGGGGATCAAAATAATCTTTTCCTGACCTGGTGGTGACTGCCTTCAATTGTTCAGGATGCTTAGGATTATTCTCGGGTTGGTCAGCAAAAACCCCAGCTGGTTGGCATAATGCTAGCTGCAAGTTGAGCTAGTTGAGATTCAATAGCCTTCTGTTGAGCTTGCTGGTTAGCTATCATAGTTGTCTAAGTTTGCAACATCTTTTCAATGGCTGATAGCTTGTCATCAGGTGATACGGGACCTACTTGTTGTCCTTGTTGTTGATAAGGAACTTGATTAAGACTCTGGTACTGGGAATTGTTTTGATAATTATTGAAATTCCTGTTCTAGAAGTTTCCCCTATAGTTTCCTTGATTCCCAAAATTTTGTTGTTGGTTGTTATATTGGAATCTGGGTGGACCTCGTTGTTGATTGTTTGAACCAAGTTGTTGAGAGTTTTCTGCTCCTGAAGGATTTCCATATTGAAAACCAGGATGGTTTCTATTCTGATTTAGATTGTAATATCCTTGACCAGGGATGGTATTAACAACATTAAGATTTTCCATTTGACCATTATCTCCTTGTCAACATACGTTGCTTAGAACAACATCGTAAAGAACATTGCATGCTAAAGTGGAATGATCAGTTCCTTTACATGCTTCACAGAACAGAGAAGTAGACTTGATATGTTCTTGTTGTTGAGTGGGCGAATGTCCTCTTCCAATTACAGCAAGAGATGATTCAATATGGTCTTGCTTGGCAACTAAGTGTTTTAGGGTTTCAGCGATAGATTTGCATTCAGGAGTAGCTTCGGCCATAGCTACTTTCAAGACTCCTTTACCTACAGATCTACCCCAATTAGCTTGATTTTCAGCTCCAAGGGTGACGACCCTCCATGTGTTGTCATTACTTTGACGCATGAAGTTTCCTCTAGATGAGGAATCTAAAAACCTTTTGATATCATCATCCACACCCCTATAGAAAATTTCGATGAGTTGGTTCTTAGGAATTCCATGGTGTGGACACTTGCGTATAAGCTCTTTGTATCGATCCCATGCTTCAGCAAGGGTTTCTCTAGCAGCTTGAGTGAAATTTGTTATTCGGCCTCTAATTTCATAGGTGAGAGATGGAGGATAGAACTTTTCTAGAAACACATTTTAGAGTTGTTCCCAGGTGGTGATGGGTATTTCACTGTGCAACAAATAATACCAACTTATAGCTCTGTTAGTAAGGGAATACTTGAAGAGACAGAGTCGAATGGCATCATCGGATACTCCATTTTGCTTTGTCATGGAACATAGATCGATAAACCTTAGGAGATGTCTTTGAATATTCTCTCCCTACTTACCATAGAACGGGTTATTTTGAAGCAGGGTGATCCAATGTGCTCGTATCTCAAAATTATTAGCGTTGATGGGAGGAGGTTGAACTGGATGATGAACGTCATCAGCTTTAGGGATAGAGAATTCCCTAAGATCCTTTTATAGTTCTGCTGCTTGTGTCACTGCTTGTGCTGCTAAGATTTCTTGTTGAACGATAGCTTGGGTTTCTTGCATGAGCCTCTCTCTCTGTGCATTGAGGGCTTGAGCTACCCTTCAAGCTATCTCCTCCTCTTGAGCCATTCTTGCTTTGTTTTCTCTATTTTGACGATGAAAGGTCCGATCTATCTCTGGGTCAAAGCTGGCAGTGAGTCTAGGACTGTTCAGTCTGTGCATGCACTAGTCCTGAAATAGAAAGATTTGAAGTAAGTTTGATGGAATGGAGTGAAGTTCAAGTAGATGATCGATTGTATCAAAAGAAAAATAAGATCCTAGATTATCCTTACAAGAACTAGATTTGACTAACTGATTCTGTTGTCCCCGACAACGGTGCCAGAATTTGACGTGGCAAATATCACACTAACAAATTCACTCGGGGTTAAAATCCCCGAGCTTTTACCAAAACCCCGTGCAATAATACCACCCACAAGCAGACGGGTCTTATCGCATTATAGTTAAGGATCGAATCCCAACAGACAACATTTTTAAGAATCTTTATCAGTAGAATCTAGCTCGAGTAAGACTCATATTTAGAACGATTGATTTGGTTGATGTTAATTAAGCTAATTGCAGGAAAGTAAAAGAGCAGAATTAAAGTTTGTTCTAGATTAATGATATGGAATCGTTGGGATGCTATCGAGTTTCACCACCACTGCACATGCAAACACATCCAAACACATAACATCCAGGCAAGCATCTAACTATCCAAATGGAACTGTTGCAAACCCTCTCAGAGGGATGTTTAGGCCCACGTAAGAATCCCCTTAGGCATCAGATTTCTCATCGCCATCTGGATCATGCACTTACGGTTCGGAAGATACAACATACAACTAAGGCTGTGGTCCTCCCAGAGGGATGTTTAGACAACAGAAGCATCATCGTGGGCTAGATGGCTCGTCCCCTCATAGACCATATACTTACGACCTCAAGGAACCCCATTCTATTTCTAGTCTAGGAGTCTACCCCATTAATCGACATTCTACACTACAAAGATAAGAACAAAATGAAAGCAAGCAGGTAATCAACTACAAGTGTATGAATTAGCAATGAAATGAAAAGTTATATAGATTGCCTTGGAATGTTAAATGAAAAGACATGAATGCATGGGCAGCGGGGCTAGTCCCTGCACCCCAGCAAAAAGAACTAATCACTCATGATGCGAGAAATAAGAAGAATAGGAAAGAGAGAGGATTCTTCCATGAGCATGATGCAGAAGGTAGTTGCAGCTCGATGAAGATGTTGTGGTCTTCTACGTCGTATTGGAGCATATCTGGAAGAACGAGGGATGCCAATACAATCAGGACAGTCTTTCTCACTCCTCCTTCCTTCTCTTCTTAGTCTCCTTGAGTTGCAGCAGGAATGGCAGGTGAAGTGGCAGTGGCAGGATTGGATACATCTGGATCGAATCCTCTGCTCGGGCAGCCTGGAGGCATCCCGGATCCAATGCCCAAATGAGGACCCTCGCAGTCCTATTTTAGGCTTGGGGCAGGCCTTCACATTTTTTGTGTGATTCCATCCCAAACGGTCTTGGATATATTTTCTCTTCAAATAGTTTGCTAAGTATATGACCAAACGGTTTGCTTAGTCATGACCAAATGGTCTTGGATTCCCTTGTTCAAACGGTTTGGTCATAGAGAATCCTCCAAACAGTTTCATGCAATGTGACCACACAGTCTTGCAGTGTGGGTCCGTTTGGTTTGACAGCCAAGTGCCCAAACGGTTTTGAGATGCATTCTCTAAATGGTTTGCTACTTCATTCGGTCTTGCATGCGGGTGGTCATTGTTGGTATGTATGCCCATAGAGCAAGTCATGTGATGATTGTAATGGGATACTTTTAAATGATTTGAATAATAATAAAGGCAATTTCCGATCTATATGTTTTAACTATTTCTGAGATGATAGTGTAACATGATAGATGTCTAAAGAATTGTTTTACTCGATGATGTATGCTTTTAGGTTAAGGACCTAAATGATGAGATCATACAGATGTTAAGAGTATACATTCTTGTTTAGTCCCTAGTCGGTTGTTATTGTGGAAATAATCATAGACATGAATAACACTAAAGACTAGATTGTGTGTTGGTTGATGACAGAATCTCATTAGTCATGATATAGTGATATCAAACCAAGCACATAGGTACTTGTTTGAGAACAAGTGTACCGGACAGACCCACCGTGAGAGTGACACATGGAACCATGATTTGGTAGTCACAGTCAGCTCTCACAGTGATGGTGGTGAGTGTGAGTATTTGACCTGAAATCACTACACTCAACACATGTCGTTGGGTACACTTTGACATCATCAAACGCAGTCCTAAAACATGGGTTGTTATAAATGTGATGATTGGGTGACTTTGACACATGGGGTTTTTTGAGGGGTCAGTGATAGATATGGGATTTGTCCCTCCTAAGGGAGTTTGATGTCCATGGCCACTTGATGAGTAGGATTGAGAAAGGTATGCACATGCATGTGTGAATCACTATGTGATATTGATGTCACACACATCTCACCCAATCTACTCTAAGATCAAGGAAATGGATGAACATTGAAAGGATGACTGTACCATGATTTGAGTTCATTCAGGACATTAGTGACAAAGGAATTATACATTCGCTGTAACACCATTCATGGATTGTAGGTTTGAAAGTTGTTCTCCAACTTTCTATTTCACTTGGGTAGCACTGATGTGCGACTAGACACTGCTCATTTCTTGTGAAGTCATAAGTGTTATGGACTTTCACTGCCAACGTGAAATGGATCTATAGGGTCACACACATAGGATTTAACCTGGAAGAGGAGTTTATCCACAAATGATGTTTAGATTGATTACTAAAGGAGTTTAGTAGTTCAATTAAACACTCAGTTGATTAATAGCTCAAAATCATAGTGTTCAAGGTGTTGGGCCAATTGATTAGAGTATCAGATTGATTGAAACTGCAATTGACTGATTTTGCAAAGTCTGCACTCCCAACCGATCGGCTCATGTGATGAACCGATCGTCTCAGGTTGGTGAACCGATCGGCTCAAGTGGTGAGTCGATCAGCTCATGTGTCAATGAAACGATCGGCTCAATTGTTGAACCGGTCGATTCATATGACCAACCGAGATCGTTTGGAAAGTCAGAAGACTCTTTTTGCAAAAACATATTTGTTTCACTTGTAAAAATTTGATTTGGACAAGGACTAATATTTGATTAGTCGGAAACAAACATGAAAGTCAAATTTGAGTTGGACCAGGACCACGAACCGATCGACTCATGCTTGAACCGATCAGCTCAGGTGTCCCAACCAATCGGTTCAGGTGTGAACCGATCGGCTCAGGTCCCCAACCGACCGTTTCATGCTTGAAACGATCGGTTCACTTGGCGCAGTTGGTTGTTTTGTGGAAAAATCTCAAACCCTTCTACTCCTGCTTTAATCCCGCATTGCCCGGGGTAGAGAACCCTGTCCCATGACCCTCCTATATATAGGGGTATTGGGGGCTTCTAAAAGTACAACTCAGAACACCAGTTGCTCTGCAAAGTTGTCGTTCTCTCTAGTTTTGGTAACCGAGAGAGCCAGAGCAAGTGCTACCCGATAAGGGAGGCACAACAAGGGAAAGACAACTGTAGAAAAGCAACTGGTGGAAGGAGAGTGTGTCAGTGACTAGTACGCCAATAGGATGGTACAACTCCTTCTGGTGCCTTGTGTGACAAGGCGATCGGAGTTCTAGGTAGTCTGTGTGGACAACTGCAGAGGCAGGACACTTCTGCCGCTAGGAGGACAGCTGTCAATCCTGACAATCCCGGTGAGACCAGGAGCTGTACAGACACTGTCTAAGACCGGAGGTAAAGATCGCGTAAGCTGTGAGGTAACGTCACTGAGTAAGCTTCAGGACAAGGTACGCCTCTACAAACCATCCTTCCTATTGTATAGACATTGACATGATTCCTTTTGTTCTGGGTTTGGGAGAAGAAATTTTTATTTCTGCTGCCTTCTCTGTCTCCCTTAAAACCCAATAGTGGTATCAGAGCCACGTCAAGTTCTCTATACTTTAGGATTATTGATGTGATCGATTTTGTTTTGTCACCTTTATTTATTGCATACGATGCGAATAAAATTGTCTTTATGCATGTCCAATCCTAAATCCACAAATCCCAATATACATATATGATATGTAATATAAATGCACTTGATGCACGTCGCCCTTAAACGAGTTTTGTGGTGGATGTATAGCATGGTTATGGCCAATAAACCCTATGTATGTGTGCTTGGTTGAATGTGGTTGCTTGCATCTCGGTCTGCACACCAATTCCCTATCTCCTATTCCTGATGTAACTTGAGATAACTTGAGATTTCTTTCCTACCTTTGCTCCCCCCGAATGTAACTCGGGGTTTCCTTTTTCAAATGTAAAATAGGATAGTTCTTTTATTTCCTGTTATGTCAAAGAACGGCAGACTTTTTGACGACCGGTTTGAGGAGTGAGACGAGCTAGTAGCGACCTGAGGAGATGCACGACGACCAGTGAACCGATCGGTTGGTGGCACCCAACCGACTGGCCTGATGGCGAGCCGATCAATCATGGAGATGAGTTGATCAAACCCAGAATAACAAAGCACAGAGTTCATCTTGTACAAGTTGTGGACCTAGATTACCGTGATTCCTCTTGGCTCGAGGAATCACATTAGGATGGCCATAATCATTGCTTTTATCGTTTCACATGTTTTCTATGGGATATAGCATGTATATGATACTTACTATATTGTGGTGATTGGATATGTATATGTACCTATAAAATCTAAATCCCTCATCTAAATATTAAGTCTTTCATGATTTCCATTACCGACACACATGAAAAACTTGATCGACTAAGAGTAGATTATTCCAAAGCATGGTGAGCCGTCTATCTCGCGGAAGTGTGAAGGGTAAACATATAGGTTCTGCCAAAGCAGGGTGCATGTTTACCGTGTCGGCTTTTGGGATAGACTTAACTGGTGATTCTTAGAGCATCTAAGCCCAGAGGCACATAATGTTCATGGCAAGGTGTTGCGCATGTTCATTCATCAAGAGTTCCATATGATAAAAATGGCATGATGGTCTACCTAAATAGTCAAGTTGTGGGCAATCAGCCAAAGCTGACTCAACTTGATGGAATACGGATCTTGCCCACTAGAAGATTGTGCGCTGCAATCTTCTAAATTTATGGTGAGGGCTATCAATTTGAATCAAAATAGTGGGAGTGGTAATTAATTAAAGGCCTAATTAACTATTATCAAATTTTATTCAAATCAAATCAAATCAAAAGGAGTTTTGACAAAAGCAATTTTCTCTTGTAGAATGGCAAAAGAATCATCTTTTAAAATGGGAAAATTAATTGAGAATAAATTCCATAACTGGTTGGGGATTGTGAGAAGTGTTCTGCATAATCCATATATACTGCTAGCCTTTGCATCCACTCTATGTACACTTAAGAAGAAGGATGGTTCATTGATGGAGATCAATGGAACAAAGTCTAATGATAAAGGTGAGGGAGAGAAGGGTTCTCTCGCCAAACCAATGTCAAAATCTTCTGCGCTCAAAACATGGAGAGGATGGAAGGAACGATGGAAGAAGAAGCGAGAGATAGAGATCTCTACTTCTGGTGTATACGTAATAAATACTAACTTTACTACTTCTCTGTCATGGGTACTTGATACTGGATGTGGATCTCACATTTGTTCAAATGTGAAGGATCTTAAGAGAAGTAGGCCTTTGGGGAAAGGCGAGGTTGAACTACATGCTGCCAATGGGGCAAGAGTTGCCGCCAGTGCCATAGGAACCTATGAGTTAACTCTACCTAGTGGGCTAATAATAGAGTTGAAGAACTGCTATTATGTACCTGCCATAAATAGGAATATCATTTCTGTCTCTTGTTTGGACAAGGATGGTTTTAAATTTCTTATTAAGAATGGAAAGTGTTCTATTTCAAAAGATGGGATATTTTATGGCAGTGCCCCATTGTCTTATGGTCTATACTTGATATATCTAGAGACAAGTGTATACAATGTAAACACCAAAAGGAAAAAACTCAACAACTCAAACAAAACATATCTTTGGCATTGTCGTCTAGGGCACATAAATGAGAAGCGCATCTCTAGACTCCATAAAGATGGTTATCTAGACTCTTTTGATTATGAATCAATAGAGACATGTGAATCTTATTTGTTGGGAAAGATGACCAAGACTCCCTTTTCAGGTAAAGGTGAGAGAGCTAGTGATCTATTAGGACTCATACATACTGATGTATGTGGGCCTTTTAGAACTAATGCCAGAAATGGGTATCAGTACTTCATTACCTTCACTGATGACTTCGGTAGGTATGGCTATGTGTACCTGATGAAACATAAGTCAGAAACCCTTGAAAGGTTCAAGGATTTCATGAATGAAGTACAAAACCAACTTGGTAAAAATATTAAACCACTTCGATCTGATCGAGGTGGAGAATACTTAAGTCAGTAGTTTGAGGACCTTCTGCGAGCCTGTGGTATTGTATCACAATGGACTCCGCCTAGAACACCACAGCAGAATGGTGTGTCTGAAAGAAGGAATCACACTTTACTGGATATGGTGCGATCAATGATGAGTTTTGCTGATCTTCTGATTTCCTTCTGGGGTCATGCTCTTGAAACCGCCACGTTTACACTTAATCGAGTACCATCTAAATCGGTTCAAAAGACACCATATGAGATATGGACTGGGAAGCGTCTCAATATGTCTTTTATGAAGATTTGGGGGTGTGAGGCATATGTCAAGAAAATGTTTCTTGACAAACTAGGCCCCAGATCTGATAAATTTTATTTTGTTGGATATCCTAAGGAGACCAAAGGATATTACATATACCACCCAACTAACAACAAAGTGTGTGTTGCCAGGGATGCTGTGTTCCTAGAAAAGGAATTTATTTCCAAAGGATGCAGTGGGAGGAAAATAGAGCTTGAATAGGTTCAAGCCCAACAAGAAAACATTGAGCCAATTGATATACAAGAGGAACATAGAGATTCACAAGGTGTTGTGGAATCTCAGTCTCCTCAAGTAACACAAGGACCTCGTAGATCTAGTAGTACATGCCTTGAACCTGAGAGGTTTGGATACCTTGTGACTCAAGAAGGCAGTGAGTTGATCATAGATGATGATCCAACTACCTATCTAGAGGCTATGGAGGGACCCCATAATGAGAAATGGCCTGAGGCCATGAAATCTGAGATGGAATCCATGCACTCCAACAAAGTATGGACTTTGGTGGAACCACCTGAAGGGGTAAAGCCCATAGGGTGCAAGTGGGTCTTCAAGAAGAAGACCGACATGGATGGCAATGTGCAAACTTATAAAGGCAGATTGGTTGTAAAGGGTTTCTAACAAGTTCAAGGTGTTAACTATGACAAAACTTTTTTTCCAATTGCCATGATTAAGTCCATCATAATCATGCTTGCTATTGCGGCTTACTATGACTATGAGATTTGGCAAATGGAAGTTAAAACCACATTCCTTAATGGGAATATAAATGAGGATGTGTACATGACACAACCTGAAGGTTTTATAGATCCAAAGAATGCCAACAAAGTTTGTAAGCTACAAAGGTCAATCTATGGATTGAAGCAAGCATCTCGAAGTTGGAATCTTCGATTTGATGAAGAAGTCAAAGTGTTTGGCTTTATTCAAAATGAAGATGAACCTTGTGTGTACAAGAAGGTTAGTGGGAGCACGACCACATTCCTCATATTGTATGTGGATGACATACTATTAATGGGGAATGATGTCTCAGCCTTAGAGAAGGTAAAGACTTGGCTTGGGAGTACTTTCTCAATGAAGGACTTAGGAGAAACATCCTACATTCTAGGTATTAAGATCTATAGAGATAGATCTAAAAGGCTTCTCGGACTAAGTCAAAGCACATACATTGACAAAGTGTTGAAGCGGTTCAGCATGGATAACTCAAAGAGAGGCAACATCCCCATGCTACACAGAGTCACCATCTCTAGAGCTCAATGTCCCCAATCTTGTGAAGAGAGGGAGCATATGAATGGGATCCCATATGCCTCAGCCATCGGATCCATCATGTACGCTATGTTGTGAACACACCCAGATGTCTCGTATGCCCTCAGCATGATGAGCAAGTACCAGTCAGATCTTGGGGATGCTCATTGGACAGCCGTAAAGAACATCCTCAAGTACTTGCGAAGGATTAATAATCAATTCCTTATATACGGCGGCGAGGAAGAACTAGTTGTAAAGGGTTACACTGATGCAAGCTTCCAAACTGACAAAGATGATTACAGATCACAATCAGGATTTGTGTTTTGCCTAAATAATGGAGCTCTGAGATGGAATAGTTCCAAGCAAGAAACAATTTATGATTCTACTACAGAGGCCGAGTATATTGCTGCTTCACATGCAGTAAAGGAAGCTGTGTGGATCAGGAAGTTTATCACTAAACTTGGTGTAGTTCCCAGTAGCTGTTATGCAATTGAGCTTTATTGTGACAATAATGGAGCTATTGCTCAAGTTAAGGAACCCAGATCCCATCAGTGGTCTAATCATATACTTCGACACTTCCATCTCATACGAGAGATCGTACAACGAGGAGATGTCAAGATTTGCAAAGTACCAATTGAAGACAACATAGTTGATCCACTGACTAAGGCCCTTTCTCAGCAGAAGCATGATGGTAATTTTAGGTCACAAGGAATGAGCTTCCTAAGTGACTGGCACTAAGTGCAAGTGGGAGTCTGTGTTGGTATGTATGCCCTGAGAGAAAATCAAGGGATCATTGATGGGATACATTAAGATTGATTTGATAAACATCAAAGGCACTCTTCCAATTCTTTCTAATTCAGTCATATGAGATAGTGATAGAACATATTGAATAACTAGAGAATGACAGTACTCAATGACGTATTCTTTCAGGTTAAGGACCTGAACGATGAGATCATACGGATGCTAAGAGTTTGTACATTCTTGTTATGTCCCTAGTCGGATGTCATTCTAGAAGGTAGATAGATAGCAATGACACACAAGACTAGATTGTGGTGTTGGTTGATGACAGAATCTCATTAGTCATGATATAGAGATATCAAACCAAACACATATTTACTTGTTAGAGAACAAGTGTACCGGATAGACCCACCGTGAGTTTGACACATGGAACCATGACATGGTAGTCACGGTCAGTACTCACAGTGATGGTGGTGATTGTGATTCTTTGTCCTGAAATCACTACACTCAACACATGTCGTTGGGTACACTTTGACATCATCAAACGCAGTCCTGAAACATGGGTTTCTATAAAGGTGATGATTGGGTGGCTTTGACACATGGGGCTTTTGAGGGATGAGTGATAGATATGGGATTTGTCCCTCCTGAGGGAGCTTGATATTCATGGCCACTTGATGAGTAGGATTGAGAAAGGCGTGCACGCATGTGTGAATCAATATGTGATATTGATATCATAACATATCTCTTCCAATCTACTCTGAGATCAAGAAAGTGAATGAACGTTGACAGGATGATTGTTCCATGCCTCGAGTTCATTCCCATACCATTCACGTGTTGTAGGATTGAAAGTGACAATGGAATTATACATTCATGTAACACCATTCACGTGTTGTAGGATTGAAAGTTGTTCTCCAACTTTCTATTTCACTTGGGTAGCACTGATGTGTGACTAGGCACCGCTCTTTGCTTGTGAAGTCATAAGTGTTATGGACTTTCACTGCCAACATGAAAAGGACCTGTAGGGTCACACACATAGGATTTAACCTGGAAGAGGAGTTTTGTCCACAAATAATGTTTAGATTGATTACTAAAGGAGTTTAGTAGTTCAATTAAACACTCAATAAATTGATAGCTCAGTATCATAGTGTTCAAGGTGTTGGACCAAATGATTAGAGTATCAGATTGATTGAAACTGCAATTGACTGTTTCTGCACAATCTGTATTCCCAACCGATCGGCTCATATGATGAACCGATCGGCTGAGCTTGGTGAACCGATTGGCTCAGGTTGTGAGTCGATTGGCTCATGGACTAGGTGAAATGATCGGTTCAAGTGTTGAAATGATCGGTTCACTGGTCCAACCGAGCAAGTTGGGAAAGTAATATTGGTGAGAGATTTCTTTTGGTTTCACTTGCCCAATTTGATTGGAATAAGGATTGGTATTAGGTACCAATTAGAAAAAAAAGGGGAAAATTCAATCGGGAACTGACCAGGGCCACGAACCGACCGGTTCAGGTGTCCCAACTGATCGGTTGAGGTGTCAACCGACCGACTCAGAAATGAAACGAACGGTTCAGGTCACACAGTTGGTTGTTTTTTGTGGAAAATCTCGAACCCGTCTACTCCTGTTTTAGTCCCGCATTGCTCAGGATAGAGAACCCTGTCCCATGACCCTCCTATATATATAGGGGTATTGGGGGCTTCTCAGACAACAACTCAGTGCAACCAGTTGCTCTATAAAGTTGTCGTTCTCTCTGGTTTTGGTAACCAAGAGAGCGCGAGCAAGTGCTACCCAATAAGGGAGGCACAACAAGGGAAAGACAACTGCAGAAAGTGACTGGTGGCAGGAGAGTGTGTCAGCGACTAGTAGGCTGACAGGAAGGTGCGACTCCTTCCAATTCCTTGTGGGACAAGGAGATTGCAGTTCCAGGTGGTCCGTGTGGACTACTTCAGAGGCGGGAGATTTCTGCCGCTCAGAGGATAGCTGTCAATACCGACAGTCCCGGTGAGACCAGGAGTCGACAGTCCCAGTGCGACCAGGAGCTGCACAGACACCATCCATGACCGGAGGTGAAGACCGTGCAAGGCACGAGGTATTGTCCCCGAGCAAGCCTCGGGACAAGGTATGATTCCACAAACCATCCCTTTCCTATTGTATAGACGTTGACGCATTTCCTTGTTCTGGGATTGGGGAGGAGAAATTTTTTTGTTTCCACTGCCTTCTCTGCCTCCCCTATAACCCAACAGTGGTATCAAAGCCACGTCAACTGCTCTATACTTTAGGATTATCGATATGATCGATTTTGGTTTGTCGCCTTTATTTATTGTATACGATGCGAATAAAATTGGCTTTATGCATGTCCAATCGTAAATCCACAAATCCCAATATACATATATGATATGTAATATTAATGCACTCGATACGCATCGCCCTTAAACGAGTTTTGTGGTGGATGTATAGCGTGGTTATGGCCAATAAACCCTATCTGTGTATGGTTGTATGTGGTTGCTTGCATCTCGGTCTACACACCGATCTTCCTTCTCCTATTCCTGATGTAACTCAAAATAATTCGAGATTTCTTTCCTACCTTTGCTCCCCCCGAATGTAACTCAGGGTTTTTCTTTTTACAATGTAAACTAGGATAGAATTTTATTTCCTGTTATGTCAAAGAACAGCAAACATCCTGACGACAGCTGAGACGATCGATTCAATGAGTGAACTGATCGGTTGACGTTCGAGACGATCGATTCAAGGAGTGAACTGATCGGTTGATGACCGGTTCGAGGAGCGAGACGAGCGGGTGGCGGCCATGAAGAGATGCACGACGACCAGGGGAACCGATCAGTTGGAGGAGACAACCGATCGGCTGGTGGCACCTACCCGACCAGTCTGATGGCGAGCCGATCATTCATGTGATGAGTTGATCAAACCCAGAAATGCAAAGAACATAGTTCATCTTGTACAGGTTGCATGTGATGTAGACCTAGATGACTATGATTCCTCTTGGCTCGAGGAATCACATTAGGATGGCCATAATCATCGTTTTTATCATTTGCATGTTTTATGTGGGATATAGTATGTATATGATATGCACTATATATTGTGGTGATTGGATATGTATATGTATATAAAAACCAAATCCCTCATTAAATATTAAGTTTTAGATGCCTTCCAAATGTGACACATGTGAAAAGCTTGATCGACCAAGTGTGGGCACGCCCTAGCATGGTGCACTGTCTATCTCGTGGAAGCGTGAAGGATGAATGTGTGGGTCTTCCCAAGCAGGGTGCATATTCATCGTGTTGGCTTTGGGTCGGACTTAACAAGGTGACCTAGATATGATCTAGCACCTTGAGGCATGGAGATGCTCATGGCAAGGAGTTGCGTATGACATCTTATCAAGAGTTGCATATGATGAAATTGGCAAGAGTTGCCTACTTGAGAGATCTAAGTTGTGGGTGACAACCCTAGCTGGTCCATAATTTAGAGGATTTCAGGATCTTTCCCACTAGAAGGTTTTACGCTGTAATCTTTCGAATTGATGGTGAGGGCTATCAATTTGAACTAAAATAGTGGGAGCAATAATTAATTAAAGGCCTAATTTTTATCGTCAACTTTTCAAATCAATCAAATAAGTCAAGAGAGTTTTGGACTAAAATTGCTTATATTTCCTTTTGTTAAAATA
The DNA here is from genome assembly GCA_963693085.1 of Alisma plantago-aquatica. NCBI lineage: Eukaryota > Viridiplantae > Streptophyta > Magnoliopsida > Alismatales > Alismataceae > Alisma > Alisma plantago-aquatica. The sequence goes on along the minus strand of OY856411.1, from coordinate 1,434,957,173 downwards.
AATGGTTAAACAACAACAATCACTTTATTTGCGATCGGTCTTTGAGAACAAAAAATTAAATGGGAATAATTCCATGACTAGTTAGGATGATGAGAAGTGTTCTCAATCAAAGAGCGAAAGCTCTAAGTCCTAGTTATACCAAGACCAGATGAACTCAATCCCACCACATCAATGGATGAAATTATGCTTATGGAAGCATACCGAGGATGACATTGATGAGGAGTGCTTGATGTTGTGTTCTCTGAACTATGAGTTGCAGAGACAACATGAGACATATGATGTCTCAAGGACTCTGTCCTAGTATGTCATGACAGAAGGAGATCCAGTAAGGTATTCACACACTCAATATGATTGGGTATATGGAAAAACATGACTAAGATGGATTCCCTCTGAGCCAAGAGTTGGTTATTGGTATGATACTGCAAATGTTGCGAGAATCATACAGTTCATGATGAACTATGAAATGGACAACTTTGACAAACGTTGACAAAGTTGTTGGACATGTTGAGGACAATAGAGGCAATTATGAAGAAAGACAAACCCTAATGTTTGATGTGATCAATGAAGGGTAAGTCTTAAGGGTAAGGTCAAGGGCAAATCTAAGAAGTGTTCTGATGCTAGCCAGCAGCCCAAACCGTCTTCAGCCTCAAAGGCACATGGGGAAAGGATGTATGAGGGAAGTGCCCTCCATATCTGGAAGAACAAAAGAAGATGATGGAGGGGATGGAAATCTCCACCTAAGGTATCATGAAATGAACTGCTTCTTTATCTGATATATATGATACCAAGATATGCATATGTCATTTATGATATGCAAGATCCATAAAGAAGTGATGTCCTTTGTGAAAGGACCGAGAAAGAAGTACTCATTATTGGGGCAAGTGTTGCTTCCATAGATAGGAGTATCTTTCAATTTATTTCATCCTAAAGGGCACGAAATAGAGTTGAGAACTGCTATTTCAAATTGCCAATAGATAGAAACACTTTATTTTTGCATATTGTATGACAATGATGGCAATTAATAAAGTTGATGTTTCAATCATTTAAAGATATGATCTTTGTGGCAATGCCTTGTTTATCTTGTGGTATTTGATATGCATAAGATAAAATGATACCTAAAGTTATTGATAACTCAAACAATCAAATTAGCATCAATCATGAGAAATTAATTTCTAGTTTCCATATGATGAATAAATCTAGACTCTTTTGGTTGGATAACTAGTAAGAGACATGAATCTCTTGGACATGATTAATCAATCTTCACTAATGGTAGTGGGAGAATGATTATCCTAATAGGTATAATGCATGTGATGTATTTACATACCTATTGGAGCGAATGCTAATATATACTTCAAACCGTATTTAGAGAAATACCAATATGAATATCTTGAAGTGTTCAAGAATATCATAAATGAAGTACAAATTTGGTAAAGTGTTAATTCTTGATGGGAACAAAGAATGAAATACTTAGACCAAATGTTTGAGAACCTTGCGAGTGATTATGACAGTGTATCATAGTGATCTCATGATTGAGGCATGGTGATGTCTAAATCAAAAGGAGTCATACTCTAAGGAGTTAGTGGATGATTATCAAATAACTAAATTCTTCTTAAATAAAGAATACCCCACACTAATAAAGGACATTAAGAATCACAAGGAGTTGTGAGTTCTTATATCCTTGACAGATACATCTCGATCATCTATATGATGAGTTGGTCATGTGATGAGTCAACTATCTAGATGAATGAGAGGAACCGAATTTTGAGTTATGGTAGATGACCATTACATCCTAAATGACTTCCATGTAAACCATAAGGTATGACCTTGATGGTAGCACTCAGTGGGATGAAATCCATAAGTGCGAATAAGTCTTAAGTGTTAAGACAGATGGATAACATTTTGAGAAGGATGATGCTTGTTGATTCCAACTTAATGACTAAGACATTTGGCATATGGATACTAAAACCGCATTCATATGAGGAATAAAACAAAGATGTGTACGTGACACAACCTATAAGATTTATGAATCCACTAATGCAAATGAAGTCTATAAGTTGCAATGGACTAATCAATGTGATTGATTGAGTACAAGCAACTCAGAATTGGATCTTTACATTGATGATATAGTCAAAGGGTTTGATTCATATGTTAAAGATAAAGAAGGGATCTGTGATTTAGTGGGAGCATATTCACATTCCACATGTTGATGTGAAATGGAAATGTTCTAGAATGGAAATCCAAAGTGCAAATTATCTTTAAGGAAGATAGAGATGTTTCCTATGAGATAGGAATAGAGATCTATAGAGATAGTTCTCGAAAACCTCTTGACCTGGAAAAGAGAGAGCATACATTGGCAATCTGTATTGAAGGGTTCAGTGTACACAGATTCAGTGGGAGAAAACTTGTCCATGTTACATGGAGTTAGTATCCCAAGGCCAAGTGTCCAATACTTATGAAGAATGGGAACACTAAGAATAGATATGGATCTATCATTTATGTAATCATCCCATTATCTTGCATGTATCGACATGGCAAGAACAAAATGCATTCATCATCTTGTATGTAGGGAATGGCAATATGATGTGCTCATCCTGATAACCCGTATGTGGGACATGACGAGTGGATGTCTGTCTACTTCCAGAAAGGGTTACTAGAAACCATAAGAACTTGATAAGTACTTGAGAAATACTAGTTATATGGAGATAAGGAAGAGTTCAATGTAAAGAGTTACATTGATGTGAACTTCTGAAAAGGATAGAAAATTAATCGCAAAATATATATCAGATATATAAAAGTGAAAGTTTGTTGATAATTGGAAGTGTTCCAATGAAACCATTTAAAAGGAAATGTCGAGTATCCGTGTGTTAAAGAACAGCAGTGGAAACTATATGGATCTGGAAGTTCATGAGATGAACTTATAGATATTCCGGTCATTGATGACAAGTATGGAATCCTTGATCATGCAATATGGCTAAAGGTTAGCAAAGGAATACTGGTCGCATATTACGACAACTCCATCTCATACGTGTGATGTACAATGAAGAGATGTGAGACATGCAATTAATACTGACTTTGGCAAGGTGTTGCCATAACTCACTATGTTGGCACAAGAGCACAGTAACATGTGGGACATGTTTAAATATCACTATGAATATGATTCAAGGGTGATTGGCTCGCAGTGCAAGTGGGAGTCTGTTGGTATGTATGCCTTGAGAGCCAATCATGAGATGATTGGTGGGATACATTAAGATTGATTTGATAAACATCAAAGGCAAGCTTCCAATTCTTTCTGATTCAGTCATATGAGATAGTGATAGAACAGATTGAATGTCTAGAGAATGATAATACTCAATGACGTATGCTTTCAGGTTAAGGACCTGAACGATGAGATCATATGGATGCTAAGAGTTTGTACATTCTTGTTATGTCCCTAGTCGGATGTCATTGTGGAAGGTAGATAGACAACAATGACACACAAGACTAGATTGTGGTGTTGGTTGATGACAGAATCTCATTAGTCATGATATAGAGATATTAAACCAAACACATAGGTACTTGTTAGAGAACAAGTGTACCGGACAGACCCACCGTGAGTTTGACACATGGAACCATGACATGGTAGTCACAGTCATTACTCACAGTGATGGTGGTGAATGTGATTCTTTGAACTGAAATCACTACACTCAATACATGTCGTTGGGTACACTTTGACATCATCAAACGCAGTCCTGAAACATGGGTTGTTATAAAGATGATGATTGGGTGGCTTTGACACATGGGGATTTTGAGGGGTGAGTGATATATATGGGATTTGTCCCTCCTGAGGGAGCTTGATATTCATGGCCACTTGATGAGTAGGATTGAGAAAGGCGTGCACGCATGTGTGAGTCAATATGTGATATTGGTGTCATAACATATCTCTTCCAATCTACTCTGAGATCAAGAAAGTGAATGAACGTTGACAGGATGACTATTCCATGCCTCAAGTTCATTCGGGATATCAGTGACAAAGGAATTATACATTCACTGTAACACCATTCATAGATTGTAGGATTGAAAGTTGTTCTCCAACTTTCTATTTCACTTGGGTAACACTTATGTGTGAATAGGCACCGCTCTTTGCTTGTGAAGTCATAAGTGTTATGGACTTTCACTGCCAACGTGAAAAGGACCTGTAGGGTCATACACATAGGATTTAACCTGGAAGAGGACTTTTGTCCACAAACAATGTTTAGTTTGATTACTAAAGGAGTTTAGTAGTTCAATTAAACACTCAATCAATTGATAGCTTAGTATCATAGTGTTCAAGGTGTTGGACCGATTGATTAGAGTATCGGATTGATTGAAACTGCAATTGACTGTTTTTGCACAATCTGTATTCCCAACCGATCTGCTCATATGATGAACCGATCAGCTGAGCTTGGTGAACCGATTAGCTCAGGTTGTGAGTCGATCAGCTCATCGACAGGGTGAAACGATCGGTTCAACTGGTCCAATCGAGCAAGTTGGGAAAGTAAGATTGGTGAGAGATTTCTTTTCTTTTCACATGCCCAATTTGATTGGAACAAGGATTGGTATTAGGTACCAATTAGAAACAAAAGGGCAATAGTCAATCGGGAACTGACCAGGGCCATGAATCGACCGGTTCAGAAGTGAACTGGCCGGTTGAGGTGTCCCAATCGATCAGTTGAGGTGTCAACCGACCGGCTTAGGTCCCCAACTGACCGTTTCAGAAATGAAACGATCGGTTCAGGTCACGCAATTAGTTGTTTTTTGTGGAAAATCTCAAACCCTTCTACTCCTGCTTTAGTCCCGCATTGCCCGGGATAGAGAACCCTGTCCCATGACCCTCCTATATATATAGGGGTATTGGGGGCTTCTCATACAACAACTCAGTGCAACCAGTTGCTCTGTAAAGTTGTCGTTCTCTCCGGTTTCGGTAACCGAGAGAGCCCGAGTAAGTGCTACCCGATAAGGGAGGAAAACAAGGGAAAGACAACTGCAGAAAGCAAATGGTGGCCGGAGAGTGTGTCAGTGACTAGTACGCTGACAGGAGGGTGCGACTCCTTCCAATTCCTTGTGGGACAAGGAGATTGGAGTTCCAGATGGACCGTGTGGACTACTTTAGAGGCGGGAGATTTCTGCCGCTCGGAGGATAGCTTTCAATCCCGACAGTCCCGGTGAGACCAAGAGTCGACAGTCCCGGTGCGACCAGGAGCTGCACAGACACTGTCCAAGACCGGAGGTGAAGATCGCGTAAGGCGCGAGGTATTGTCACCGAGGAAGCCTCGGGACAAGGTATGATTCCACAAACCATCCCTTTCCTATTGTATAGGCGTTGACACATTTCCTTGTTCTGGTTTTGGGGAGGAGAATTTTTTTTGTTTCCACTACCTTCTCTACCTCCCCTATAACCCAACAGTCTGTTGGTATGTATGCCCATAGAGCAAGTCATGTGATGATTGTAATGGGATAATTTGGAAATGATTTGAATAATAATAAAGGAAATTTCCGATCTATATGTTTTAACTGTTTCTGAGATGATAACGTAACATGATAGATGTCTAAAAAATTGTTTTACTCGATGACGTATGCTTTTAGGTTAAGGACCTAAACGATGAGATCATACAGATGTTAATAATATACATTCTTGTTTAGTCCCTAGTCAGTTGTTATTGTAGAAATAATCATAGACATGAATAACACTAAAGAATAGATTGTGTTGGTTGATGACAAAATCTCATTAGTCATGATATAGTGATATCAAACCAAGCACATAGGTACTTGTTAGAGAACAAGTGTACCGAATAGACCCACCATGAGAGTGACACATGAAACCATGATTTGGTAGTCACAGTCATCTCTCATAGTGATGGTGGTGAGTGTGATTCTTTGACCTGAAATCACTACACTCAACATATGTCATTGGGTACACTTTGACATCATCGAACGCAGTCCTGAAACATGGGTTGTTATAAAGGTGATGATTGGGTGACTTTGACACATGGGGTTTTTTGAGGGCTGAGTGATAGATATGGGATTTGTCCCTCCTAAGGGAGTTTGATGTTCATGGCCACTTGATGACACTACAACAAACTTAACTTGCCCCGGAATTATTTCACGGCATTTTCTAAAGGCGTGTCGTAAAATAACTGAGCGCCAAATAGAAAAGCCAGTCGGCCCACTAAAGTTGGGTCCATATTAACCTTCCACCCCTTTCGATAACAAATCGATCTCTTTGTTTTCTCTGCTCTCCCACTCCCCAACAGGACTGAACCAAACCCTCTCCTCACCGCACACTCTAGTCGACGCCCATCGATTTCCCAGATCCAGATCACTCCATCTGCGCCGCTTTCCCTTCCATTCGTCCATGGCTTTTGTTCTCGTCGATGGGTTTTACATATGGATGAAAGGGAGATTCGATTCATCTATCAGAGGACAAAAGAGAGGTGCCTTATCAATTCAAGTGAACGAGTGCTCATCGACATCTAGCGCGTATACGTGTTACAGGTATGGGGAAGAGACGGAGACCTCTGATCTGAGCTGCGGCCTGTAAGTACCTGTTCAGCCTTTGTCCCTCTATTTTTGGCATAGGGAAGCATCGAGTTTTGGGAATTTTTGTAAGCATCCATGTTCCTGTTGTCTGCAAAATACTGGGATGGTTTTCGCAGTTTTTTTTAATGTTTCCCCCCTATCCACGTATCCCTTGCACGGAACAAACGCGCCCGTGCCCTTTGCTATGGCGACTTCACCTGCAGCATTGGAGGCAGGAATGCTTCCATTCGGATCAAAACAAGGAATGACTTTCCAGAGACCAAACATCTAGCACTCTTCATAACTTGAGATAGTACTATTTCCTACTCAGAAAGTGAAGCCAATCAGACCCGTGTACCGTTTCCTGCATGCTTGAAATTTGGGGAAATTGGCATGTCTTCTTTCTTGGAGAAACTGTATAATGGCAAGTTGTTTCTTTATAGCTAGTGATGTATTTGCGAGATATTGTGCTTATTCGATAACAACAATCAAAATTTATTCAGTCATTAAAGTTTATTGCTGGAAGACATTTCGAACCTAGGTTGCTTTCTTGGTACAGTTCGAACCTAGGTTTTCTTTCTTGGTTGCTCTTTAGCTGATACAACAGGCCATCTTTGCCCACTTACCGTCATTAAAATTTGCCCATTCAACAAAATTCCTGTCACACATCTTCATTTTATCTAGCCTGCAATGTCGGTACTTTCCCAACATTCTATTCTTTCATGTGAATAATAGAACCTTAGATTAACATCAGATTTCAGGGAACCCCAGCATCATGATACTATAAGCAAACTGTAAAAATTCTTAACTCGCAAGACACACACAAGCTCCACGATGATAGTTTCCAATCATCATAACCTGTCCTTTTGAAAAGATTTCGGCTCCATGTGCACTGAACATGTGAGATCGTGTCATTAAATTCAATAACCATGCTCAATCTAATGCACTAATGCACTATATGGCCAAATGCTCTATTTTGATGTAGTGTACTTTGACTTTGTTAGGCATTATAATTATGTAATGCTTTTGGCAATTTTCTTGGTTATAAGACAATTTCAATTCCTGTATCAAGAAAATCATTCAATATCTTATTGTGCACTCGCCTTGGGTTTTCTCTATCAGTGTAATCCCCTTTTGGTGAAGCTATTGACGGAAGTGAATATCTTTCTGAGTGTGGCAGCTAAATATTTCAGATTTAACACGCATCATTCCTTCTAGGTTGCAGAAACTAATGTGCTCTTTTAGAGTTCGGCCAACTTTTGGACAACTTTGTTTGAATTCACTTGAAAATAGCACTTCCAGTGCCTGTAGTTTATGTTTCGGTGTACTTCCATTGGAAGTATTCATTTCTGTAGTATGTTTGTTACCATAACATGTTGGATTGACATTGCATGAACTGAGGCACTCTTAATGCCATTTTGGATGAGGTTCTGTTCCATCTGTAGTCATGAAATAACTCAATAAGTTTGATGCATGCAATAACATAACTGTTTATCTTTGCCTCCCACGTATCAAACCATGTGAATTAGCCTCCTTTTACCTTACATGATCCTTTCAAATTTTCAATTGCCAGAAGGGCTATGAAAAGGGGACCAACAATGGATGCAGAACAAGAGGCTATTGGAGGAATGAAGGTAATATCAATAATGTATGACATATGTTTATAACGAGCATTATGGAATGAAATGCATTGACTCTTTGCAGGGAAAATTTACTGCCATAGTTATGTGCTGGATATTGGGCACTGGAAGCTTATTTCCATGGAACAACATGCTAACTATTGAAGATTACTATTCTTCCTTGTTTCCGATATCATTTGCTATCCATATTTACGATGTAGCTCAAGATTCCCTGAAAATTACTATCTTTGGCCGGTGCTATCGTTAAATTATCCCTGTCAATCTATGACTGACACTTGCATTATGGTTTTTGTGCATGCAGAGGTATCATCCCACAAGAGTACTGTCAATTATGTATCAACCAGTTGTTGTTGCAACAGTTGCTAAACTAGCACATTATGAAGCAAGACTCAGTACTAGGAAACGCAACTTGACAGGATATGTTATATTCTGCATGAGTTCATTCCTTGTGATTGTTGTAAGCAGCTTCCTGATAAGTTCTTATCTCTGTCATTAAAGTCTCTCATTGGCACTAAGTTTAAATTATACTATGACGATGGTTTAGTTGAAAGCTATTTATACTATTATTGATACAGTTGGACCTTGTTACATCCGGGAAAGGAGGTCTTCATGCTTTCATTGGCTTATGTGTTATCAGTGCATCATTTGGGCTTGCAGATGCCCATATCCAGGGTGGTATGGTTGGTGATCTGTCTCTAATGCACCCTGAGTTCATTCAAGTAAGTAGGCAGTGCATTTCTCGTGTTTTGATCATTCTCTAATAAGTGATGCACGTAACATGAACAAAAACCTATTTTCCAGTCATTTTTGGGTGGCCTAGCTTCATCAGGTGCAATGACTTCTGCTTTGAGGTTAATCACAAAGGCTGCATTTGAAAATAGCACATATGGTCTTCGCAAAGGAGCCCATATGTTTACTTATCACATATGTGGAATTATTTGCTTATTGCTTTCTAAAATATTATTTATCGATTAAGAGACTTTTTATCGAGCAAGGAACCTGTGGCTAGAACACCATTGTAACGGAATGTCAATGAAATTCTTCTACTTTCTTGAATAAGTTCAGAGAAAAAGGGTGTCTTAGACAAGAATTATAACTATCATCATCTTCCTCAATCCTAGCCATTCTAGGTAGGTTTAGATTCATTTCTATTCATTTTGTTTTGCCTAGAATATCAAATATTTGAGTGCCTTCAATTACACTTGGTTTTCCTACTATAAGCTAACATGACATTGTTAGAGTGACTTGCTAAAACATAGCCCAATATACAACTAATGAATCATTGTTTTAAGTAACATGATCATCTTTTGCACATTCATGTGGTTATAGAGATCTCAACTGTAAGTTGATCCTATGCCAAAATGCTCTGAAAAATTCTAATTTTTTCTCTCATTTTTTGATTTTTTTTCCAAAAGGCACAAATATCCACCACTAAGAATATCTAATTAATGTGCTACATTGTGTGAGGCATAATGGTGGGTTTTCATCTCAGTGAGATCTAGAGTAGCTTTGAGGTGTGCATAAGCCTAAGAATATGTAAAAGGAAATATAAAAATAAATTTATACATACTTTTACTTGTATGTATACATATGTATGTCTATCAATATTGTTTAAAAATAGTATAGATATGTGTAAGTGTGTAGATAATGTAACTATGTATATAGTATATACCTACAAAATCAAAACAAAATAGGTTTTTACATAACATGGATAAATATGGATTAAGAGCAATGTTAATGATAAATATTACCAAAGTAAATCTAATATGTAGCACATTTATGAGATTGATTGCTTTTTGTTTGATATATATCTGTAATTTGGCAACAAAATTAGGGAAACATAATTTAAACTTCTGGAGGGAACCAACATTTGCTAAAAGTTCTATTTGAAACACATCGATAGTAAATATAAAGGTAGAAAAAAGATGAATGTAGGTTGATAATACTAAAACAAAGAATAACTATTAAATATTCCCTTAATGAGAGAGTAATAATTGACTTGAACCTATCTGAATACAATCTTTTTGAAGAGTGTGTATATAATAATCTCCAACGTAGCTACATAAGACATTATATTTGTCAATTGAGGCTCGCACCTCAACTAGGCCATATAATTTTAGTGCTTCAAGGAAAGTCTCAATCTGTGATAACAAAGCATAAGCCTAAGGTAGAAGTAGGATAGTAAGACAGAGTTCCAAGCCTATGTTGTGAATAAGTATATTTGGTGATGAGAATAAATCAATCTTTTCCAGTAAGTAGTGGATTTGTATCTATAAAAAACACTTACAATATCTCACTTTTTTGTTGCTAGGTAAGGGCATTGTTTTTGTAAGGTGTATTTGATGTTGATACATAGGTACACATATGTTCTTTTCTTTTTTCAAAAGGTCACTCTAGGCAATCTAGTAACCCTTTGGACTTGGTCATGAATGAGGAAAGGCCACCTTTGCATGCCTTAAGTAAATCAAACAGCTGTCATGATTCCATTCCACACTCAATTGATGATCATGGAAATAGAACTGGTAATTCCTAATTTCAATAAAATTTTGTAGTGTCAATTTCAATGAATCATATATGTGTTGCTGACTTAACTTGTTTTTAATAAAGGTCTCTCTAGGGATCCTAGATATAGCGCTTTTGACGTATTTGAAAATGAGGAAAGAAGATCATCACATGCCCAAAGGAACTCAAACAGTCCTCACAATTCATTTGGACGCTCAAATGAACATGGAGCTGGTAATTCTTATTAAAATTTTATAGTGTCAGTTCAGTTGAATGATGCATATTGCTGACTTAACTTGTTTGCTGTCAAAGGTCATTCTAGGGATCCTAAAGAAAATTCTTTTGACTTAGTCAGGAATGAGGAAAGACTTTCTCATGCCTTAAGTCAAACAGCTGTCAGAATTTCATTCCTCTCTCAAGTGAAGGTTTTAGAAATAAAACTGGTATTTCAGTAATCTTTACAAATTTTTGGTGTTTGTTTTGTTTATATATATTGCTGATTTATGTAGTTTCTGTCAAAGGTCACTCTAGGCAATCTAGTAACCCTTTGAACTTGGTCATGAATGAGGAAAGGCCACCTTTACATGCCTTAAGTAAATGAAACAACTGTCATGATTCCATTCCACACTCAATTGATGATCATGGAAATAGAATTGGTAATTCATAATTTCTTTAAAATTTTGTAGTGTCAATTTCAATGAATCATATATGTTTTGCTGACTTAACTTGTTTTTAATAAAGACCACTCTAGAGATCCTAGATATAGCACTTTGGACTTATTTGAAAATGAGGAAAGAAGATCATCACATGCCCAAAGGAACTCAAACAGTCCTCACAATTGATTTGGACACTCAAATGCACATGAAGCTGGTATTTGATTAGTAAATTTGATATTCTAGTTGAGGAGAGTAAATGATTCTTCTTGCGACTCATGACTAGAAAAAATATCGAGTCCTTACTATTATGTCTTAGCATAATGATGTTATCTTCATGATTACTCATAGATGTTGCCCCCCTCTATCCTTCTCCTCAATGCCTATCTGCATAAGTAAGGAAATCCTAAGTAACTTGTAGACTATAGATTGACTCCTAGGGTAGATAACACAGGGTGGATGACTTATTGACTATGATAATGAAGCTTTGACATTAGGTTGCCTCGATGATGTCGGGTTTTGCCTCAATTTTCAAGCAATATCATATATGATGAATTCTACTGTAGTAATCATTGATGAGAATACCATGATGCTAATTACCTTGCTGAGCTTTGTTCTAAAATAGTAGCAAGAGAGTTGGTCATTGCTTCACTTCCTGCCCCAATGTCAATAGGGATCCCATACAATTAAACAATCTTTAGATTTTCTTTCCCAAGTAGATGAAGTTGCCCGTCTGAACACCATTGCTCAAGATAAGAAGGCAATGGTGATTCCTCAGGTAATTGTACCCTAAACAGAACCCTTAAGCTTGACTCATGCTCTTGAAAAACAAAAATGTGAGAATATTGTTGCCTCATATTAGGAAGAATCAAGTACTACTTCTGAAATAGAACCAAGTTCAAGTGAGGTAGGTGAATAATTCTAGAACCTGATCTAGCAAGTTTTCTCTCCCTATCAATTCTTTGGTCTCACATTAGATTGGAAATGGAAGTGGTGCTGGATTTTAACATGGAGGTTAAGTACTTGATTTTCAATGAACAAAACAGAGGAGTCTACAACTTAATCAAGAGGAAGATGGCCTCAATAAAGTTGTTGATTCTGAACAACATGAATCGTATAATACTTGTGATATTGACTCCATATCAATGAAAAAGAAAATAAGCATTGTAAAGAATAAGCAACTGAATATATCTAGTTGTATTTTGGATGAGATGTTTAAAGAGATTAAACCTTGATTGTTGTTTCTCAGTTATCAGTTTATTGCAGGTATAAATAGAAAACTCGTTGACTTGTATGGCTGAATTGTGGTTTTGATATTATATTCTAATTCATCTATTTTGTTCTCTGTTGAGTTGAATTCTTATAGTTGGTGTTCAAACAGAAAAAATGTTGACTTCACCATGTATGACCCTAATGTTTTCTTCATCTTTTTGCTGGCTGCAGATGATCTACTTGGGTACCAAGAGTGAAGACAAGAAGGCGTACTCGTGATCTTGGCCGTCTTTGGATAAATACCGCTCTTAAGAAATTCACATGTTGTGTTGAGAGTGATGAGGCACAATGTTCTTGCGACGTTCTTTTAGATAATTTCAGGATTGCTGATGTAAACTGAAAAATCATACATGCCTATTCTGAAGAAAAGAAGCTGTGAACTTCAAGAAGCAAGGGGTGACATGGGCTAATTTTTTTTGTTTAGTTAAGAGACATGACTGGGTGGAATCTTATATCTCAACTTGTATTGGAAAATTAAAATGTCACACCATTAATATGTAACAGAACGTGATATGTACTGAAGACTATTTGAGTATATTAATGAAAATGATATTTTATCTTATGAGCAATTGTACACTGTCCACAATCTGACATTGTTTTTTAATTTAAATACTCTGTTTCAAAACGTATCTCTGTTGAACATCAGGCATATAATTTCTTGTGATCTGCTGGTATGGCTAATTCATCACCGGTGGTGGTTCTTTCATTTGAGTAGTTCAAGACAGCTGATGGCCCACGCATTTGACATTTGTGGTGGTTAGCTCTTCGTTTTTGTGTCAGGCTTTGTATATTTTTTATCTTCAGCACAGCCAACACAGCTTATTTGACAAACATCAAGGTATCCTCCTATGTGTGCTACCATTTGTGCTTTTTCCTAAAGTGTTAAACATGTTGTTTACAGTCAATTTCTGGCATAGAAGTTGTGTTGGAAATGAGAATTCCCGGTATAGAAGTTGTGTTGGAAATGAGAATTCCCGGCATAGAAGTTGTGCTGGAAATGAGAATTCCTGGAATCGATATAATGCCGGTTTTGATATCATTCTCCGGCATATTAAAGATGCCGGAAAACTTTTCCCGGCACGCTTTTCTACGGCATATTTCCGGCATTGTGAAAAGTGACGGTGAAGAACAATGCCAGCATATTTTTTATTTTTTCCCGGCATTTTGCTATGCCGGAAAATGTGATATTTGTTGTAGTCAGTAGGATTGAGAAAGGCATGCGCATGCATGTGTGAATCAATATGTGATATTGATGTCAGATACATCTCACCCAATCTACTCTGAGATCAAGGAAATGGATGAACATTGAAAGGATGAATGTACCATGCCTTGAGTTCATTCAGGACATTAGTGACAAAGGAATTATACATTCGTTGTAACACCATTCATGGATTGTAGGTTTGAAAGTTGTTCTCCAACTTTCTATTTCACTTGGGTAGCACTAATGTGCGACTAGGTACCACTCTTTGCTTGTGAAGTCATAAGTGTTATGGACTTTCACTGCCAACGTGAAATGGACCTGCAGGGTCACACACATAGGATTTAACTTGGAAGAGGAGTTTATCCACAAATGTTGTTTAGATTGATTACTAAAGAAGTTTAGTAGTTCAATTAAACACTCAGTTGATTGATAGCTCAAAATCATAGTGTTCAAGGTGTTGAACCAATTGATTAGAGTATCAGATAGATTGAAACTGCAATTGACTGATTTTGCAAAGTCTGCACTCCCAACCGATTGGCTCATATCATGAACCGATCGGCTCAGGTTGGTGAACCGATCGACTCATGTTGGTGAACCGATTAGCGCATGTGGTGAGTCGATCAGCTCATGTGTTAATGAAACGATCAGCTCAATTGTTGAACCGGTCGATTCGTATGACCAACTGAGATCGTTTGGAAAATCAGAAGACTCTTTTTGCAAAAACATATTTGTTTCACTTATACAAATTTGATTTGGACAAGGACTAATATTTGATTAGTAAAAAATAAACATGAAAGTCAAATTCGAGTTGGACTAAGACCATGAACTAATTGGCTCATGCTTGAACCGATCGGCTCAGGTGTCCCAACCGATCGGTTTAGGTCCCCAACCAACTGTTTCATGCTTGAAACGATCGGTTCAGCTGGCGCAGTTGGTTGTTTTGTGGAAAAATATCGAACCCTTCTGCTCCTACTTTAATCCCGCATTGCCCAGGGTAGAGAACTATGTCCCATGACCCTCCTATATATATAGGGGTATTGGGGGCTTCTAAAAGTACAACTCAGAACACCAGTTGCTCTGGAAAGTTGTTGTTCTCTCTGGTTTTGGTAACCAAGAGAGCCCGAGAAAGTGCTACCCGATAAGGGAGGCACAACAAGGGAAAGACAACTGCAAAAAAACGACTGGTGGTAGGAGAGTGTTTCAGTGACTAGTACGCCGATAGGAGGGTACGAATCCTTCTGGTGCCTTGTGCGACAAGGCGATCAGAGTTCTAGGCAGTCTGTGTGGACGACCATAGAGGCAGGAGACTTCTTCCGCTAGGAGGACAACTGTCAATCCTGACAGTCCCGGTGAGACTAGGAGCTGCACAGACACCATCCAAGACCGGAGGTGAAGACCACGCAAGCCACGAGTTAACGTCTCCGAGCAAGCTTTGGGACAAGGTATGCCTCTACAAACCATCCTTCCTATTGTATAGACATTGACGCGATTCCTTTTGTTCTGGGTTTGGGAGAAGAAATTTTTATTTCTGCTGCCTTCTCTGTCTCCCTTAAAACCCAACAATTCGGTCTTGGTATATAGCAGACCAAACGGTCTTGGAGTGCAAATGACCCAAACGGTTTGTAGGGTTCCTACGATCTTAGCTTATCCAATTTCCACCAAACAGTTTTGAGTGGAGTGCCATCAAATGGTCATGGATAATATCTCTTCCATACGGTTTTGGTAGATCGATAACTCATGATCCTATCGGTCTTGAGACTGAACACAGCCAAATAGTTTAGCGCTGCCAACCGGTCTTCGGTCGAAGCAGGTTGAGATCGTGCGACACCGAGGTGGGCATGTCAGGGCAGCATCGATGAGAGGAGAGGAGCCCACGGTCTCGTGGTGTGGTCTGCTAGATGTAGGAGGGTGGAGGCGTTGCTGAAATTAGCAGGCTTGGCAGGGATGGAAGAACCTTAGGGTGCAAGTGTTAGGGTTTTACCAGTGCGGTGGAAGAAGAAGAAGGTGGAAGCAGGTGCCATTGTTGTCAAGTTGAGAGATCAATAATGGTCGAGGAAGTGTGGGCGTCGGTGGTGGTGGTGCTAGGCGACGCTGGTATCATGAAGCTCTATGGTTACAGAGGTTGAAGACGACGAAAGTGAGGGGTCCTACATTCGGTCTTCAACAGATCACTCAAACGGTCTTAAAGAATGGTTGATATCAAACGGTTTTGAGGTTAAGCTGTCCATACGATCTTGAGACTGAATGGATGAAACTGATTGATTAAGACTGAATGGTGAGACCCAAGGGTGAGAGAATGGCGGGTCCCAACTGATTGTTCAACCTCATCACGATCTGCATCAAATCAACATAAATTTAGTTAAAATCATGACAATTGGACGAATTAAGAAATTTTGCACATTTTTATATTTAGGAAATGAAATTGAATGCATTGAGTCAGCGTTGACCCAATAAGGTAATTGAATTCCATGATGAATATGCATTCATCAATGTGGGGGAAGGTGTGTCTCCTGATATCCATAACGGATCCCACACCACTAGATCAGTGACATCTACCCTATCATTCCTAAGATTTAGTTTCATGTTGAGGACACAATGATTCAATATTTTGGGGTAGTAGGGAGGTATGCCCCCTTTCTTAGCTTATTTTGTTGATGCCTGTCTCACCTGATCTTTGTTTGGTTATATCACTCTGTCTAGTGTAGATGTCATTTTGTTTGCATTCATGCATACATATAGATATTTTTCATGCATTTTGTGTAATTTTTCAATATTTTTGCTCTTTTTGCTCTTCGATGCCATGCATCACATTTTCATGTAGGTTTTGGTAATTTTTGTGTGTGTTAACTAGGATTTTCTGCTTTATCTTTTAATTTTCATAAATGTAGGTTTATTTGTGATTGAATGCAAATTGGCACCATTTTGGCCAATTTTTCCCAAATTTGAATGTTCTTGCCCAAAAGTATATTTCAACTGAATCTTTATTTGTTATGATGTAAATGATTAAATCTTGGATAATTAAACTTGCTTTGGTTGTTTTTGGCTAGAATGAGTGCTATGTAGGAATTTTGCATGTTCTCCAAGACTCCTAAAATAATTTTCTATTTTGAATAAAATTATGATTCGCGCAAGTCTTGAACGTTTGGGTTTCATTTATTCTATATGAAAAGGATGCAATCTACTATATTATTCATTTTATGCATGAATTTTTTGATTGGTGAATGTTACTTGGACTAACTTTCTTGAGTGGGATTATACATGAAATTCCACTGCTTCTAACCCCTCTTTGATCTAAAATTTCTTCCACCATCTTCTTACCTCTCCACCTCATGAAAGGATGCCAAAGTGCACATATCAGCCTTGGCCACCCCTAAAAGTTTGGTGTGGTCATACCTTTACCACCCCACTTCACTCTTGTCATCATATGCCCTATCTACACCAAAGGCAAAGAAAAGAAAAAGAAAACAAATAAAGGGTGCTCCTATTTAGGAGCATCCAAATAAAGAAAAGATGAGTGTAATAGCACTCCAATTCTTTTCATAACCATTTTTTCTCTTTAGATTGCCTAGTAGGTCTAGGGTAAATCAACTCTATCCCTCATTCTCCTACACAAGCCAAGTGGGTCATGAGAAGTAAAATGAAGTGTATAAGGTATCTTTAGCAAGTGAAACAGTAATTCAAACCTTTTGAATTTATTTCATGCATGATATGATTTACCTAGAGCATTATAAAAATTGCATCACTTGCATATGTGAAGGGTGACCCATATTCTAAGTTCTTGTGCGTTGTGCTTGATTCACACTTCACAAAATGAAAATGAGTAGAGAGTAGTGGATTGCATGCCTAATTCCTCATGTAAACTCATTTTAACCAATAAACATCACAATTATTGCACTATCTATGATTATTGATTGAATTGAAAGAGAGATTAAGTTGGAGCATACTTGAGGACAAGTATGTTTTAAGTTTGGGGTGGTGATGCAACCCTATCTAGGGCTTCATCTTCTGTCTTTTTGCATCTCAATCATATCTAAACATAGTTTAATGCAAGTTAATAACCTCAATATGCATATTAATATCACTTTTTTAGGTACTTGGACCATGCCTTGGATGGATAAGAGAGAAGGAAGGTGTTCTGGGATTCCTCTATCCATACAGGGGTCCAAAGAACACCCTCAAAGCTTCCTCAACCTACCCCCCATGGCCAAGAGTCAAGCTCAAGAAAAGAAGTCCATGGATCAAGAAGTTTCAAGTTCAAAGTGCTACTGAAGACCCCAGCACAACCGAAGTGCCAAGGAACGACTGTGCTTGCCAATGTAAAAGTTACAGAGTTGATCTTCATTTTGACAAGCTACATCAACACTACCAAAATAGTTGTGCTACCCAACACAGTCGTGTTAAGGAGCCCACAAAACTGTCATGCCAGCCAGCACATTCATGCTACAAAGGATCAAAATGGGCATGCTAACTAGAACGTCCTCCATCTCACACACCATGGACGTGCTACCCAGCACGACCTTTCTACTTAGCCCCCAACACGGGCATGCTACCAGCCTTCATTTCACCACTTCCAACCTGACATTTTCCATTTCCCACCACAATCATTCTCTCCCACCGCTACCATTCCAACCATCACCCACCACAACCTTTCTTCCCAGAACGACCGTGCTACCACCCAAAACTTAGTTTATTCTACACTGATTTTACAACTATAACCCTACTTACCCTAGTTCTTCCACCACCACCTATATATACATGGGTGGCAGCCACAACACTAGGTTAGCTTCCTTAGCACCCTCCTACCTACTCTAGGGAATTCATTTCTATCTCCCTAGCATTCAAGACCTCCACCTACCATTTTCACACCATTTCCACCACACAAACCTAGTTTTCTACCATAACCCCCTACATTTCCATGCTCTTCACCCACCTTGGAGGAGGGAGGTCGTTCTACAACAACTACGAGGTGAACGAGAAGAAGCTTCCATTATCTCCATGGCTTCTTCTACCTCATTCTCCTTTCTTTCTGTATTTTTCATTTCCATGAGTAGTTGGCCCCATGGATGGGCTGTTTGGGATAAAAAATGTTACTTTGATACCATGTTGGGGGGAAATAACTTGTAATGAACATATTTTCATTCTATGATGATGTCCTCTTTCTTCTATCTCATTTCCAATTATTTTGCATGTGGTTTGTGCTTTTAAACATGGACTACTTGTTGTATGATGTTTGAAGACACCTAGATTCTTGTAGGAAATGGAATGTATGTGGTTATCTTAGGAATTGCTTCTAAGTCCAATTAATGGATTCCTAGTTAGTACCATTTGTTCCTACATACATCTCCCTTCTCCTACAAGTAGGTGTGAGATCTAAGTAGCTAGTGTAAGTGTGATTAGTGCAATTGCCTAGAGTTTTCTAAAGGCTAGATGGTGAGTAGCATGAGGTATAACACCCTCATCTCTACCCACATTCCCACCCTTAGCTCTCATTTGCCACAATACCACATACCATAGAAACCTAGACTTGCCAAGTCCTATTAGAATTACACCTATCCCTAGTTCCCCAACTAGTGTCATAGGGTATATTCCAATAGCACTTGCCTATTGTTTTATTTGAAGATCTAGTTTGAAAATATAAAACTTGCTTGTTATGTAACCTCCCCCAACTAATATCATGGTTTCATTCCCAAACGACCCTCCTATCCATCTTATTTCTTAAAATCCACCCTTGCCTTCTTAGCTTGTTAATGCTAGTTTAGTTAATTGTCTTTTTTGCTTCTTAGTTAATTTCTTAGTTATGGATTGTTAGGTCTTTCTTAAGTAGTTAGTGCTCTTTGGATCTTTCTTGTGTTAATCTTATTAGATGGTGATGATCTAGGTTTTTTCTTGCTCTAGTGCTTAACCTATCTCTTAGTTGTTAATTTGAATTGCTAGTTTAGTGTAGCTAGTTGTAGATATTTTCTTTTTCTTAGTTACTTGTTTAGCCTAGCTTCTTGGTCTTAACCTGCTTATAGTAATCTAGGATTTTTGGTAATCTAGCTTCTTTCTTGTTGTTAATTTCTTGCAATCATAGTTAATCGACTAAAACCAACAATTAGACCGTAAAACCTTACTCTCCGCTTTAGGAACATAGCTCACATTACCTTAGCTCTAGTTCCCCGTCTCTCTCTTTGGATAGACCCTTCTCTTGGCACTTTGCTATACTACATCATGACCCCGTGCACTTGTGGGTGAAGTGCGAATAGTCTAAGTCAATGTGTTAGATTAGGTCCCTTATATAAATTTGAAAGATCCCACGTGTGTTTGACTAAGTTGTATCTAATCAAATATAATTGGCTAGTTGATGAACCCGTATTGTAGGGCTTCATCTTTTGTCTTTTTTCATCTCAATCACATCTAAACATAATAGAATTCAAGTTAGTTCCCTCAATATGCATATTACTGTCATATGCACTTATGGACGTTCTTTGCATGTTTTTCAGGTACTTAGACCATGCCTTGAATGGATGAGAGAGGAAGAAGGTGTTATGGGATTCCTCTATCCATGAAGGGGTCCAAAGAAGACCCACAAAGCTCTCTCAACCTACCACTAGTGGCCAAGAGTCAAGATCAAGAAAATAAGTCCACAGATCAAGAAGTTTCAAGTTCAAAGTACTACTGATGATCCCAACACAGACGTGGTGCCAAGAAAAGGCCGTTCTCGCCAATGCAAAAGTTACAAAGTTGATCTCCATTTTGACAAGATACAACAACACTGCCAAAATAGTTGTGCTACAGAATACGGTTGTGCTAAGGAGCCCCCAAAATGCTCGTACTAGCCAACATGGCCGTGATGTAAAGTATCAGAATGGACAAGCTAACTAGAATGACCTCCACTCCACCTCATACACTACGGTCATGCTACTGGCCTTCATTTCACCACTTCCATCCTGACAATTTTCAATTTCCCACCGCGTCAGTTCCACCCATCACCCACCAAGGCTGTTATGCCTAGAATGGTCGTGCTACCACCCAAAACCTTGATTTCTATGCACTAACTTTCCAACTATACCCCTACTTACCCTAGTTCTTCCACCACCACCTATATATACATGGGTGGAGGCTACAACACTAGGTTAGCTTTCTTAGCACCCTCCTACCTACTGTAGAGCATTCATTTCCATCACCCATGAATTCAAGACCTTCACCTATCATTTTGCACTCCATTTCCAACATACAAACCTACTTTTCTAGGTTTTCTACCATAACCCCCTACATTTCCATGCTCTTCACCCAACTTGGATGGGGGAGGACGTTCTATAGCATCTAGTAGGTGAAGGAGAAGAAGCTTTCATGAGCTCCATGGCTTCTTCTACCTCTTTCTCCTTTCTTTTTGTATTTCACATTTTAATTAGTAGCTAGGCCCCTTGGGTGTGTTGTTCGGGGTCAAAAATGTTACTTTGATGCTATGTTGGGGGAAAATAACTTGTTATGAACATATTTAAATTATATGATGATTTTGTCTTTCTTTTATCTCATTTCCCATTATCTTGCATGTGGTTTGTGCTTTTAAACATGGATTTCTTGTTGTATGATGTTTGAAGATACCTAGCTTCTATGGGAAAATGGAAAGTATGTGGCTATCTTAGGAATTGCTCCTAGGTCCAATTAGTGGATCCCTAGCTAGAATCCTTTGTTCCTACATTCCTCTCCCTTCTCCTACAAGTAGGTGTGAGATCTAAGTTGCTAGCATACGTGTGATTAGTGCATTTGCCTTGAGTTTTTAAATGCTAGATGGTGAGTCGCATGAGGTGAAACACCCTCATCTCTACTCCCATTCCTACCCTTGGCTCTCAATTTCCCAATACCACTTAACCTAGAAGCCTAGACTTGCCAAGTCCTATTAGAATTACACCTAGCCCTAGTTCCCCAACTATTAGCATAGGGTATATTCCAAAAGCACTTGCCTTGTTTTTGGTTTGGTGATATAGTTTTAAAATATAGACTTGCTTGTTATGTAACCTCCCCCAACTAATATCATAGTTTCATTCCCAAATGGGCCACTTATCCATCTTATTGCTTAAAATCCACCCTTATTAGCTTGTAAATGCTAGTTTAGTTAATTGTCTTTTTTGCTTCTTAGTTAATTTCTTAGCTCTGGATAGTTAGGTCTTTCTTAAGTAGTTATTGCTCATTGGAGCTTGCTTGTGTCAATCTTGTTATCTAGTGATGATCTTGGTTTTTGCTTGCTCTAGTCCTTAACCTATCTCTAAGTTGTAAATTTGAATTGGTAGTTTAGTGTAGGTATTTGTAGCTCTTTGCTTTTGTTTAGTTACATGTTTAGCCTAGATTTTTAGTCTTAACCTACTAGGGTAATCTAGAGTTTTTGGTAATCTAGCTTCTTTCTTGTTGTTAATTACTTGCAACCGTAGTTAATCAAACAAAACCAATCTTTAAACCCTAAAACCCTACTCTCTACTTTTGGAACATAAACCACATTACCTTAGCTCTAGTGCCCCCTATCTCCATGTGGAATGACCCTTCTCTTGCAACTTGCCTATACTATAGCATGACCTCGTGTGCTTGCTGATGAAGTGTGAATAGTCTAATCCGGTGTGTTAGATTAGGTCCCTTATACAAATTTGAAAGATCCCACATGTGTTTGCCTAAGTTTCATCTAATCAAATCTAATTGGCTAGTTGTAACCCAAAGCAGTTCAAGATGCACCAAGAAGCAACAAGAAGAAATCCACCAAGAAGGATAAAATGCTAGCAAGCCACAAACTAAACCTACAACAGTAGAGGAAGAATCTGAAAGGCAAGAGTCTGCTAAGGAGGACATAAGTGAAGGAAAAGACAATAAGAAGAAAAGTGCAAAAACTAAGAAGACATATCTTGATGAAGAAGTCCTCACTAAAAGATATCCTTATTCATCAAGAGTCCCATTTCCCTACAAGCTAATTAAATCTCATATGAAGAAAATATATGAAAAGTTTATGAAGGTAGTAAAGACGTTACACCTGAATATTTTGTTTCTAGATGAAATTGAAGATATGCCTACATATGCTAAATTCTTCAAAGATCTAATCACAAAAATAGGAGAGAAGACCACATCAAAAAAGTGCAGCTGCCCAAGATGTCAAGTGCCATTGTCCAAGATGAGTTACCTACAAAGAAGAAGGATCTAGGAGCATTCAATATTCCCTTTTATTTTGGGGACAATTTGGAAAGGAAGGGGTTACCTAACCTGGGAGCAAGCATAAGTTTGTTTCCTCTCTCCTTAGCTAAAAGGTTTGGACTAAAAAATATGGTAAAGACTGGAATGAGGATTGATTTAGCTTATCACACTTTTACCAAGCCAGTAGGGATAGTGGAAGACATCCCAATTCATGTTGGGTGGTTCTTTATACCTTGAGACATGGTAGTAATCAACACCAAAGAAGACCCGAAATGTCCAATGATATTTGGAAGACCCTTCATTACCATGGGTAGAGCCTTGATCGACGTAGTAGAATGAATCATAACTCTCAAAGTTGGAAATGATCATATCGATATTCATGTACAGGACACCATGAGAGGACTCTCTCTGTTAGAATCAGTCTACTTCATGGACAACTATAACCAATACTGTGAGAAGTGCAAGAAGATAAGGAATTTTTGACCCACTCATGTGAGCCTCGAACAATCTAGTTCCCAGTCTAGAAGACCTTGAGGTGGTAGAGATCCTAGATTATTTGAATCAACCTGAGGAGGAAGATTTCAGCAATGATGAAGGTACAGTGGAAATAGTTAAATATGCTTCACTGGAACAAACACCAGAAGGAAAAGTTGCACCAAAACCCAAACTAGAATTAAAGCGACTACCTGAAGGTCTAAAGTACAAGTTCCTTGATGAAAAGGAAAGGAATCATGTTATTATAAACTCCACTCTGATTGAAGATCAAGAGGAGAAGCTATTGAAGGAACTCAAACTTCATAGAAAGCTATAGGATATTATGTGAAAGATATTAAGGGTTTAAGCCCAGACCTATGCATGCACCACTTAAATCTGGAAGACACCGCCAAGCCTCTAGATCAATTGCTGAGCAAGCTAAAGCATATTCTCAAGGAGGTTGTCAAGAACGAGGTAATCACAGTGAGACATATCAGAATCATATACCCTATTAGAGACAACAATTGGGTTGGCCTAATTCATGTTGTACCCAAGATAGGAGGCATGACAGTTGTTAGAGGAGAGAATGGAGATGAAGTATCAACAAGAACCATAACGGGTTGGCATATGTGCATAGATTATCACAAATTAAATGTTGATACAATGAAAGACCATTTTCCTCCACCCTTTATTGATCATGTATTGGAAAGGTTGGCACATCATGAATATTTCTATTTCCTAGATGGATATTCGGGATTTTATCAAGTGCCCATCCACCCAGATGATCAGGAAAAGACTAATTTTACATATATATATGATACCTATGCTTTCAGAAGGATGTTGTTTGGATTATTTAATGCACCTGCAACCTTCCAATGGTGCATGATGACCATTTTCTCTGATTTCCTGGAAGATATCATGGAAGTTTTTATGGATGACTTCTCGGTATATGGAATATACTATGATAGATGTCTCAAAAACATTTCCCTAATTTTGCAATGCTATGAGGAAAAACATCTAGTCTTGAATTGGGGAAAATGCCATCTCATTGTTCAAGATGGCATTGTTCTAGGGCACAAGATCTTGAAGAAAGGAATAGAAGTTGATCTGAGCAAAATTGAGGCTATATTAGAAGTTCCACCTCCAAAATCATTCACAGAAGTGAGAAGCTTCCTAGGAAATGTAGGGTATTATAGAAGATTTAATAAAGATTTCTATAAAATAGACAAGCCTTTGTCTAACCTATGGGTAAAAGATGTAGAGTTTGATTTTTTTGATAAGTGCCTTAAGGCGTTTAATGACCTGAAGAATGCTTTTACCAATGCCCCTATCCAACAAGCTCCAGATTTGGAACTCCCATTCAAAATCATTTACGACACTAGTAACTACACCATTGGGGTAGTTCTCAGGAAGAGGAAGGATAAGTAACATCACAAAATTTATTACACAAGTTAGACTCTAGATGAAGCTCAAGTAAACTACAACACATAAAAGGAGATGTTGGAAATTTTGTTTGCTTTTGACAAATTTAAATCTTACGTTATAGGATTCAAGGTGAAAGTTTATACAGTCCACATGGTTATAAAGTACCTAACGCAAAATAAAGATTCAATGCAAAGATTGTTAAGGTGGGTTCATTGTTGTAAGAGTTCAACCATGAAATTATAGAGAAGAAAGGAACAGAGAATGTGGTGGATGATCATCTCTCAAGAATTGTGGTAACAAAGGAGAATCATATACTAGTTAATGACAATTACAATGATGAAGCATTGATGTCGGCGAGGTTTGTGGAGCAAAACTTACCGTGGTTTTCTGATATCTGCAACTATTTGGCATGCCAGCAACTACCACCTGACATAACCTACAACTAGAAGAAGAAGTTTTTTTCAAATTTGAAGAACAACTACTGGGATGACCCACTTCTGTTCAAGAGATGTTCTAACAATCTGTGTCTACGATGTGTGTTGAAAGAGGAAGTACGTCGAATTCTAAAGTAGTGTCGTTCTTCACCTTACGAGGGATAGCACAGAGGAGAAAGGACTGTAGCTAAGGTATTACAGTCATGCTTTAATTGAACAACCCTTTTTAAAGATGATATTGCTTTTGTCAAACGCTGCGAAGAATTCCATATTGCGGGAAACATCACCAGAAGGAATATATGCATGTGTCTGATTGGGTAGAAGTGGAATTTTTTTAAGTTTGGGGTATAGACTACTTGGGACCATTCCCATCCTCAAAATGAAATGAAAACATCCTAGTGGATGTTGATTATGTCGAGAAGTGGGTGGAAGCCATGGAAAACTATCAGTTGTGACTCCAAAGTTGCAGTGAGATTATTATAGAATATTATCTTTCATAGATTTAGGGTCCTAAGCACCATCATTACTGATGGAGGATCAAATTTTAGGAAAGGAAAATTTGAGGCATTGTTAAAGAAATATGGAGTTAAACATAACATTGCAACACCATACCACCCCCAGACGTCAGGCCAAGTTGATATCCAAACGTATGAATAAAGAGATTCTAGAGAAAAATGTTGGCAAGACTCATAAAGACTGGTCCATGAAACTTGACGATGCATTATGAGCCTACTGTACTGCATACAAAACACCAATACAGACTACTCCCTATAGGATCATCTATGGAATGTCGTGTCATTTTCTAGTAGAACTAGAGCACAAAGCCCTATGGTCCATCAATTTTTTGAATGTGGATCTCTACAAGGCAGGAAAGAAGTGGTACCTATGGCTACATGAGCTTGAGGAGTTGAGGTTACACTCCTATGAGAATTCTCATATCTATAAGAAGAGAACAAAGGTGTGTCTTGATGCCCACATTAAGAACAAAGATGTGTCAGAAGGAGACAAGGTCTTGTTGTTCAACTCAAGGATCAGAATATTCCCAGGAAAGATCAGGTCCATATGGTCTGGCCCTTTCATTGTAGTCAAGATTTAACCATTTGGGGTAATGGTAATTACCAGTGAAAAGACTGGTACCTTTAAGGTAAATGGGCACATAGTAAAAAGGTATTATGTAGACGAAGCTTTTGTAAGAAGATCAGAAGTGGACTTAGAAGAGTCACAACCAACACCAACAGAGGAGCCCTAAAAAGTCTTATCAGAAATTCAAGATAAGGACTATAAATTAGAACTTCTTGGGGGGAAACCCAAGGATTTACTACTTTATAAGGATTTATTTTATCTCATCTAAGTCTAGACTATGTACATATCTGTCAATTTAATTTTGAACTTTCCTGCTTTATATAAATTTGAGTTTCCCTTAAATAGGTTGTCAAAAATTGGATGTACCAACTCTATTATCACATTTTTCAATTGCTTTAAGATAAGCAAGGGTAGTGTTAAATTCATATCTCAATTGCTTTAAGATAACCAAGGGTAGTGTTAAATTCATATATGGTTTAGTTGCTTTTAAAACCTTTGTATCGATAGAAACACTTTCATTAGTTGTTTCGTTTGATACCCCAATTCCTTATTCGTCACAACCGTAACACATTAGAACTAGTCTCAATCTAGACAATAGTCTCGACCATGACATTCATCGCGATCAAAACTTGTCTCGGTCGCATCACCACCCATCAGTAGCAGTCGAGACGTTGCTCCCTTAGTCTGATATAAAATGACTCATGAACAGTACCCCCTTACCATTGCTTTGAGACTCTGACAAACCATAGTGGATACTCTCTAGAGAACTTGCGTGTGATCAAAGAAGACACCATGATGACTTCAATGGTGATGACAATGATGGTGATGTTTCACCACAATGATGACTGATCGAGATCACCATCACCCATGTTGTCACAGTCCCCTTCCCCTTCATTCTCTAACCTCCTAAAGTTACCCATTCTCACTTCTCCTACATATAAGAAAGATTTCTCTGATTCATACCACTCCACCTTCTTCTGTTTCCCTCAACCGGTTCACTTCTCTATAATATCACGAATTGTCTTTCCTTGATTGTCCCTTCCGACCCATTTCCCCCTCTCATTTGCAATCAAAATATCTATTTTGACCTTTCACCTTCTTGTGCCTCATCGTGGTGGTCGCTACACCCTACTTGCAGTTTCAACCAGCCTATGATGTTTCACCTTCTTACTCTTTTGTTTCCTTGACACGTCCCTCACCTATCCGCTAGAGTTGAATCATTCAATTTTAACTCATCTTCCCATGAAAATGGACTTTCAATGTATGTGATTTGCTCACGACAACTATTTTAGTCAAGATAGTTGTTGCGGTTGTGACACTAGTTGCGGTTGTGATAGTCATCTCAGTCAGGACAATCATCCTAGTCGGGACAACTATCTCGGTCTCTACACACCTGTGTTTTCTATTCAAGTAATTGATCTTTCTCGATCGTTACTTCCTATCTTGTCTCAAATGTGACACACAGAACTAGTTGCGTTTGATACATTTAGTAATTAAACTACATCACCCTATGTCTAGACCTTTGTCTCAACCGAGACAAGGGATGGTTTGTTTTGACTGATACATCATAGGATCACTAAAAATCACTAACCCTATACCTAACTAATTGTTATTATCATGTGAAATGCCTGACAAACTCATATTACTTAAATTGTAGAATGTGGACTTCCACTTCTGACACCTTAACCAGGAAGGAAACCTCTTTATAAGGGGAATAATAAGCTCTTGAACTAATCATCAAGGCACTAAACGACTACTCCAACATGTCACCACAAAAGAAGCTCCATTTGGAGTTACTAAAGAAGAAATATTAATACATTCTTAACCACCAAACACTAGAAGAGAGCGAGGAGTCCCAAGGCACTGTGGAGATAGAAAATTCTTAATATGTGCCAGAGGAGGAGGAACCTAGTAAAAGAGGGAAGCCAAAAGGTGTTGCTTCAGAAGAACCAAATACAAAGAAGAGGAAAGTGACAAGAAAGATGGGGTCACTTGCTACTTCTCCAACAGAAAAAGCAGAACCAATTGTCAAGACTAGAACAGTAGAGCAGGTTTGCAAGTTTCATACTAAGGGACCAGGTGCACAAGTCCACCTATGATATGATAAAGAGGACCAAGGTATTCAAGCCTACAGGATGCATCAATGTCAAAGATTTCAAAAGGCTAGGGATCCATGACAGAGTGATGGATTTCCTCAAGGGGTCAAATCTATACTACATCAACTCAACCAAGGCAGTCTCTCCCACAAAACATACTACTAAGTTCATGTCCTCTATGGAAGTAGTCCTTGTTGATGACAAGGAAAGACCAGAAGTGGGGGGGTACATGCTACTACTGAGGATGTGAAATAATGAATATTATGTAATAAAGGTGATCCTGAATAAGATCTTCTCAAACAATGAAGAAGATGCCAAAGTTTGTTTGGAAACGATGTGTGAAAATACCATAGTAGGATATATCAGCCACAGGATGTGGGAGAAGATTGAAGGAGAACCTAAACATAGCCCAAAGAAGTCCAATACAACACTCATCACTTCGTCCTTCACAAAGGTAATGCAGAAGATAACATCAAACACAATCTTCACAAGATCTGAAATAGTGGGGGTGTCCAAGGGAGGTTTGTTCCTCATATGGTCAATGTTGAATAAGAGGTCAATAAACATAGACACACTTCTAATTGAAAAACTACCAACAACTACGAGGTAGGACATCAGGAAGATAAAAGATCTCTACATGGGAGGCCAAATAACCTGAATTCCCGCCTACTTCCTGTCAATTGAGCAGTTAAGGAGATACAAGGAGATAGAAGAGTAGATGAAGATAGACATTAAGTACCTAATAACTACTGGTATTTTAGTACAGAAAGGGGAAAAGTTCTTCTACAAGCAGTCCAACTCCAAGATACTACTTCCCCTTCTGGAAATGGCTTATTATGACGTAAACAAGTTGTGACCTAGCCTAGATGAAGAAGATAAAATGCACTAAAGCACTATTAGGAGGTCTAGAGATCCGAAATCACCTCTCACCATCCAAAATGTAGAGGATAAACCAAAAGAGGAACAACAACAAAAGTCAAAGAAGTTAGCAATTAAAAAACACAGAGTTGAAATGTAAAACATTCTATCAAGCAAAGTAGAAGCTAAAAAACAACCATCCGTGGATGATGAACCAAGTCACAATGATGAAGGGTACAATAATGCACCACCTTCACCCTTGTTGCAAACAACGTACCAGAGGCACCAATCATGAAGAAAGGCGACAAGCTGAGTGCCCCTATTACTGAACAAGAACACACTCTAAAGGTCGAGAAGGAACCAGGCCACAGTCCTGAGGACTTAAGGTAGTCAACCTCAATACTTCCAAATGGCACAGTGCCAATGTTACCTAGTCAACCTACAATATCAAGCTTTGAATAAGAAACAAATATTGAGTACAAAGGTGGGTATGAGAATCCTGAGCAGCTAGTAGAAAAAGACTGACAACCCTCCCTTGGACAAGAACAACTAGCTGCATCATCATCTCAGCTGACGACTACAACAAGGAGACCCATACACAAACAACATAAACATATCTACAACACATATGCTTTGAGAAGGATGTTGTTTGGATTATGCAATGCACATACAACCTTGTAAAGGTACATGATTTGCATGTTCTCTGATTTCCTGGATGATATAATGGAATTGTGGATGACTTCTTGGTATACATAACATACTTTCATAGATTTCTCAAAACTCTTTCCCTAGTTTTGCAATGTTTGAGGAAAAACATCTAGTATTGAATTGGGTAGAATGTCGTTTCATGGTTCAAGAAGGCATTCTGCTAGGGTAAAAGATCTCCGAGAAAGGAATAGAAGTTGATCTAAGAAAAATTGAGGCTATATCCAAACTTCCACCTCCAAAGGTCACATGAGTGAGAATATTCATGTGAAACGTAGGGTATTAAAGAAGATTTATTAAAGTCTTCTCTAAAATAGTCAATCCTTTGTCTAACCTATTGGTAAAGGATGCAAAGTTTATTTTTCTGATAAGTGCTTTGAGGCATTTAGTATCCTAAAGAATTCTTTGACCACTACCCCTATCCTACAAGCCCCACATTGTGAACTCCCATTCAAAATCATGTGCAACACCAGTGACTATGCCATTGGGGCGGTTCTTGGGCAGAGGAAAGATAAGAAAGATCACACAAAATTTATTATGCAAGTCAGACTCTAGATGAAGCTTAAGCAAAATAGACAACCACCGAAAAGAAGATGTTGGCAATTGTGTTTTCTTTTGAGAAATTCAGATCTTACCTTATAGGATCCAAGGTGAAAGTTTATACAGACCATGGGGCTATAAAGTATGTGATGCAAAGCCAAGGTTATTAAGGTAGGCTTTGCTGCTACAAGAGTCAACCATGAAATTATCAATAAGAAAGGATCATATAATGTGGTGGTCGATCATCTCTCAAGAATATTGGTGACGGAGGAGAATCAAATACCAATTAATGACAATTACGCTAATGAAGCCCTGATGTTGTCAAGGTCTGTTGATCCAAAGTTACCATGGTTTGCTGATATCTGCAACTATTTGGCATGCCGGCTACTACCACCTGACATAACCTATAACTAAAAGAAGAAAAAAAATTTCTGATATGAAGAACTACTACTGGGATGACCCACTTCTATTCAAGAGATGTTCTAACAACTTGTATCAATGATGCATGCCAGACAAGGAAGTACCTCAAATTCTGAGGGAGTGTCATTCTTCATCTTATAGGGAACTATACTGAGGATAAAGGACTATAGCTAAGGTATTACAATCAGACTTTTATTGGCCAACCCTTTTTAAAGATGCTATGACTTTTTATCAAATCCTACAAAGATCCCCCTTGCTAGAAATATTACTAAAAGGAATGAAATGCCAATGTTTTATTGGATGGAAGTGGAAATTTTTTATGTTTGGGATATAGACTACAAGAGGCCATTCCCATCCTCAAAAGGGAACCAATACATCCTACTAGTTATTGATTATGTCTACAAGTGGGTGGAAGTTGTGGCAATCCCCAATTGCAACTCCAAAGTTGTGGTGAGATTAATCAAGAAGATTATTTTTCATAGATTTGGTGTCCCACACACTGTCATTAGTGATGGAGGGTCCCATTTTAGGGAAAGATAGTTTGAGGCACTATTAAAGAAATATGAATTAAACATAAGGTTGCAACTCCATACCACCCGTAGACGTCAGGCCAAGTTGAAGTATTCAATCGGTAGATTAAAGAGATTCTAGAAAATTTTTGGTAAGACTAGTCCATGAAACTTGATGATGCATTATGGGCCTACCGTAATACATACAAAACACCAATAGGGACTACTCCCTATAGGCTCATCTATAGAAAGTCGTGTTATTTTCTAGTAGAACTAGAGCATAGAGCCCTATGGGACATCAATTTTTTTAACATGGATCTTGACAAGGTAGGAAAGAAAGGGTACGTACGGCTACATGAGCTTGAGGAGTTGAGGTTACACACCTATGAGAATGTTGATATCTATTAGAAGAGGACAAAGGTGTGGCATGATGCCCACATCAAGAACAAATATGTGTCGGAAGGAGACAAGGTCCTGTTGTTCAACTCAGGGATCTGATTATTCCCAAGAAAGATCATATCTAGGTGGTCTGGACCTTTCATTGTAGTCAATATTTAACCATCTGTGGTAATGAAAATTACTAGTGAAAAGACTTGTACCTTTAAGGTGAATGGGCACAAAGTAACAAGGTATTATGAAGACGAAGATTTTGTAAGAAGATCAAAAGTGGACTTAGAAGAGACCCAACCAACACCAACATAGGATCCCTGAGAAGACTTACCTGAAAGTCAAGCTAAGGACTATAAATTAGAGCTTCTTGGGAAGCAACCCAAGGATTTACTGCTTTCTTTGCTATTGCAAGGCTTTCTTTTATCTCATCTAAGTCTAGACTGTGTACATATCTTTTAACTTAATTTTGAACTTCCTACTTTATTTAACTTTGACTTTCCCTTAAATAGGTAGTCAAAAATTTGATGTACCAGCTCCGTTATTACATTTTTCAATTACTTTAAGATAAACAATGGTATTGTAAAATTCATATCTTGTTTAGTCGCTTTTAAAACCTTTGTATTGACCAAAACACTTTCACTAGTTGTTTCAATCGATACCCCCTTCCTTAGCTGTCGCAACCACAACACATTAGCACTAGTCTTAGTCTGGACAATAGTCTCGACCAAAACACTCATCATGGTCATCACACTTGTCTCGATCGTGTCACCACTCGTCAGTAGCGATCAAGACGTTGCTCCCTTAGTCAGATATAAAATGACGCATGAATAGTAACCCATGTTACCCTTGCTTTGAGACTCCAACAAACCAAATAGAGACTCTCTAGAGAACTTGCATGCGATTGAAGCACACACCAGGACGATAGTGATAATGATGACAATGACATTTCATTGCATCAACGACTGATTGAGATCACCATCACCGACAATGTTGCAGTTATGTTCCCCCTTCACTCTCTAACCTCTAAGAGGTACTCGTTCTCACTTATCCTTCATCTAAAGAAGATTTTTCTCATTTGTCCCACTCTGCCTTCTTCTTTTTCCTACCACTGGTTCACTTCTCTATAATATAACAATTTGTCTTGCCCTTATGGTTCCCTTCGACCCGTTTCCCCTTCTCGTTCACAACCAAAATCCCTATTTCAACCTTTCACCTTCTTGTGCCTCATCGGCATGATCGCTACACTATAATCGCAGTTTCAAACACCCGATATTGTTTCACATTTTTACTTTTCCATTTCCCCTACACGTCCCCCACCTATTTGCTAGAGTCAGATCATTCAGTTTTACCTTATCTTCCCATGAAAATGGACCTTCAGTGTTTGTGATTCAGTCTCAAAAGTTGTTTTGGTCGAGATAGTTGTTATGGTCGTGACACTCATCATGGTGGAGATAGTCATCTTAGTCAAGACAGTCATCTTGGTCGCTACACACCCATGTTTTCTATTCAAGTAATTGACATGTATTGACCTCTACTTGCCATCCTCTCTCAAATGCGACACATGGAACCAATTGTGATTGATACATTCAATGATTAAACTATGTCACCCTATGTCTAGATCTTTTTCTCAAATGATACAAGGGTTAGTCTATTTTGAACGATACACCACAAGATCAGTGTAAATCACTCACCTTATACCTGACTAATTGTTATTATCATGTGTAATGCCTAGCAAACTCATATTGCTGAAATTGTAGAATGTCGACTTCCACTTTTGATACCTTTACCGGGAAAGTAACCTCTCTAAAAGGGGAAGAATAAGCTCTTGAATCAATCATCAAGGCACTGAATGAATACCCCAACATGTCACCCCAAAAGAATCTCCATTTGGAGCTACTAAAGAAGAAATATGAATACATTCTTAACCACCAGATACCAGAGGAGACCGAGGAGTCTCAAGGTGTTGTGGAGATAGAAACTTTTGAATATGGGCCAGAGGAGGAGGAACCTAGTAAAAGAGGGAAGCGAATAGATGTTGTTCTAGAAGACCAAAGACAAAGAAGAAGAAAGTGACAATAAAAACTGAGTGAATCGCTACTTCTTCAACAGAAAAAGTAGAACCAACTTACAACTCAACAATAATAGAGTTGTCTACAACTTTCATACCAAGAGACCAGGTGCACAAGTCCAACTAAGATATGATCAAGAGGACCAAGGTATTCAAGCCTACAAGATATATTGACATCAAAGATTTCATAACGCTAGGGATCCATGACAAAGTAATGGATTTCCTCAGGGGAGCAAATTGACACTGCATCGGCTCAAACAAGGAAGTCTCTCTCACAAAACTTACAACTGAGTTAATTTCCTATATGGAAGTAGTCCATGTTGATAACAAAGGAAAGATAGGAAGCGAGGAGTAAAAGCTGCATGTGAGGTTGGGGGCAATGAATATTATGTGATAGAGATGATCCTAAATAAGATCTTCACAAACAATAAAGAAGAGGCCAAAGCCTATTCAACAACACTAGGTGAAAAGACCATGGTAGGATATAGCAGCCACAGGATGTGGGAGAAACTCATAGGAGAACCTGAACATAGCCCAAAGAAGTCCAAGGCAACACTCATCACTTCATGCTTCATCGGGATAATATGGAAGATAACATCAAACACAATCTTCACAAAATCTGAAACAAGGGGGTGTCCAAGGGAGATCTTCTCCTCATCTAGCCGATGTTGAATAAGAGGCCAATAAACATAGATAGGCTTCCAATTGAAAGATCACTGCATGGGAGGGAAAATAACCCTAATTTTCACCTACTTCCTTCCAATTGAGCAGTTAAGGAGATACGAGATGATAGAAGGGTACACAAAGATAGACATTAAGTACCTGATAATTGTTGGTATTCTAGAATAGAATATGGAAAAGTTCTTTTACAAATAGTCCAAATCTAAGATATTACTTTCCATTTTGGAAATGACTTATTGTGACAGAAACAAGTTGCAGTCCAACTTGGATGAAGTGGATAAAATGCACTTGAGTGCTATTAGGAGGTATGTAGATCCAAAATCACCTCCTACCATACACGATGTAGAGGATCAACCAGACGAGGAACAACAACAAAAGTCAAAGAAGAGAAATAAGTTAGCAATTCGGCAACACAAAGTTGAAGCATCAAGCATTCTGTCAAGCAAAGTAGAAGCTAAAAAATAACCATATGTGGATGACAAACCAAGTCACAATGATGAAGGGTTTAATAATGCACCACCTTCCCCCTGTTACAAGCAACGTACTGGAGGCACCAATTACAGAGAAAGGTGACAAGCTAAGTGCCCTTATTACCGAACAAGAATACACTCTAGAGGCCAAGAAGGAACCAGGCCATGGTCCTGAGGACTCAAGGTAGTCAACCTCAATACTTCAATGTGACCAGTGCCAGTGTTACCAAGATAACCTAAGGCATCAAGCGTTGGAAAAGCAACGAATTGTGAGAATGAAGGCGGGCAGGAAAATCCTGAGTAGCCAACAAAAAATACTAAAAACCCTCCCCTCAACAAAAACAACCAGTTGTGTCATCTTCTCAGCCAATGACTACAAAAAGGAGACCCACAGACATACAACATCAACATATCTCGACATTCAGGGAGGAATTGGGATGTCGAGTTGACACTCTCTTTCAACATGTGCAAAATTCTTCTTCAAAAGCACATTTCTGTTCTTATAACCAATAAGCACTAAAAATGCAAGTATCAAAGATAGATGAAAGGACATCCAACCTCCCATAATCCATGAGGATTGTTCACTTCCACCAATGTGAAGTGATACAAGCCATCAAGACAATGTCAGAAGAGATAGCGGACCTCAGGAAAGAAAGAGACATCATACTCTCTAAGAAAGAAATAATGTGCAAGGGGTACAAAGAAGCGATGTTAGATCTATAAGAGGAGCAAAAACAAATGGAGGAATGGTGTGCCAAACAAGCATCAAGACGTAGAGCCATCCCTTCACCATCTCGAGCTTCCTCCAGCCCAAGCAATTGATGATGAACAAAAAGGTGATGAAGCAACGAGTGTACCACCATCAGACAAAGAGCAACCTCTAGGAGATAAGTTGGCAAGGAGTAAGCAAGCGCTAAAATATTGCCATCCTGTGACATAGCAACAATCAACAAATTCCTAGATGAAATGAACATCATCATGGAAATTGTTGACATTTACCTCCAGGAGTCAGTCATTTTGATGCTTCTTTTGGCCCATTTCTCCCTTAAGCCTAATTTTCCTTTCGTAAAAGGAAATAACTAGCACATAATCTGATACTTGACAGAAGAGTAGTGTTAAGTCCCTTTTCATGGACCACATGCATACATCCGTAAGTAATTTAGAGCAGCATGGCAATTTTCACAAAGAATACAATGATGCTATGTATGGTAGAAAGATGGCGGCCACGCTAGCAGAACTCAATAAATCTATACTTAATACACCGTCTACTAAAATCAAACATGAAGAAGAGGCTTCCGACACAGGCAAAGAGGAAGCCAAAGTTGAGGAAGAACTAAAGAAGTTTACTAAAGATCCTACTCCCACTTTTGTTATACCAGCCGTAAACGCACATCAGGATGGCAAAGGGACGTCAGATGATGACGACGGTGGTCTAAACTCCTTCTTTTTTGATGCACCTAAAAGGGGACTGAGTCCATCGATGGAGGAAACTGAATTAGTAGATGCACCTCCTCTCCCATGCAAGCTGGCCGGGAGGGATATGTCATCGGTCTCCAGAATAACCTACAGACATGTCCATGTCCTGGCTGACGTCCTCGAGAAGAACCTTCAAGGCACATATGTCCTTTACAACCACAAAGGGAGGTTTCTGAACAAAGAAAATTTCCGTGGAATATTCTTGAAATGAGCATGAGTGCATGTAAAACTGTTCAAGGTACTCTATGCTACACTTCTTGAATAATTTCTCCATTTGGATAAAATTACAACCAATATTCAACGGTGCAATACATCTGGAAAGAATGTTTTATGGAGAAAAATATAGGTCAGAGGATTTCAATGAGCTATAA
This sequence comes from Alisma plantago-aquatica, assembly GCA_963693085.1. Lineage (NCBI taxonomy): Eukaryota > Viridiplantae > Streptophyta > Magnoliopsida > Alismatales > Alismataceae > Alisma > Alisma plantago-aquatica. Next base: position 1,434,920,215 of record OY856411.1, on the reverse strand, counting down.
GATGTTTTAGAGAGGACAGAAACCCATTACCTTCCAATCAATATTGTCAATCATTGGGTGCTAATCGTTGCAAATCTATATGAGTGCCACATCACACTCTATAACTTTTGTGTTGTTGAACTACTTGTACAGACATGATTTTTAAGAACAAGGAAGTGAGACACATCTTCAAAATGTCGATCCATCTTTGACGACCCATACAAGGGGTAGGCAACTGACATAAGTCAAATTGTGAAAACTTCTCCATCACCACCAAATGTCCTCAAGAATAAGAAGGAATAGGAGATTGTTCCTTCATTACACTAAGAATGATGGAAGCAATAAACAAGGGAACTCCATTAGAAAACCTATTTCTTGAAGACATGCATGGTCTACATGGCACCTACACCATGGAGGTTATCTATGATAGGAATTTCTTCAAAGACCCCGCCGTGTCTCCTGATGTTGTGCCACACAAATTATATACATGAGTTCCTCTATCAGAAAAAAAAGCCATGGAGAGAGTAGTTGAAGACCTTGTGGATTGATCATACCAAGCTAGCTCAACCTTCTGCTTGGAAGGAAGGGTGGACACCCAATAATCAACCAAACAACACCACGCAGAACATGGTGCAACACCCTCAAGATGTTGAAGGCACAAGTCACCCCCCACTGAAGAAGAAGAAAAAGAGAATCTTACAGATAAATCGGAAGAGGAAGAGATCAATTAAGAAGATCTACAGGGAATATGGCCAGATGGGGTAGTAGGGGCTATAGAAGAAACTTTCCATGACTTCGACAATTGGGCCTATGAAGATATATCTCGGGGTTCACTGATGTTGATAATGGACAGGCTGAGGGAGAATCATATTGTGGGGGAAGTGATTTTAGAACGGGATGGAATTTATGTGATTAAAGACAACATCCTTGATACACTGAAGACAAGAGGATACCTAGTCGTAAATGCCATGTTTGCATGCCAATCCCTGTGAGGTGATGATATGCCTCATGTGCACATGGCCTACTTCATGTTCGTTGACGATATATTAAAAAAAAGACATATGGGGAAAAAGAACAACTGTAGCTACATCTGATAGACTCCCTTCTTGATTTCATTTTCTTACCAATACTACATGATATTCACTGGACCCTTCTTTTAGTCAATATCAAGGCAAAGACTACCATTCTATACAATAGTTCATATTCAACCTTTTGATGCGACCTAAATTGTACGTCCAAAAGGAGGCAGACGCAGAAGGAATCAAACTTTAAATTTATAACATGAAACCTTCAAGGACCCCTGCAACTTTATTACATGGTTGAAGTAGATATACGAGGTTGAAAATAGGGACATGGGGACATTTAGGACGCTTAAGATCTAACTCTTAGGTCAGATAAGACAATCCAATAGTCAATTCAAATATAGAGATAGCACTAGTCTAGCAGATTGTCACAAAATAAAACAAAACAAAGTAAAGAAAACAAAACAGAGTATGTTGGATTCTACTAATCAAAGAGGAGTTCTTGGGTATGTAACCACAAGTTGGGTATTCTATGCACCCATTCTCATGTGTAGACAACCCTTGAACACCTCAGCAACCAACCTACATCCAAACATAGTACATACTGTGGTATTTGTTCCTGTGGGGTCATCCCACTTGTTATCGCACAGTGAATAAAACCCATCAATGACATGAAACCTCTCTTGAGGATGACTAATCAACACCATATAATATTCTAGATATCCTTTCTGGTCTAGAATATTCTAAGATGCTAGGAACAGGTATGACCTGGGCAGAACTAGAGAGTGGGCCCGACCATGCTGGGCTGGGCCCGGCTGTGCCCAGGTCTACGGTTCTGCACAGATCACCTTGAACCATCCTTCTTTCAGATTCTGATCCAAACTATCCTATCTTACCTATTTATACAATGAATCTCTTGACATAAGTAGAAATAGAAGTTCATGCAAGCAAAATATTAACCACACTAGCAATCATAACAAGAAAAAGAAGATAGAAAAAAAAATGTACTAGATCTGGAATAAAACTACTTACTTAAGGGAAATGTACATAAACATGCCCAAAATGGGCTACATAGCCAAGAATGATCTCAACAAGCCATGGACAAGCATAGTTGGCACCGAATAAAGATGTAATAATATCATTTGTACAAAAACAAAGGAGAACAGTAGAAGAGAGGAGAACCAAAATGGGTCAGAACCAAAACGTGAAACCTCCCAAAATTCATAACCCCTCTCCAGGTCGCGGGGGGTGAGTATTTATAGGTGAACACAGAGTGTATGAGTGGTCGCGGCACCTGTCTTGGTCGTGGCCCTAGTCTTGGCCCGACCGTGCCAGGCTGGGCATGGTCATATCGGGGGTCGCAGTCAACGTAGACAACACATTCTAGGAGGATCCCACGGTCGAGGTGGTTGTGTCGTGGTCGCAGTTGTGCGCAGACGCCGTGGTCGAGGTCGATTTGTCACAGTCACTCTAGTGTACATAGTGCGATGCTTAGTCCACTGTGGTCACAACGGATGGAAGTCTAGCTACAGCATAAACATGTGTTGGGGAGAAATCTTGGAGAATAGATGTCTTTTCAGGTTTGGTGCCTACAAGTCCCAAAATTGGCTAGTTGAGAAACTTTATCTCTGAAAAGATATAAATTACTAAAATATAAGGATCTAGGGTTATTTTTGGCATATTAAGGCTATAATGACACAAAACTATAAATAAATGCCTAGCATAAATGCCTGAATTTGGATGTTATCACCTTTGCACTGAACAAGTACACCAACATGACAACTGAAGAAAAAGCAGTAACACACATGGAAGGAATAATCAAAATGATCCACAAACATAGAAAGGGGTACAAGCATATAAAAAAAGACTTCAAGAAGACACAATTTTGTCACGGAAGTGCCCAACAAATGCCTTTATCTAATGACTGTGGCTTCTACTGCCTGGCATGGATGACAACCCTGGCCCTAAGGGATGCAAAGATTGAAAGCCTACAACATGAACTTTATCACGCACTCTGAGGAGGGTATGCTGACATGCTTCTATGATCTAAATGGATGGTTGTTGAACATCAACAACAACAAATGAAGCCAGTTTATACCTAAACCTTCATCTTTGACACTCTGGGATACAGTGAAGGATAATTGGGAGGGGGAGTTATAAATGGGCACGATAGATACAATTTTTCCACTTAATTTCGATTCCATTTTTTAAGTTCAATTTTTAAAATCTTGTACAAATTTTCTTTTAGCCCTACATTGTAGATTTTTTTTGAAAAAATGTGATATCCACAATTTCAAGAATTATTCAATAATCCTATTCTTAGACTAGTTTGTCCTTCTCCTACCTTTTAGCATAATCAGTTCAAGGGTGGTGCAAATGAGCTACTATTCTACATAAAGAAATAATGACATAACATTACAATCTTATTCCATTCTTACAACAAAATATTGTGTAAGGAGGAAGAATACTTTCAAGCCTATGAAATCCCCAAAATTAAGGTGGACTTGGTCAGTCACACTCCCAACCGATCATCCTGGCCAACAGTACTAGTTAGAAAGTATACACCTCCAGCAAAACAGAGATAGCTACCCCATCCATCTCTATGTCCCCGCTTTGGGATTAAAAGAGACATGGCCACCCAGAAAACTCTCACCAATCAATTTTCCCAAGATATTGAGCAAAATAAAAAGCTAAAAGAGATAAAATCATGAGAGTTGTGCCTGAAAAGATGTTGAAGGGTTTCAGACGGTTGATGTGTTGTTGTACTAAAGAATGCATACATATTGTGCTCGAATGTGGAATCTATAACCCAATTCTAACCCAGTTGCATTTTAAAGTAGACCTAACACAACCACCTAGCACTACATCAGGGCCTAACTGGGTGACACTGTCTTATGACAACATTATGGTTGAGGTAAACTAAGAGATGGAGGAAAACACTTAAAGCATAACCTTCCCCAGCACAATATGTTATAAACGCCCAAAATAAAGGATGGGTGTGAAAGCTACCCCTTACAGGAACTGCTTATGAGAAAGGAGGATATTGTGAGGGAGTGTCCTTTACTACAAAAAGGCAGCGACTGGCACATAAAATCATGTAATTCTAGAAATATAGGGAGGGAATAGGATCTCAGTTTGTGGAGCAAGCCTGTCATAAGGGTTTTTGATGTAAGGATGAAATAACTGTGTAGTAGTGTGTACATCAAAAAGAACATAGCAATGACTAATTACTCAATACTTTGATTCTTTCTATTAACCTGAGTACACGCTAGATTCTAAGATTGGGGGAGTTGATTACATGATATTTTGTTAACTTTTTGCACCTATTTCATTTCTATAGTGACATCCCTTTTGTGAATTTTCATGTCTATTTTAATGACCTTGAACAACATTTTGATTTAACAGACTCATCATCAGTTTCTACTAATACATCTTTGTCGTGGTCAAAATGTGTGCATTCAGACAAGCGTCTCGATCGCAAGGATCCATGGGTGCCTCGACCGATACATATATAATGATCGGTGGTTGTTCATCACAATCACAGTTCTGCATCAGTGGTCTCGACCATTATTATGTTTTCAGTCATAATAATATTTCCAAACTGCAACAAATGTCTCAACCAAGTCACCATCATGAATGAAGTGTCATATCAACCGAGACGAGGTCACGACTGTGACATCACCTTGACCAAGACATTGTTGCGACCAAGTCAGATGTCATGACCACCACACAAGAGTAAGTCAATGGGAAACACCTATAAATAGGCCATGACTCCACGCACACCGAGGGGGATCATCGGGACGACAAAGTGTTGTAGCACTCCACACTCACTCATCAGCCTCTCCATCAACCTTGGATCTCTGAAGACAAAAGTGGGAGGGGAGAGAAGATCCACCATCACCTTCTTTAAAAAGGGGAGTTTCCATCCATCCTCTATGCCAACGCCTGATCCACATATGAAGGAGTATTGTTGGTGTATTGCCTTTTTCTCTCTTTAGATCTGTCATTTTCCTCTACACTATTCACCAACCCCTTTTTCTATCTTGATGTATCTTCACCCATGTAATCTCGCAATGCTTCTCACGAGAATGAGTGGCTAAACACATGACTTGGGTTGGGAATAGCCACTAAGTCTCTCCCAACATGTATTCTCTTACACACTTTTGAATATATATATATTTATATATATATATATATATATATATATATATAGAGAGAGAGAGAGAGAGAGTCAAGCTAGAATACACTCAAGTAGTTTTCCATGATGCAATATTTTTTTCTAAAATCTAATCCGTTTATCGTCTTAAAGATGTTGTGAATAGCTCATATATAAAATTTGAGCTCATTTGGACATTTATATGTCATGTTATAAAGACCGCAAAAATTATACATTTCAAATTGGTTTTGCACGTCGATTTTGTTGCCCTTGGATGAGTGACTTACACCCACCTAAATGGGCTCAAAATTTGTATGAAGCCTAGTTATAGTATGATAGTGAAGATCAATGGTTTACATTTTGTAAAAAATAGTCTTGATATGCAAACATACTTAAGTGTATTCGTGCGATCTATACACTCGAGTGTATTCTAGCCTGACTCTCTCTCTCTCTCTCTCTCTCTCTCTATATATATATATATATATATATATATATATATATATATTAGGCTAGAATACACTCGAGTGTATTCGGAGCATAATATACTCAAGTAGTTTATGATGATGCAATATTTTTTTCAAAAATCTAATCCGTTGACATTCTTTAAACATCTTGTGAATAGTTCATATACAATATTTGATCACATTTGGACATTTATAGGTCATGTTATAAAGACCGCAAAAATTATGCATTTCAAATTAGTTTTGTGCGTCGATTTTGTTTCCCTTGGATGAGTGACTTACACTCATCCAAATGGGCTCAAAATTTGTATGTAGCCTAGTTATAGTATGACAATGAAGATCAATGGTTTACATTTTGTAAAATAATAATCTTGGTATGCAAACACACTTGAGTTTATTATATCCTCTCTCTCTCTCTCTCTCTCTCTATATATATATATATATATATATATATATATATATATATATATATATGCGGTTAGGTAAGGTTGTCATATTCGCTTGATCTTAATGCTTCACTTGTATGATTCAGTACCATCTTGTGATGTTGTTTGATTTTTAGTGCCTTGAAAGAGCAGCACTTACCTTATCTGGGTGTTTTGGAGTTACATGAATATATAAGAATGTTGGAATATTACATCTTATGATCGTATGATTATATTTGTGATTGTTTGTTTTCCATCTCGAGAGAGATAGACAACCTTATAATCTAGATCTATCCTAAGCTCCAGAGAGGAGAGAATAGATATGTATATGATGATTTCTTGTAATATTTTTAAGGGTATACAAAGGGTGTCAGTATTGTATGTTGGTGAGAAATTTTAGTAGGTGAAAACTAACAAAAATTCTCATCCATATCTTGTTACCATGTGTTTTTTCTTTTTCTCCTTTTATTTTCTTTCTTTATCTTCATTTACTTATTTTTTTTGGAATAACATCGTTTCATAAGGAACACCATCTTAATCCATCCTTTTTGGTTGGTGTATCTGAGATAGGATTCTACGTTCCTAGCATTTTACCACCGTTGTCCCTGTGGATCGTTTCCGATTACTACATCGGATCCTGTATAATTTTTGTGGAGGCCTAATAGTCAGGTTACAAATTTAAGAGTCCGACTACTTTAGATCCTCTCTATTTTGGACGTGTGATTTAGTCCAGCTACCATCTATGATTAGGATTAGCCTTCCCTTCATAATGTCTTTTGCGCCTTTCCTTCCAAAGGGTCCGGAGAATAAAGTCAGGGATAATGCTTAGAAACCACACTTCAAAGGTAGTTCCTCTTGCATTGTTTCATAGAAAAGTAAGCCAAGATTGGACTGACTATCCACTCCTTAAGAATTGTTATCTCACTAGAGAGTTGAGATGATCCCACGGTTCACTCTCAATCTAAACATAATTTGTAGAAGTGAAAGTTTTCACTGTAAATTCAATAAGATGCATTTAAAATTTGGAAGTGTTCATTCGTGGGATTCAAGAGGAAAAAAAGTTAATTTAGTACACTTTGGTCAAAATAATATCCACTATAGAACCTTCTGAAAGTAATTTTTAAAATAACACACTTTCATTTAAAAACACAATTTAGACTAGCGCTTTATAGATACATCGTCAGAAAAAAAATACTTTATTTGATGTTTTACTATAAAAAATGAAAAAAGCAAAGAAAACAACATAAAATGTGGTGCTTTCTACCTATACGTTATGTAAAAAGTGCCACACTTTGTGGCTTTTTTATATATTTTTTCAATTTTAAGGATAGAACTACGACACTGGATTCTCTCATTCATGTTGAAAAATGCTAATAACCGTCAATACCATTTCCTCGAGACCATTTTAGAAAAATGGGAACATCCAAATAAAGTCCCAACTTATGACTATAAATCACTAAAACAACATTTTAAATGGTAGATTCAGCACAAAATGTGCAATTTTAGAAATTATTTCTGGAGGGTGCTACAATGGGTATTATTTTGATTAATGTGTACCAAATTGATTCTTTATCTGAAAAAATAATTCAATTTTTGGATATATTTCTAAATATGTACTATGTTTCAGTACATTTCTGAACCGGTATCAGATCAGTTAAAGGGTGCTTTTCAACACTATTATTCTTTGTAAGATTTTTCATAGAAAAACTACAATACTAAAGACTAGTTTGGTTGAGTGCAATAGGATGTAATTGTGTGAGCTCACAATGTAAAAGTATACATCAAACACGCATTGTCATCTGATTATATTTTATCAAATAGGCCCTAATTGTTGTTCGTACTTGTTAGTCCAAAGTGGCGTTTGGTAGTTGCCAATCCTGTTGTATCCTTTGAGAAGAGAAAGAAAGAAGAAGGAAATAAAGAATAACATGGGAAGGAAAAAAGGGAGGGTGAGATAAAGAATAGGAAAAAAAACCAGTTTAGCACACTTTTATAAAAATATTTACCAACATAGCACAATTTGCAAAATATTTCCCAAAATAACACGCTTTGGTCTAAAACCACCACTTTGTGTAGAGCTTTTTATACCCAGGAATGAAAAGCGTCACAATGATTGGCGTGTTTATTTTTAAATAAAAATTTTGGAAAAAAAATAAAAAAATTTGGAAAATGCCACATGAAGTGGCGCTTTCAAATTGCAATTAACATAAAGTGCAAGTTAAAAGTGCCACTTCATGTGGCGTTTACCAATTTTTTTATTTTTTTTTCAATTTTTTTTATTTAAAAGTAAATACGCCAATCATTGTGGCGCTTATCAAATTCGTATATAAAAACGCCACTTTAAGTGGCAGATTCCACAAAAAGTGTGCTATTTTAGAAAATATTTTACAAAATGTGCTATATTGGTAAATATTTTTATAAAAGTGTGCTAAATTGGTTTTTTTTCCTAAAGAATAGCCATGCCCTGCTAGCTTTATACATCAGAAAGGAAACATACATCAGATAGTAGTTGCCGTAAAGGTGGCATCATCATCGGTAGATGAAACTCTAACAAGTAACTGTGATATCTGATATCAGAAGGAAAAAAAACGATTACCCTGATCCAACACCGGAAGCAAAGAATAAGTGTGACGCCGCTGGCTAGCGATGATAGATCAACCAAGCAAACTTAGGCGGGGAGTAGATTATTCAAGTACTTTCTATAAAAACTGGGGGAGGAATGAGATGGCCGTCGAAGTGGCGCTGCTTGAAGCAAGATCGTTGCTGAAGGAGCCACCAACACCAGGTCCAGACCCTTCTCTGAAGCCTCTGTGTCTTGAGATTGTGGATCATGCGGCTACATGTTATCACTCCCAATAGTCCCGTAGTACGGTCCATGGATGTAGCTCTGGTTTTCCTTTTTGGTGGAGTATAATTGGATAAGAAAGTAATTGTTTGATGTATATTTAAAAAAATATGATACTTGAACCAAAAATAGGATCAGATTTGACATTCTTTTTGTCCTTTTTTATGCACACGAACAAAATAGAGGAGGCAAATAACAAATTTCTCTCCTCTATTCTATTGTTATTCACGTAAAATGACAAAACTAGTTCCAATTCTAGTCCCATTTTTGGTTCATATAGCAAACCTGATATTTTTGCAATTCACACCACTAGATCCTATCACACCCAACTAAACTAGTCCTCACAGCTCCGTGAGAACTCTAGGCCTGCGTTTGGCACAAGATCGAAACCCAGTTTGGCCTTGTCTTTAAGTGCCAACCCCACCAAACAAGTGCCGGTTTGAGGTTGATTTTTGTTTGGTTCGCAACCCTGAAAAACCCCCTTTATGGGATAACGGAACCCCCTAACCCGGGTTCTCCCAGTCCCACGAGAGACGTAATTCCGGTTCACAAACCGGTTTTTGCGGTCTGATCAACTTTATTCACCTCTCCTCGCCCCGACGGTGCTTACCCATCCCGACACCTCCCCCCTTCTTCGCCTTTCCCCTCTACCTGCTCTATCTTCTGCTCTATGGTCTGTGTTCTCTTCTCTCCTGAGACCTCGACACCCTCGCCATTACTATTCTCTGTGAGTTAAAGCTGACTCACATCATTTCCATCGGCAAAGCCATGGCAGGCGAGTGGCGTAGGGATAACCCTACCCAGTAGAGTAGGCGGAAGACCAGGTCAATCAAGCGGATGTATGGGTGTGGTGGTTCGTCTGCAAGCACCGAGTTACACCGCCAGTCTACACGCCGACAAGGAACCCTCCCAAGTTGTCATCTCCCATCAAAGCGGCCCATTTCACTGTGTGCAAGCCGTGCTGTAAACCCTAGCAAGGGCAAGCGCTGTCGCAGCTGCTATATAGTTCTGTGCTTCATTAGCGATCTCCTCCCTTTTCACCTTCGAGCCCTCCACACACTCTTCTCTGTCGCTGCCACTGCCGAGCCACTTTACTAGGAAGTCGCCGACCTTCTTACAAGGTTTGTCTCGGCCGACCCTTTCTTTCTTTCTATTTGCTAGCCTCCTATCTTCACTCTTGTAACGATAGATGATTTAATCAGTAAACTAATGTGTATTTCCCTCTCAATTTCTTGTCACATGTTTCTTCCCTGACAATGTCTGGCCGTGCTCCTGTTTTCATCATCTCGGCTGAGCAGGTATTTGTTCTTATCAAATAACAACACATTTTCTCCTATTGCGGTGGCCTGCTTGCTTGATTCGTACAATATTGTTGTTGTATTATGTCCACGAGTAACAGGAGTCATTGGGATGATGTGTAAAATCACATGGTTGATGGCTATTATATTATCGCCATGATATTGTTGTTGTATTGTACACGAGTAACAAGTAGGGCTCAGGTTTGCTGGTTAGTTACCAGGAAACCAAGATGGAGGGTATAGGGATTTGGTAATTTTGTGTAACGACCCCAAGTTGATCTCAATCACCAATTCCAATAATTTTCCAAACTAAGTAATTCATACAACATTCCCTTGCTATGACGACATGAAGTATCTACCAACCCAATCTACTAGAGTAGGTGAGAATTATTGTCTGACCCTTGTAATTGATCTCTCTATTCTTATAACATTGTCGACACTCCAAGTACTGCACATTAGACCATCGTGCTCTTTTCTTCTGTTGGCCTAGTGTTAAATATTATTGATAACATACTAAAGAATAACTGTAATTAAAAAATTTCCATTGTCCACAAGGAAAATACTACTCTTGTTTTTGCAATACATGTTCATTAGCCAAAGGCACTTTACTCCAACCATTGATATATTTATTGATCTTTTTTATGTATCACCAATAAACAACATTACAAGAGGCAAGCATCCAATAAATGGGGGTTTTCAGTAATCTTCTCAACACAAATTTGTATGCATGAGCTTAATTTTTTAAGGGACTTTTTGTTTGCTTATTCTAGCACATTGTAACACACTAGGCAAGATCTTTTTGTGCTTATTCTAGCATCTTGTTCCTATTGTTGTTGACCTTGTCACAAAATTTCACTGCATATCATGAGATGAATGGTTACTTTTCACAAATTCATCAATATGTAGTCTACATATACTACACTTGCAAGGTTGATGATTCATAACAAATTTATTTCAACAAGATAATTTATTCATGTATTCTCAATGATGCCTGTTTTGTTTCTGAGATGCCAAGATGGTTCTTCTAGTCATCTACTTGGGCTATCCTTGGTGTGGTTTCTTTCATTTCCATCAACCCCCCAAGAGTCACACTAAATTTGGATCTAGGTTGATAGACATAATCACCTCAATATATTTGTGTTTGAAGATACCTCAACCACTACAATGTTGGATGCGCTATTTTCACTTATTTCAATCATAAAGTCCATTCCAATGAATATGGCATAGTCTCATTAATTTGATCATATACTATATTTATAATGATCTTCTTCATTCCATATGCACTTCAGCATATCTTCCTCAAAGCTCAAGTATTCACAACCTACAAAACGTAATTTCAAAGGTGGCCTTGTTAGATGTTTTATTAGTTAGGGAGTTATGTTTAAGGGGGAGTACACATCTTGTATGCAGAATTGTTGATTGTTTCTTTTACATGTTGTCTGATATCTTTCGAAATGAGTAACTACTTGAAGGAAATTTCAAATTAATTACCGCTAGCCTTCACTAACTAATATGAGTAATATAATAATCTTGGCTCCTTTTCCCTTCCTCCTTCTACAACGCTATAGAAGTAAACAACAAAGAATTAATTTTTAGTTTCAATCGAAGAAGAATAAGAATTGGGGTTGAAGTCTGGAAAATGATGTGTGCATACCAATCTGATCCATGTGTGTGCCACTATTAATCCCTCTAGATGATTGGCCAAGGTCTAGAGTGTTTTCTTTGCAATCATCCACTAGAATCTACATATTTGGAAAATAATCATTCACTATGTTGAGTAGAAAATCCATGTCTTACCCATGTCACATTTTCACTAGATTTAATTCATATCCTTCCTCAATTGTAAAAATTCTTGTGAACGTCATCTGGCACAACTCATACATGTGGTTCACATTTAAGAAAATATTTTTTTGCAACATTGAATGTAGTTGTGCATAACAAAATGGTGGTAAGAAAAATTGGTTGATTTATTCTAAAATGCCGCTCCACATAAATCCTTACCCTCCCTCCTATGCAAATTGTTCAGTGAAGTCAGTTTTCATCATGAGAAACAAATGACATCAATGTCCTTTCATTTCTCTAACAATGAGTAGCAAATACAGAAAGAAATTGCACTGCTGTCTTCATTATACATACATGAATTATGGTTACTTGGTACTACAACGCTTGTGAGGAAGAGCAATATTGCGAATCTAGAAGGGATTTTCATAAAAAATGACAAACTATCGTTGTGTTTTCAGCAACAATATTTGTAATACAAATTTGATGTTTCTATCAAGGATTGTTTTCCTATTTATGAGGTGATATTTTTGAAGATATCTAATGATAATGTTCATATCCAATCCAAAAAAGAGAGAAAAGAAAAAATTTCCAACAAATCTCTTTATTCAAAACTTGCAAACTTCTATTTATAAATGTAGTAGTTAAATTGATATGGTTTTGCTAGATATACCAAAATATTAACTTGAATGATGCAAAATATCACAGGTTGTTTGAAACATTTGGTTGGCTTACTCAATTTTTGTCTTAAAATCATGGCATTGGTTGATAAGGGTAATGTATGTTGGTAAATTTTGGAATTGTAGAGGAGTTTTTGTGTGTTCATAAAACTCTTAAGTAGTCACTGGACGGATATTCATTTATTAATGTGAGTGTATTGGATGGATGTTAATTTATTAGTGTGAACCTAAAGAAGGATCCAATATTGATATTTTAAAAAGGTTTGAATTACTTCTAAGCCTTGAAGATTTACTGCTCCCTTTTTATTTATTTGAAGCCTTGAAGAAAATTATGCAATATGGTGCTTTTGAAACTTCTACAGAAATATCTAGTTGAAAATTGGATGAAATCATATGCAAAAAATCTTTCTAAATTATTGCTGAAGTATTTTATTTTTCTTGAAAATGATCTATATTCACCTGAGATTTATCATTTCCTCTAAACACAGAATACTAAGAAGATAACCATGAAGAAGTATTCTATGTTTTTTGTTATTTTACTTTCTCTTGAGCTTACCCAGATATTATATCCCTTTTCTAACTAGGAACAATGTTACTATTGTACACACATCCACTTAAGCTCAAATATTTTAATAGTAGACATATATCAATATTTTCTAATTCTTACTTCTAATTCTACCTATAAATATTTTAATTTGTGAAAGATGGACTTGTGGTCAATTACGCAGACTTGATAAATAAAATTTCACATGTCACCAATATGCCCACTTTATTCATCTCGCCACCTGTGTAACATCCCTGACCTGGTTTATGTTTTAACCCTAGATGTTTTGCTTAATAAAGTAGATTATATGCTGCTATTATTGTTACGACCCCACCTCCCGATAACCCCCAATTAAGGGAGACCGAGAGGTCGAAGTCGCACCCATGACTTCCGGATCAAAGGTTCGGCAATTAACCAAGAATAATTATCAAATTTTAACATACGAAACTGAAAAGCTGTAAGAAAATAAACTTTGCATACCTTTTGAAAATTTTGGATTTCTAACTTCTATCCACTTAAGGATTCTACGCTAACTAATCCTCCTTGTATCTTCCTTCATGTATTTCACAATGTGACGGTTTACTGTTTGTCCTTTTGGCTTGTTCTTAAAACACCGACAAACAAAACGTCGGTCAGCCGAAGCTGGTATGTGGGGGAAACAAAATCATTCAATTATCTATAACAATGTATCGCATTCAATTATCACTTAACAAACAAGTTTATGTTTTAAGTATAACTACGCGATCCATGTGTACCCTATCCCCTGCGTTGTCCCTGTAGTGGACCTGGATACTACCTCCCTTGTGGTAGATTCCCATTTTACCCCTCATGACTTCACCTAATAGATGAATCAATTTCTAGGGCTGAGTCACATGGCACTACCCGTAGGTAGCCCACTCCTTAACTCATGGTATGCTAAGAGTCTCATGGCACTACTCATGTGTAGTCCAGTTTCTAACTCATGATACCCTAGACCTTGCTCTAGGTTATCCTTAGCCTTTGCATTGCCACAGGGGTGGACTCGGATCTAGCTAGTTATATATGTATACTCATAGTGATAGCCATAGTCACTTTATAGTTGCATGAATTAAAACATCCAACAGTTATTTCATGCATTGACGGAAACGTCGATACAAACCTCGGAAAACTAATCGGTATAGTCATAAGCGTAACCACATACCTAATTTGATGAGTCATGCAGATTATTCAACATATACTTCATGTATATACAATCAACCCATTCAACAGATCCAAGCAAGTAATTCAATTATTACATAATTCCTGAAAAGAACATGTACTCTTATTTATTACACACTTCATCAAGAATCTACTTTATTGTTTTGGATTCTCTTTCTAGGTTTTCTAATCCGCATTAAGGTTCATTAATATTCATTAGGGTTTCTTAGATCCATTCCTCAAACTTTATCCCTTTTAGGTCAACAAACCCTAAAATACTCTTTTCTACTCATGTAAACCCTAATTGCTCAAACTATTCATTTTAATAGTCTTTTATACCCAATTTGACTTTGGATCATCATATCCTTATTTATTTATGGATTTGAACAATTAAAACATTTAAAAGTCATGTTCACTTAAATTAGGGTTTTCAAGCTCATTAGTGCATAATCATGCACAAAACCCTAACTTAAGCCAATTATATAAAAAGATCATCTTTTTAGATCATATTTCCTCGTTTATCCACAACAGATTAATATTGGCTTAATTTATCCATTAAGCAACATTAAATCCATCTATCATTAAAACTAAGGGTTTTTCATTAATTAAATCATTAAACATGACAACTTTATGCCCTTTTCAAATTTCAAGCATATTTAAGCACATAAACTATAAATTAGACGAATCATGAGCAAAGTTCTTTATTTTTTAGCATAATGTACGTTTTTACATTTAACAGGTTAACATCAACCCTAAAGGTCCAATAAACCCTATTAAACACATGAATCGTATCAGATTAGGGTTCCTTAATCTTTAATGCATTAAAGATTATATTTTACACTACTTTTTGAATATCATGAAAAATTAGGTTTCAAACATAATTTCTTTGCGTTCCTCTCATTCTGAGGATCAATTTTCATATGCAACTTGTATTTATCTGAGCTACTATGAAGGAGTTATGAATTTTATAAAAGATACCTTTATAGACCAATCCAGGAGCGCCACGTCAGCCTCCTCCATGCAATCCGTGGTTGATTGAAAACATAACTGAATTACTAACTTGCCCTCGACTTAACAGATCAACCCAGCATCGCGCAGAGGGTAAAAGCGTCAAAATGGTGTCTGGGCTTCTTCAACCTCGGGACAGCGCTCCCTGCCGCCCTAGACGCAAACGGCAAATCTTCTCCTCTCCTTCCTGGACTCCGTCGGCCACCGGGGTTGTCTCCCTTAACTCCGCCGCACTTCCCCGCACCTCGTGGTGCCCTTGGCTCGCGGCTAGGACCTCCGGATGGGGCTGGGCGCGACTGCAACCATCAACAGGCCCTGCAGCCAAGTTGCTGTTGTCCGACACAATCTCGGGCATGATGTTGATGGCAGAACCTCACTTTGGCATCTGGGATCTTCTTCCATGATCTTGATGGTTCCAAGAGTCCCTGCTGCCCCCCCGGTTCCACTGCACATCTATCTTAGGGTTTGAAAGTAAAAGAAACGTGAAGAAGAAGATGGAAGAGAGAGATAGCCATGTGAGGTCCCTCTGGACTTGGGCAAGTATTCGACCCCTTATATAGGGAGGACATCCACGCCCTAACGTGCTTGCCCAAGAAGGAAAAGAAATAAGGTTCTTTTCAATTAGAAATCTAATTCCTTCATGATGAAGCAATGTTCTCTCTCCTACTTTCTTCTTTTATATTCCTTTTTCTTTAAGTATTAGGAATTCAAAATTCCTCTCCTTCACTCTCTTTATTTGCCTTTTAATCTATTAGCCACGAATATATATATATATATATCTCCTTAGGGAAATATTTCCTTTTTTTTCGACCAAAACAATATTTCCTTTTATTAAAATTTTCATAATTAATGGATTATGTATTCTCATTATCTCTTCATTTTACAATTATGGTATTTTCTCTTCCTTTCCTTATTGAGGCTCCTTGGCACCCAAGAAACCTTATTATTTCGAAATTCTCATTATTGGATACTTATTATCCTTCTAGATGCATCATTATGCATTATTTCACATTATCTTGTTTATTTCTCATTTAATTATCTCTTTTTGAGGATTTCTTTTTATCTCTCTCTTATTTTCCCCATTGGCATCCCTTTTATCATGAGAAATCCTTGCAATACGAAATTCCATAAAGGGTAACTCTATTATTCATCTTTTCCCTTAATTTTCATATTTCATCATTATTTTCTAATTTCTTTCTTCATAAAGAAATACTTAATTAATCTTTTCTCTTCTTATTGCTTTCTTTTTGCAACCTTGAACTCCTTGGTACCCAAGGAACCCAAGAGGCACGAAATCCTCTTTGGATTTGCCTTCTAGAGGTTTCTACATATTTCTTTTCTTCAATTATCCATTTATTCGTTGAATTTTCTTGTTATTGGGCCCAATAGCCAATAAAGCCCACAAAGAAACCAGTCAAGGCTATTGTGAAGAGAATCCATTGATTCAAAACAAATCATATCATTAATTGTTCAATTATCTTTAATATGAGAAATTACATTTCTCACTATTTGAACCCAAAAAATTGGGGTTATACCATCCTTCCCCTCTTATAGGAATTTTGTCCTCAAAATTCTATCAAGCAAACAAACAATTCAAGATAAGACTTTTCCATGTCCATCATTGGCCCCTATGTGGCTTTACCGTACTCATGGCGCCTCCAAAGAACCTTTATCATCACATATTCTTCTCTCTGAGTTCTTTCATCCTGGCGTCTATAAACTACTCAGGTGACTCAGACCATTTCAGCCTCCCTTGGGGCTCACTAGGTTCATTGCTCAGCACATGGTCGGAATACCTCACATAGTGCTCTAAATTGGACACATGGAAAACATCCCACATTACTTTATCCTGAGGGGTAGGGTCAAACCTAACCATCTCCACCCATCCATCTCTAATGGACCCATGTATCGGGGACTCAACTTTTCTCAGCTGTAGCTCAGAGGGGTCGGATTCTCACATTATATTCTCCCACAGTGCACTGCATATTAGTCTACTTTGCATCTGCTCACGACTCTCATCGTCTCTAGGCTCCTTTCAGTCATTGCATAATTAAAATGACTTTCATCTTCATGCACTGTGATCCTTTTCTAATCATCATGTGGTCTTTTCACCAACATCACCTTGTTGAAGTGGTGACCAACTCAACCTCCCTTACAAAGCTTCTTTTAAATCCCAATACTGGCTATGGTGGTCATCATCACATCTTTCGTAGGACAAGAACTGTCTCTAGCTATCACCCTGAACGAGCACACATGCCCTCATCAGACCCTTTAGTCTGGATCATACTAACCTTAGTTAGGGGTGATAAACTATACTAACATTGAGTTCTTCATGCAACTACTTCCATCTTTTAGAAGGAAACCTTTAGGTCAAACTCAAGAACCTTTGAACTCACTTCATGGTGTAGTTGAACCATCTCTCTCATGGGTAGTTCAACTAGATCTGTCCCTTAACAGAACTCTTTCTTTCTCATGTCATCTAGGTAAGGTGACCTACCATAACCCATATTGCATATCGACCTTTCTTGGTCAAGGGGAGACTTATCACAACATCCATAGTGATGAACTCCCATTCCCTCTCAGGGACTCTTTCGTCCTCTATATCGATACAGTGGGTTACTGGGGTTCGTCCTTTACCTCCTGGCTTGCATGGTCATAAACCACATGCAACTTCATCTTAAGCATCCAAAGTTCTATTGTCACCTATTATCTTCATGGTACGGTGTATGGTGATCTTAAAATCATGATCTCCTGTATGTCATTATTCTTCATGATCAATACCTCAAAATCCTAAACCATTCTATCGGGGTTTCATCACCTTCTTTTCCAAAGAAGTGCACTTGAGGTTCTTCCACCATCCTTTCATCGTATCAAGGACTAAACTGACTAACCAAACAACTCTTAACCCTTCAACGTATTTGGTTACATCTGAGTGCTATCCAAACACCTCTCCTTTCCAAACTTAGGGTTAGCCAAGCGACCTCTTCTAACTTCTAGTCAACAAGTCATATGTATCTCAACTAGAGCATCCATTACCACCTCACATCCTTAGGTATTTGGTAACATGGATGACATACACTTCCATGTATTTCACTTATCATCTTACCTCAAACTCTATGTCTATCTTTGTTAAGAACACCCTCTGATTTCATCATCACGGTGATCAAACTCAACCTGGTATAATTTGTAAATTCCACTTAGCTCAGGATAAAAACATCATCATAAGGTGACTACCTCATTCCTCTTAGTCCTTGCAAACCATGTATCATTCACTTTACCAGGGTAGGTTATCTTCTCTATCCCTATTTCTCATGGCATCGTTCCAATCATCTCTTATCCTTGGTGTATGGTATGTGTAATGTCCTATCTCTCACTCCCATAATAAGAGGAAATAAGCATTTGGCTGCAGTCCAAATATAGAGTTCTTCCTGTTCCAAGAGTAGAGATGGTACATCCCACCTTTCCCATACACCTTTACATCTAAGTTGTACGTGCCACATATGTCTCTATGTCACAGACATCATGATATCAAACTAGTCTTGAACCTACTGAGGTTTATATCCTTGGTCATCTCCTCTAGGTTGATAGGGTACCAGCTCTTTTGGGGTCATCCTTCTTCCCTCATGCATCAAGAGAGTGCCCTACTCATCTGCCCTTTGGGTCCCATGAGTTCATGAAGGTGATCAGTCTCCTAACCCATGGCCCTGAGACAATGATAGCTGTTACCTCCCGACCCTATGGTCATGTGCAACTAGGGAATTAGGCAACTCCTTCTTTCATCGGTTTTATCCCTACCTGACCCTAGGAGAGACTTAGGATTCTCCATAATAGTACATGTTCACTTAGAACCTTACCCAAGTCTTCATCATTTCTCTTTCTGCATTCATGGGTTGGCTTTCATCCTTTCATCGGGATCATGGCAACCTGCCTACCTTGGTCAAGCCCCATACCGATTACATCCATGGTAAAACATCCGCATGCACTTAGAGATGGATATTTATGGGTCAATAGGTTCATCCTCATACCATGTACTTTTCACTTAGCTTCTCAAGATCCTATGAGACCTCTTTAGGTTACCTTAATCTAACCAAAACTGATGTACACCCTACCAAAGGTGTCTCTCTCCCAGGATGGGAGGAAATCTATCTCTTGACAGCAAGGTTACAAAAGCTCTTATGTCTAGGGTTTACATCCATATGAGCCTACTCAACCCTAGCAAGCTATTAAATCACATATAGATCACTAAAACAGGCTAGGTCAGATGGGTTCTCATTCTTTAACATTAGATCAAGGTCATACCTTCCCATGTCATCACTGAGTTGTGAGGGGTTCATCAAACATACCTTTAATCTTAAGGGACTTCCCTTTTCCTCTATACATGAGGAGTACCATGCTCGAAACTATAACAACTTAATTCTCGTCATGAGCATTAGGGTCACCACTTCCCCTGTTAGGACTAGGAACCCTAAGTTCACTGTCGGGTGTCCAACTGCATGTTCAACCTCTTAATCATGAATCACACATGTCCATGATATGTCATGTGCTACTACGATCCCTTTATATGAACAATACCACTGGTTACTTAAACCTCCTCTAAGGCACTCTTTATCTCATCCAACAGGAAGTCACTTATACCATAGGTACCAGAAGCATCATCCTTACCATAGGGTTTGGTTCCTCTAAGGATAACCAAGATATTATCAGCCTCCAGGGTCAAGCATAGGGCAACCACTATCATCCACTTAGGTCACATCTTCCTCGACTCCCCACTTTTCCTTATATCTCGGAGTCTAGGATTCCAACCTTTTTGCTGGGTTTCCTGCTCTCTCTCTCGAGCTAACCCTAAAACCAACCTCACCAGTAGAGGTCCTCTCTTAAAGAAGGTTCTACCTCAAAAGCATGCCCCTACCTGGATGAAGCCTATGTTCAACTTAGGTTCGCTCAAGTTTATCCATAACCCCTTATGCTTAACACAAACTTTCCCGGACAGGGTTTCAACCCTTTTCTCACACTACTAACGTAGCCTGGGTGCATGCTATGACCTACACACATATGCCCATAGGGTTTCTAAGGTCCCTCACTAACATCATCATCTAAGGAGCTATCTTTTACCCTAACATACACGAACCTTCCCAGGGTTGGGTTGTCAAAGGTGTTAGGTCACCCATGGATCATATGGCATCCCAAAGGCATGTCCCTTCAAACACCCGGTCCAACTCATATCTCTCTAACCATCACTTAGGGTTAGGGTTAGCATCATCCTCAGAGGATGTGCCAGGTCTCTACATGCAATGGAGATCTCTATCTCCAGAACTGACTTATCCTCCTGACAAGAAGGTCTAGCCTCATGTCTCTACTGAGGACATGACAACTTATGTCATATGACCTAAGCATGTATATATTCTTTAATTTGTGCTTTACTCTATTAAGCTTATGTCCATGACATCGTATTTACATGCATTTCCTTTACTGTGGTGGAGGATCCCTTAAACCTTATCAACCTTGCCCATACCTCAAGAGGGTGAGGAGGAGAGAGAAAAACCCTAATCCTTCAGGTCCTTATCAGAATTTTGGTGATGAGAAGGGATGAATAAGATGAGAAGTCCTAAAGGTATCTGATTTCGATTCATACCCTAAGACTTTGTCCAGGCAGTCACACGGATCTGGGAGTCCTCGTATTCTGACTAGCGGTGCGGAGGAAAATATTGCCAGCCCCCGGTCGTGATCCTTTTCTAGAAACCTCCGTCTTTCGGATAATCCTCTAATACCTCCC
Organism: Alisma plantago-aquatica; assembly: GCA_963693085.1. Taxonomy (NCBI): domain Eukaryota; kingdom Viridiplantae; phylum Streptophyta; class Magnoliopsida; order Alismatales; family Alismataceae; genus Alisma; species Alisma plantago-aquatica. The sequence continues at coordinate 1,434,899,069 of OY856411.1, read as the reverse complement.
TTGGGTTCTATGGAGTTTGTAAAATTTAATAATTATTGATGGTTAATTGAGGAACCTACGCTCTGATACCAAATGTTATGACCCCACCTCCCGATAACCCCCAATTAAGGGAGACCGAGAGGTCGAAGTCGCACCCATGACTTCCAGATCAAAGGTTCGGCAATTAACCAAGAATAATTATCAAATTTTAACATACTAAACTGAAAAGCTGTAAGAAAATAAACTTTGCATACCTTTTGAAAATTTTGGATTTCTAACTTCTATCCACTTAAGGATTCTACGCTAACTAATCCTCCTTGTATCTTTCTTCATGTATTTCACAATGTGACAGTTTACTGTTTGTCCTTTTGGCTTGTTCCTAAAACACCGACAAACAAAACGTCGGTCAGCCGAAGCTGGTATGTGGGGGAAACAAAACCATTCAATTATCTATAACAATGTATCACATTCAATTATCACTTAACAAACAAGTTTATGTTTTAAGTATAACTACGCGATCCATGTGTACCCTATCCCCTGTGCTGTCCCTACAGTGGACCTGGATACTACCTCCCTTGTGGTAGATTCCCATTTTACCCCTCATGACTTCACCTAATAGATGAATCAATTTCTAGGGCTGAGTCACATGGCACTACCCGTAGGTAGCCCACTCCTTAACTCATGGTATGGTAAGAGTCTCATGGCACTACTCATGTGTAGCCCAGTTTCTAACTCATGATACCCTAGACCTTGCTCTAGGTTATCCTTAGCCTTTGCATTGCCACAGGGGTGGACTCAGATCTAGCTAGTTATATATGTATACTCATAGTGATATCCATAGTCACTTTATAGTTGCATGAATTAAAACATCCAACAGTTATTTCATGCATTGAGGGAAACGTCGATACAAACCTCGGAAAAGTAATCGGTATAGTCATAAGCGTAACCACATACCTGATTTGATGAGTCATGTAGATTATTCAACATATACTTCATGTATATACAATCAACCCATTCAACAGATCCAAGCAAGTAATTCAATCATTACATAATTCCTGAAAAGAACATGTACTCTTATTTATTACACACTTCATCAAGAATCTACTTTATTGTTTTGGATTCTCTTTCTAGGTTTTCTAATCCGCATTAAGGTTCATTAATATTCATTAGGGTTTCTTAGATCCATTCCTCAAAATTTATCCCTTTTAGGTCAACAAACCCTAAAATACTCTTTTCTACTCATGTAAACCCTAATTGCTCAAACTATTCATTTTAATAGTCTTTTATACCCAATTTTACTTTGGATCATTGTATCCTTATTTATTCATGGATTTGAACAATTAAAACATTTAAAAGTCATATTCACTTAAATTAGGGTTTTCAAGCTCATTAATGCATAATCATGCACAGAACCCTAACTTAAGCCAATTATATAAAAAGATCATCTTTTTAGATCATATTTCCTCGTTTATCCACAATAGGTTAATATTGGCTTAATTTATCCATTAAACAACATTAAATCATGTGCAAAGTTCTTTCTTTTTTAGCATAATGTACGTTTTTACATTTAACAGGTTAACATCAACCCTAAAGGTCCATTAAACCCTATTAAACACATGAATCATATCAGATTAGGGTTCCTTAATCTTTAATTCATTAAAGATTATATTTTACACTACTTTTTGAATAGCATGAAAAATTAGGTTTCAAACATAATTTCTTTGCGTTCCTCTCGTTTTGAGGATCAATTTTCATATATAACTTGTATTTAGCCGAGCTACTATGAAGGAGTTATGAATTTGATAAAAGATACCTTTATAGACCAATCCAGGAGCGCCACGTCAGCCTCCTCCATGCAATCCATGGTTGATTTAAAACATAATCGAATTACTAACTTGCCCTCGACTTAACAGATCAGCCCAGCGTCGCGCGATGGGTAAAATCATCAAAATGGTGTCCGGGCTTCTTCAACCTCGGGACAGCGCTCCCTGCCGCCCTAGACGCAAATGACAGAGCTTCTCCTCTCCTCCCTGGACTCCGTCGGCCACCGGGGTTGGCTCCCTTAACTCCGCCACACTTCCCCGCACCTCCTGGTGCCCTTTGCCTGTGACTAGGACCTCCAGATGGGGTTGGGCGCGACTGCGACCATCAACAGGCCCTGCAGCCAAGTTGTTGTTGTCCGGCGCGATCTCAGGCATGGTGCTGATGGAAGAACCTCACTTTGGCATCGTGGGATCTCCTTCCATGATTGTGATGGTTCCAAGAGTCCCTGCTGCCCCCCGGTTCCACTGCACATCTATCTTAGGGTTTGAAAGTAAAAGAAACGTGAAGAAGAAGATGGAAGAGAGAGATAGCCATGAGAGGTCCCTCTGGACTTGGGCAAGGATTCGACCCCTTATATAGGGAGGACATCCACACCCTAACGTGCTTGCCCAAGAAGGAAAAGAAATAAGGTTCTTTTTTATTAGAAATCTAATTCCTTCATGAGGAAGCAATGTTCTCTCTCCTACTTTCTTCTTTTATATTCCTTTTTCTTTAAGTATTAAGAATTCGAAATTCCTCTCCTTCACTATCTTTATTTGCCTTTTAATCTATTGGCCATGAATATATATATATATATATATATATATATATATATATATATATATATATATATATATATATATATATATCTCCTTAGGGAAATATTTCCTTTTATCAAAATTTTCATAATTAATGGATTATGTATTCTCATTATCTCTTCATTTTACAATTATGGTATTTTCTCTTCCTTTCCTTTATTGAGGCTCCTTGGCACCCAAGAAACCTTATTATTTCCAAATTCTCATTATTGGATACTTATTATCCTTGTAGATGCATCATTATGCATTATTTCACATTATCTTGTTTATTTCTCATTTAATTATCTCTTTTTGAGGATTTCTTTTTATCTCTCTATTATTTTTCCCATTGGCATCCCTTTTGTCATGAGAAATCCTTGCAATACGAAATTTCATAAAGGGTAACTCCATTATTCATCTTTTCCCTTAATTTCCATATTTCATCATTATTTTCCAATTTCTTTCTTCATAAAGAAATACTTAATTAATCTTTTCTCTTCTTATTTCTTTCTTTTTGCAACCTTGAACTCCTTGGTACCCAAGGAACCCAAGAGGCACGAAATCCTCTTTGGATTTGCCTTCTAGAGGTTTCTACATATTTCTTTTCTTCAATTATCCATTTATTCATTGAATTTTCTTGTTATTGGGCCCAATAGCAAATAAAGCCCACAAAGCAACCAGTCAAGGCTATTGTGAAGAGAATCCATTGATTCAAAACAAATCATATCATTAATTGTTCAATTATCTTTAATATGAGAAATTACATTTCTCACTATTTGAACCCAAAAAATTGGGGTTATGACAATTATCCTTTGAAAAGTAATTACGACTCAAGAGGAACTTATATTGCAATTTTAGACCTTTTTTGAATATTGTTGAACTCAATGTTTTGCCTATTTTGGACTAAAGTGCAAATTAACGAAGTTGAGGGGTTTAATTGAAATTTGTGCATGATAATATGTTCCTCATGTGTTGAAGCATCATGAGAGTGAATATGATGCAGAGGTATGGCTTGTGATAGCCAGAAAACCAAGAAAGAGCTGATAAAGCAATGTTTGTGCATTAAAACCTAGTTTTGTTGTAATGTGCAATTTACCCAAAACATAGGGTTCAATATGCAATTTACCACTTCAAAAAGGTCCCTAATGTTTCTTGGCATCATGTGGAGTAAATAAAATGAGAGGGCCGTCTCATTTGTATCTCTTTGAAGGAGAGAGAATCTTGATATTAAAATATCAAGATTTAAGCATAATGGAAACATTGGTTCAAATTAATGTAAAAAAATAAATAAAATAATTGAAGGACCTTCAACCAAAATTGAAATGGTTGAATTCATATATGTGTGTACGTCCTTGTGTTTTTCAAGGGCCACGAAAATATCCAAGGAGGTGAAAACTCCACTCACCTTATTATAAGAAAAAGAATTATCCACTCAATTATGGATATTACTATTATAAAGGCTAAGGTGCTTAATTTCTTTTCCCTTAATTCTTGGATAATGGAAGGGAGATCGGTGGTGATAAAGGTTCCTTTGCATGCAAGAAACCAAGGGGGAAGAGGTGGCAACAATTTCGGATTTTGAAGGAATTATATGAGGCATTTTCTCTCTCATTGAATTTCTTATAAAAACACCTTTTCCAACTCAATTCAAAGGCTTTTTCGAACCCACTTCCTCTCCTTGCTTGAAAAATGACCAAGGAAGCTTTGAAGGACCAGTAGGATGACCCCCAACCTGTTGGTAAGCTTCTTGACCTTCGTTCTTCTTGATTTCATGGTGGAAACAATAAATCAATGCATAATTTCTTCTTTTCTTCACTCCATCTTCAACCCTAGCCAATCTTTTCACTCCAAAACTTGAAGATGAGCCTTGGGGGAGTTGCAAAAACTTCTTCCACCATTTTTGACATGAAGATCCAAGCTTTGAAGCTCAATTGAAGGTGGTTTATATAACTTGAACCCTTATTCATTATTATTGAATTCAATTTCTCAACCCTTTATGTTCAATTGATCTTTTTGCAATTCCTTTGATTGATTGATGGAATCACCATGATAATGACAACAGTTTTCGATGGACTGAGGCTTGATGATGATGACACCATCTTAGGCACACTTTCCAGCAATTTTGAGTTGCAAACGGTTTTGGACCTTTGGTCCAAACGGTTTGCAAACCGTTTGGTGATTTGAGTCCCAAACCGCATGAGAGTGTTGACCATTTGGATGGGTTGACCATTTGAGGTCTGAACCCTAGTACTAGTTGTATGATGATCCAATGGATCTAATTCATTGATTAAATGTATGGACAATCCACCAATTACAACTGTAATCGATTTGTTGGAGGTTCCATAAAGTGATCCATTCGATTTCAAGACTTTTTGGGTCAAATGGTCTTGAGACCGTTTGAGACAAAACGGTCTTGAAACTGTTTGGTGATCCAATGGTTGAGATTTGAGGGATGGGGATCGAAGAGCCAATAATTGTTGAACTTCAATAACTCAATTGATTGAAGGTTTCAATGTAGCAAATCATGTTCAACCAATTGATGAATGTACCTAATGAACCCTTGCAGTTTTGGGACTGATTTGGCCCAAATGGTCTTGAGACCATTTGAGACCAAACAGTCTTGAAACCGATTGGGGTCAAACGGTTTCAAAACCATTTGGAGGTCAAATGGTTTCAAAACCGTTTGGTGATGAAACCTCAAAACCGAATAAAGGTCAGTTGTGATTCAATCATTTGGAAATTGAAGATGATGATTGTCCCAATGATCCAATGATTGATAGTGATGGCAATCAATGAAGGTACAAAGGTTGAAACCCTAAAAGTACCTAAAAGATGAGTACCATTAAAGGGATAAACCGTAATTGCTTATAAGAATAATAATTTAGTACACTATGTCAATCATAGCTGTATGTGCTTGACTGAAGGGTTGATATAACCTAATCAAGTTGAGAGGATGATAGAATGGAATTCATACATGAGTATGATTCATTTGGTGATTAAGGGTATGATCCTTAGCAAAGAGATCATGAAATCCTAATCATGAGCATAAACCCTAATTGACAAGGTTGTTGAACCCAGACCCTAATTCAGGGCAATTCTAAGTGAAACCCTAGTCCAGGGAAAGGATGTAACCCTAATGCATGGTGATGATGTGTGTAAACCTAAATATGGGTAATGGAATATGAAACCCTAATTGGGATGAAGAGTAAACCCTAATTATGGGTGATGGAATACGAAACCTTAACTGGGATGAATAGTAAACCCTAATTGTGGATTATTGAATGTAGACCATATTCTGGGGTGAATTTTATGTGAAACCCTAACTAAGGATGATTTCATGAGAAACCCTGATGTTTGATGTGTTGTGAAGCACAAATCCAGGGTAATACTATGTAATGCTTTATGAAACCCTAATCGTGGACAATATGGTGATAAACCATAACCTTGATGTGAGTAATGGGAGGAATATTCTCAAATGACATAAAATGGGAAACCCTAACCCTGGTAAGGGAATAGATGATCCATATTTGTTTTACATGGTACTGATATGCAAATGATATCACTGTTATCATCTGTGCTAACCATGCAGGTATGTTGAAATGATGATCATGGCTAGTATGAGCTATGATGTTTAATTCATAATTTTGATTGGGCCTTGTGTGCCATAATATACCTTGCTTCCTGGTAAGAGGTAACAAGAGAGTTAATGGGCCTCAAGTACCATGAGTGATGCTTGTAATATCAAGTATCATGCTTTCCTTGGTCAGATGATCTAAAGGTGATAGTTACCTGGAAAAGTGGTAACAATGCTCAATGATGAGCTAAGGGTTTGAATACCCATAACCATATGATTGTGATAATGAGATTGTGAAGGAATGAGAATTCCCAGTATTGAAATAAGGGACTGAGTTCCCAATGTCTTTTAAAAACTATTAAGTAGTTGAAGAAAATAGTACATGTTTCTTTATAGCATTGTCATAATAAGTTATGTTTGAGAACTTGGCTGATGCTAAAAGAATACGAAAATGTACTTAATTAATCAAGTGAAGTTTGTTCATGTAGTGCTCTGACCATAGATCCATCATCGTTAGTAGTTGGTGATGGTGAAACAGGTTTTCCTATGGAATTCCTGGAGTTTGCATATTCTGAATATGTGGGGGTAAATGGGCGAAAATATCCTTATGTCCTGGTGAATAGATTGATGGAAGGTAAACATTAAAGCTCTCAATCTTTCATGTGGATGTATCACAAATCTCTCGATGGTTGGGATGGATGTATCATTAATGTCCCAATGATATTTAATGTCGGGTCGATGGAGATAAACATTAATTCTCTTGATTGCCGATGAGAGTGCAATTGACGTTGTAACTCTATAGCGAAGTTGCCAGTATACCCTGGAAAGCTATATTGAGTAGTTGACATAGTCCTGCTTGTGGTCCCGTACTGACCAGGATGTGGGAGGTCATGGGAATCTGGCTCTTCCATTGACCTATTTATGGTACCGATTTCGATTTAGCAGTGGTCAGTTGGAGTATGAGTGGTATACCTCATCTCCTCAGAGCTTAAATATGTTTGAAAAATGTAATCAGCTGTGTAGCTAATTTGCATAAGATTGAAATATGAGAATCATTGGTTGATGTTATACTGCTTAGCATGTCCTTGATACATAAATGTTACTTATGTTCTTTTAATTTATATTGAATAAGAGACATACTGCTTTATCAAATTATAGCTGAAATACTTGCATAAGAATGTTGCTCTAATCTGCATAGATGTTGATTCAACTGCTATAAAATTATATTATCCCACTGCTCAGTTTATTTCTTTTAAACTACAATAATAATGTTTTGGCAGAGAGTTATATCTCCCGCTGGGACAAATTTTTATAATTGTCTCACCCCCGTGGGATCCAACGTTTTTAGGTAGACGCAGACAACAAGGCAGAAACCCTTTTGAAAGGGAAGAGCAGCAGCAGCCACAAGGAGAGCAGTGATCCATCAGGTGGAGATATAGGTTGTCTGGTTTGGTATAGTTGGTCTTATGAGTCATCTTTGTACTCTCGATTCCTAGGAGTTAGTGCTTTTAGTATTTTGATCTGAGATTTTGGCTTGAAGCCTCGATATTTTTATACTGCTTATGTACAGTTTAATAGAGCAGTTAATGTTGTAACTCTCGAGAAGAAATAGTACAAGTGATGTACTAGTAAACCATAATGTACTTGAAATACTTTGGTTCTGAATGAAAGAGTTTTCCTGTGAATGGATCTCTTGATAAATGGTTTTAATTTTTAGTGATTTTCAATAATTCCGCTGCTAATGATACGCTTCCACATTAGTTAATCTCGTTTTGTGTGTCGGTCACCCCACAATTAGTGGTATCAGAGCTCTAGATTCGCTAAGTCTTCAGAGACATAGGATTAAGGTTTTTGAGTTTGTTCTAGTGTCTTCCAGCTATCTGATAGTGTCTTCTACTCATATAGAAGGAGAAGAAGAACCAAAGATGTCTGGATCACACGATGAACATGCTGTTGAGAGCAGCGTTGCTGCACTAGGAGGAGGTGCAAGAGATCAAGATAAGGAGGAGCTTGTACTTGATCAACCCCAGTTTAATCAAGCTGATATGGGGAACCTATCCTTCCAAGCCATGTTTGGGTAGTTTATGGTAGCTATGACCCATATGACGGATAGGATGCCATTACCTACACCTAGGGCACCAGCCCATGATGAAAGACATGGCGCCGACAAGACTTTTAAACGACTTAGGAGGGTAGGAGCCATAAAGTATGTTGGTACAGCCGACCCAGCAGATCTTGACCTATGGTTGACTGAACTGGAGAAAGCCTTCAGAATCCTCATGATTCATGATGATGAAAAAGTGAGGCATGCAGTATATCTCCTAAAAGGGAGTGATGGCCACTGGTGGACCATTGAGGAAGGCAAAAGACCTGGTGTTGTGATCGGATGGGACGAATTCCGGTGTGAATTTGTCACTAGATACTTTCCCAAGACGTATCTAGATGAGAAAATCTCTCAATTTGAGAGGTTGAAGCAAGGACAAATGAACATTAGTGAATATGAAGCTAGGTTCATTGAACTTTTGCAGTTTTGTCCACATATGGCATCTACAGATGAGTAGAGAATTCGGCGATTCAAGAAGGGGTTGAACGCTAAATTGACCACTCCGGTGTCTGCTCTGGAGAACCGGGAGAGGTTTGCCACTTTTGTGGAGTCTGTAAGACGAATAGAGAGGTCTGTAATTGAGAAGCGACATACCAAGGGTAAGAGAGAGTACCCACAGTTCCAAGGACAGAGTTCTGGAAGTTTTAAGAAACCAAGGTATTCTGTGCCTACACCACCACCAAGGTTCAATACCCAGACACTATGGACGTCAAGTAAGGGTAGAGATAGTAGTTTACCACTGAAGGGAGCTCACATCTCAGCCTCAATGTCAGTAACAGGACCACCCAGACCACAGAGGGGAAATGTAACCTATTATATATGTGGGAGAGAAGGCCATGTAGTAAGGGACTGTCCTAAAAAAGTCAGGAATGTGACCCAGCAACCTAGGCAGAGTCAGCAAGGCTCTCAGAGGCAACAGCCTGGCAGTGGTGCTAGAGGACATGGACAGGCGTTCCAAGCCAGTTCGTCGACATCCAACAATCGAGCACAAGGTCAATAGCAAGCAACGACTAGGTTCTATGCAATGAACCAGCCTGGAGCAGTAGTCAACCCTCGGGTTGTTACAGGTTAGATGGAACTGTTTTATTCTGATATGTCTTTATCCTGCTTCGTATCTGTGTTAATTGATCCAGGTGCTACACACTCTTTTATCACTTGAGAAGTGATTCATGACTGCAACATGATTGTCAGTCATAGAGCAGATAGCCTGTTGTTAGAAACACCTTCGATGGGATCGTCAACATTGCGGGAAGTGTGTTCTCCCTACAATCTTTCCTTTTCTAATCACCGCATTCAGGTCGATCTAATACCACTTGAAATGCATGGGTTCGATATAATCCTTGGGATGGACACCATAGAGAAGTATAAGGTTGTCTTGGATTGTAGTTCTAAGCAAGCTGTGTTCACTGATGGTGGTGACACATGGATCTTTCAGGGAGATAGAAAGATTCTCCCAACATGTCTTGTGTCAGCCATGGTAGCTGAGAAGTTGATGAGACAAGGATGCTTTTCATTCTTAGCCCATGTGGTTGACACCATAATGGAGAACCCTCATCTTTTTGAAGTTCTAATAGTTAGGGAATTTGAAGATGTATTTCCTGAAGAACTTCTACGTGTTCCACCGTCTCGAGAGATTGATTTTGAAATTAACCTAATCCCTGGAACACAACCAATAGCATAAATGTCGTATAGAATGGCACCTGCTGAAATGGCAGAGCTCAAGAAGCAACTGCAAGAGTTGCTTGAGAAGGGTTTTATCCGATCGAGTACTTCACCATGGGGTGCTCTGGTCCTCTTTGTTAAGAAGAAGGATGGGTCTATGAGTTTATGCATTGACTATAGGCAGTTAAATAAAGTAACTATAAAGAACAAGTATCCTCTACCAAGGATTGATGACTTGTTTGATCAGTTGTGTGGTACTACTATCTTTTCTAAAATAGATCTGAGGTCGGGATACCCTCAGTTGCGTATCAAGGAGAGTGACATACCTAAGTCTGCCATTAGGACAAGGTATGGTCACTATGAGTTCATAGTTATGTCGTTTGGACTAACTAATGCACTAGATGCATTTATGGAACTCATGAATAGAATCTTTCGACCTTTTCTTGATCAGTGTGTGGTCATCTTTATAGATGACATCCTGATATATAGTAGAGATGCTCAACAACATGAGCAGCATCTTCGTCAAGCTTTGACTTTGCTAAAAGAGCATAAGCTATATGCTAAGTTTAGCAAATGTGAGTTCTGGTTACTAGAAGTTTCTTTTCTTGGACACATAATATCAGCTTTAGGTATTCATGTTGATCCTAAGAAAGTAGAATCTGTCCTGTAATGGGAATAGCCAAAGACACCGAAGGAAATTCACAGTTTCCTAGGTCTGGCAGGCTATTACAGGAGGTTCATTAAGAACTTCAGTTCAATAGCTTTACCCCTGACCAAGTTGACCAGGAAAGATATTCCTTTTGTCTCGAATGACAAGTGTCAACAATATTTCCAGTTGCTGAAGGAAAGGTTAACCTGTACACCTATGTTAGTGCTACCTGAGCAAGGAAAGGGGCACATAGTCTTCTGTGATGCATCTAAGAATGGTCTAGGATGTGTGTTGATGCAGGATAAACAAGTGATTTCTTTTGCTTCTCGACAGCTTAAGAAACACGAGGAGAATTATCCGACACACGATCTAGAACTAGCTGTTGTGGTTCATGCCTTGAAGATCTGGAGACATTATCTCTATGGAGAAACATTCCAGATTTTCACAGACCATAAGAACCTAAAGTATATCTTTTCTCATCATGAGCTAAAGATGAGGCAACGCCGCTGGATGGAGTTAATCAAGGACTATGATTGTACAATTGATTATCATCCAGGGAAAGCCAATGTGGTTGCTGATGCACTAAGTAGAAAATCAGCAACACCATCCTTCAATAAAGCACAATGAACTCCTTAGTGTGCTCTAAGAGAGATATGATTATCTCCTTGAGGAAAAACAATGTACAGCTTAAAGTGTCGTTGTTAGCCGGGTTGTTAGCTGAGATGCACATAAAACCTACTCTGAGGGAGCAGATTAAAGAAGCACAACAGAAGGATACTATGATTCAGCAGATCTGATTAGAGTATGGTAGTGAAAAGCGGGATGGCTTTCATGATTCAGATGATCAGGTAGTCTATTACCATGATAGGATGGTAGTACCTGATGTTGATAACTTAAGGAAGTTAGTTCTGGAAGAAGCTCATTCTTCGATGTATGTTATGCAACTAGGGAGCAGCAAGATGTATCATAACTTAAAAGATATGTATTGGTGGCGTGATTTGAAGAAGGATGTAGCTGAGTTTGTTATGCGGTGTCCAGTGTGTCAGCAGGTTAAAGCTGAACATCAAAAGCCCGCAGGAACAATACATCCTTTGCCTATACCGCAGTGGAAATGGGATCATGTAACCATGGACTTTGTGGTTGGTTTGCCAAGAACAACCAAAGGGCATGATTCCATTTGGGTGATAGTTTATAGGTTGACAAAGACAACACATTTCTTACCTGTCAAAACAACCTACACAGCTGAAAAGCTTGCACAACTATACATAGATGAAATAGTGTGTTTGCACGGGGTTCTAGCTACAATAGTTTCTGATAGAGGTCCCCAGTTCACGAGTCATTTTTGGGAATGGCTTCACAAAGCTTTGGGTACACAGTTAACGTTTAGTACAACCTTTCATCCCCAAATAGATGGACAGTCTGAAAGGACTATACAAACTTTGGAAGACTTGCTGAGGGCATGTGTCCTTCAATTTGTAGGAAGTTGGGATCTACATCTGAGCTTGATAGAGTTTGCTTATAATAATAGCTATCAACATAGCATTGAGATGGCACCATATGAAGCTTTGTATGGTAGACATGGTAGATCGCCCCTATGTTGGTATGAAACTGGTGAACATCAACTTTTGGGTACTGAGCCGGTTCAACAAACACCTGAGAAGATTAAAGTAATACAACAACAGTTGAAAGCTGCCCAGGATAGACAAAAATCTTATGCTGAAAAACATCGTAGACCCTTTGAATTCCAAGTTGGAGACAGGGTATACCTCAAGGTTTCACCTTGGAAAGGTATCTTGAGATTTGGAAGGAAGGGGAAGTTAGCTCCTAGATTTATGGGGCCTTATCCAATCATTGAAAGGATGGGAAAGGCGGCCTATAAGTTGGAGTTACCACCTGAGTTTCATAGATTGCACCCAGTGTTTCATATCTCCATGTTACAGAAGTGTCATCCTGACATTGAGTTAGTTCTACAACCTTTGGAGGTAGAACTAAATGATGATATATCTTATGTGGAAGGACCTGTGTTGATTCTTGACAGAAGAATCAAGAAGTTGAAAAAGAAAGACATTTGTCTTGTAAAAGTTCTCTGGCATCACCATGGCATTGAAGAAGCTATGTGGGAGCTAGAGGAAGAGATGAGGAGGAAGTATCCGTCTCTTTTCTCTTGATTTTTTTTGGTTATTTCAGGGACGAAATCCTTGTAAGGGGTGGATAACTTGTAACATCCCTGACCTGGGTTATGTTTTAACCCTAGGTGTTTTGCTTAATAAAGTAGATTGCATGCTGCTCTTATCTTTTGAAAAGTAATTAAGGCTCAAGAGGTACTTATATTGCAATTTTAGTCCTTTTTTTGAATATTTTTGAAATTAATGTTTTTCCTGTTTTGGATTAAAGCACAAATTACCCAAGTCGAGGGGTTTAATTGCAAATTGTGCATGATAATATATTCCTCATGTGTTTAAGAATCATGAGAGTGAAGATGATGTAGAGTTATGGCTTGTGATAGCCTGAAAACCAAGAAAGAGCTGATAAAGCAATGTTTGTGCATTACAACCTAGTTTTGGTATAATGTGCAATTTACCCAAAACCTAGGGTTCAATATGCAATTTACCACTTCAAAAAGGTCCCTAGTGTTTCTTGGCATCATGTGGAGTTAATAAAATGAGAGGGGGTCTCATTTGTATCTCTTTGAAGGAGAGAGAATCTTTGTATTAAAATAATGAAGATTTAAGCATTTTTTTTTGGTCCTCCAAAGCGTGTTGCCCCTTTTTCTATTAAATCAAAAAGGAACTGTACACAAACAGCTGTACATCAAAAGAGAAAAAACAACACGCAACTAAAAACTATCACTAGCTATCTTTACATTCTTCCAGACTGTAACAAAATATTTACTTTTGCCTTCAAAAATTCTGCAATTTCTCTCCCTCCAAACCTCATAAATGAGCACCATAATGAAAGTTTTGGCTCCCATATCCTTCATATTGACAATATCCAGCAGGCCAGCCAGAATGCTCTGAAGAATACCCGCTCTCATGGCCTCAACCAAGGTTTGTTTGCTAAAATTGCAATCAAAGAAAATATGGCAAGCAGACTCTTCAGCTTTCAAACATAGAACACATCTCGAAGCAAGATGAACTCCCCTTCTCTTCAGACAATCCGTCGTCAGCAAACCACCTTTGAGACATCTCCAAACAGTGCAAGTAGCTTTCATAGGTGATTTAGTCTTCCAAAGCCACTTAGCCCAACACCATTTAGGATAAGAAATTCTAACTTCATTCCAGAAATCCTTCATCTTAAACACCTTCTTACCATTCAGCAAGAGAGTATCTTCATTCTCCGTAAAGGTAGGCACCTTACCTTTAACAAAATCAATCACATGATTAATATGCCTCGACTTAGAGACCTTCTAGCCTCCATTCTCATCCCTGTAACAGTTTACTTTAGCAAACTTACCAACCCCGCTATTAATCCTACTAATATCAGACAAGTAGTCATTCAAAAACACCCCCATGTCCAACCAGGGGTCCCTCCACAGCAACGCTTTGTCACCATTACCAACTGAAAAGAGAACCCTTTTAACAATTTTATCCCTAACCAGGATAAGCTTTTTCCAGATCCAGGTCGAATTAGAATGGATCTTAACACTCCAAACAGAGTCCCCTTTCAGGTATCTTTCATTTATCCACCGAACCCACAAGGAATCCTTCTTATTAGACACATCCCAAAGCTTTTTAACCATACAAGTAGTGACAATATCCCTTGAATGACGAATGCCCAAGCCACCTTCTTCTTTAGGCAAACAAATGCTCTCCCAATCAATGGTATGTATCTTCTTTTCAAGCGTAGCTCCTCCCCAAAGGAAATCCCTACACAACTTCTCTATCTCCATCTCAACACTAACTGGTAAAAGAAATGCAGCCGTCCAGTACAGTTGAAATGAGGAAAGAGTAGAGACAATCAGCTCGACTCTCCCAGCAAAAGAGAGAAGTTTAGACTTCTAGCCTTCCAGCCTCACCTTCATCTTGTCAATCATAGGGGAACACAAGCTTCTCGTAATTCTACCTTTAAACAAAGGCAAACCAAGATACCTTTTCGGCAGAGAATCAATATTAACCCCTAAGACATCAACCAACTTTCTACCATCAGCAACACTATTACAGAAAACCGCACTTTTGTCCTTGCTAACCTTCATCCATGAATAATTTCCAAAATCCCTAACCACTTCAGCAATAGTATAGACAGACTTCTCATTAGCTTCCACAAAAATAACCACGTCATCAACAAAAATAACATGCGATATAGAAAGCGCATGTGAAGCTCTTAAGGCATCAAACTCCTTCCTTTTTCAGCACCCCTAAGCATAGAAGACAAGCCCTGCATCGAGATAACAAAAAGAAAAGGAGCCAAAGGATCCCCCTGATGAATCCCCCTTGTATGATGCAACTTCCTAGAAGGAACCCCATTGATAAGGATCTGGAAGCTGGTGCTTTCAAAGATAACTCTTACCCAATTAGTAAAATAGAAAGGAAAGTTCATCTTGTCCATAACACTGTAGAGATACTTCCAGTCAATAGAATCATACACTTTCTTGATATCCATCTTCAAACAGAATTTAGAAGAATTGCTCTTCATCATATTGTTGATAAGCTCATTGACCAGAAGAGTAGCATAAGTTATACTTCTGTCTTTAAGAAACGCACATTGTGCACTATCAATGACAGAAGGCAGAATGGAATTCAATCTATTCGCCATAATCTTGGATATGATTTTATAACATACATTGCAAAGGGAGATCGATCTCCAGTCTTTAACATCCACAACATCATGCCCTTTAGGAATCAAAGTGATCAAAGCTCTGTTTGCTTCTTTAAGCATCCTGCCACTAACAAAAAAATTCTTCACATCTTTAACCACATCCCCCTTAATAATCCCCCAACATTTTTTGTAAAACAGGTAGTTAAAGCCATCAGGCCCTGGCGCCTTATCTCCATTAGATTTCTCAATCACCTCCTCAATCTCCTTGTCAGTAACATAAGCACGCAAACTATCAAACTATTCAACAGTTATCTTAGGGAACTCCAAATCCAAGTTATCAAAACAGTAATTGTCATCATCCTTTCTAAAGAGAGATTCCTAGAAGGTATTAATATGCTCACCAATCAAATCATCATCCATACAAAGCTGATCATCAATCTTCAAGGAATGAATAGTATTCCTCACCCTTCTAGACCTGAGAGAGGCATAAAAAAACTTCGAGTTTGTATCCCCTAATTTCACCCACTGCACCCTTGACTTTTGTCTGAGCAAGGACTCTTCAGCATCATAAGCCATACAAGCATCTTTCCTTTTAATATTAAATTTTTCAGCAAGCTCAACATTATGCGGATCACCATCTATACTGTCAGAAAGAGCAGTAAACTCAGCTTCCGTCAACCTCCTCCTCTCATGGATATTACCCACCATCATTTTATTCCACTCTATCAAAGCATTTCTCACATTTTCAAGCTTCCTACACAGCCTATACATAGGACAACCCTTCACCTCCTTCATCCAGGATGGGTGCACCACATCCATAAACCCCTATTGCTCCACCCAAGAATTAATGAAGCGAAAAGGAGTCCTCTTCTTGTATTTAGACTCATCCACATGAGTAACCAGAATTTTATGATCACTATGGATCGAACTAGCAATAACCCCCCAACTTCTCGGGAACTCGGCCAGAAACTCAGTATTACAAAACCCCCTGTCAATTTTAGACATCACAAGATTACTCCCTTTCTACCTATTGTCCCAGGTGTAGTTAGCACCATTATACTCCAACTCCACCAGGCCACAGGAATTAACAAAATCATTAAAATCTTGCATCGAACTATAGGAATTAGCTGCTCTACCAAACTTGTCAGCATCAAAATGAATAGCATTAAAATCTCCAACAATGAAGACTGACTGGCCAATAACCAAATTCAAAGCAGCCCTAAGCTCAGACCACAACAATGTTCTTTTATGTTCAGGGTTATGGCCATACACTGCCACCAGAATAAACTTCTTATCCTTATAGTTCACACCACACATCACAAACTGATCCGTTTCAGCAATAGTAGAGATGTTTAACTCATTCTTCAACCACACGATAACCACTCTGCCAAGAGGATTGCAACCATGATTAGAAATCCAATCATATCCCGAAAACCCCAGATTATAAACCCTCTTCATCTTCCTTTTCCTGATCTTAGTTTCAAATAAGCAAGTAACAGAGGACTTAAAATTAGATATAGCTTCCTGTACAGCCCTTTGACGTACAGGCTTATTTAAGCCTTAGACGTTCCATGCCACCACGTTAAGGTCACTAACCATTAGAAATGGTACCTGCTGGAAGCCTGCCAACATTAGTCCCATTTCCAACTTCTTCACCCCCATCAGCAAATTCGAGCACCCTGAAACTGTTAGGAGAAACAGGAATCCCAATCGCCTTTTGTTGAGGTACTTTGGATACATTCCTCGGAGGAGCTCTTTGTTTCCTTCGATCTTCCTTCCATGAAGATGGAAAAGGAGTACTAGCTTCTATAGTATGCATACCCATAGGTGTCTCAGTTAGACCAACCACTTCCTCCCCCCTCTAGACATTACCACCAGGAGAGTTATCAACCACTGCAACATTAATACCGGTTTCACCATCTTTGTTGTTCCCCACTACTACTGGCATAACATCAATCACCTGTTGCTCAATTGGCGGGCAATCATAGAACAGGTCTGCATACGAATTGTTCTTCTCCACCCAGACCTGCTTTGCCTTCCCTCTCTTCTCATTCTCCATCTAACAATCCCCCTGCCCATGACCAAAGGTACCACAGAACTTGCAACACGCAGGTAGCCATTCATATTCCACTCTGACTACACTCTTCACACCGTCATCACTCTGCAGCTTCACATCTGTTGGAAATGATGACGACGCGGGAATAAGCATTTGGAATCTCACAAACTCGAGCCTCCTCATATCACGTGTCAGCAAATCCGGCCTCAGCGGTTCACCCAGGAAGCTTCCTATCAAACTGAAGACCTCCTCATCCCACAATTCAAGAGGTAGATCGAACAATTTAACCCACACCGGCACCTCCGTCAACTTCACCTTCTCCAGCGGCTCCCCTCGCTGCCATTTCTTCAGAATTAGAGGTTTACCAGCGACGAACCAAGGGCCATTCTCCAGAGCAGTCTTCATCTCATTCGAATCTAGGAACCTGATGATAAACAGATCATTACCTCTCGACATAATCTCCATACTCCCCTTGATCTTCCAGATTAGCTTAAGATGTCTCTGCAATGTCAGCCAGTGCGGCTTCAAACCTATCACATAGCCCGCCACAACATTCTCCCACTTAGACACATTCCTTTCCGCAATGGTCTTCGAATATTTGATAGCTCCATCAATCATCTCCACCGGACGCGCCTTCAACACTGTTCCATTGCCTTCCTTCTGTGTAGAAAACATATCCGCCCAAGATCGCGTTTCCTTTTGCACTGGCGCACCGGCCCTGCCTTTCCCCCATGCCATCGGCGCTCTTCCAGTCTGATTCAAATCCACATTTCTCCCGATCTGTCTTCCAGGAGGAATCTCACCAGAATCCCCCCCTTTTGCACCATCGTTTTCGCCTCCCTGGTCACCACCTTGATCGCCTCCCTGATCACCGGAGCGTGACATGTCTACTGTGTTTAGCTTTTTCAATCTAAAAAATAAATAAAATAATGGAAACATTAGTTCAATTAATGCAAAAAAATAAATAAAATAATTGAAGGACCTTCAAACGAAATTGAAATGGTTGAATTCATATATGTGTGGACGTCCTTGTGTTTTTCAATGGCCACGAAAATATCCAAGGAGGTGAAAACTCCACTCACCTTATTATAAGAAAAAGAATTATCCACTCAATTATGGATATTACAATTATAAAGGCTAAGGTGCTTAATTTCTTTTCCCTTAATTCTTGGATAATGGAAGGGAGCTCAGTGGTGATAAAGGTGTCTTTGCATGCAAGGAACTAAGGGGGAAGAGGTGGAAACAATTTCAGATTTTAAAGGAATTATATGAGGCATTTTCTCTCTCATTGAATTTCTTATAAAAACACCTTTTCCAACTCAATTCAAAGGCTTTTTCAAACCCACTTCCTCTCCTTGCTTGCAAAACGACTAAGGAAGCTTTGAAGGACCAGGAGGACGACCCCCAACCTGTTGGTAAGCTTCTTGACCTTCGTTATTCTTGATTTCATGGTGGAAATCATAAATCAATGCATATTTTCTTCTTTTCTTCACTCTGTCGTCAACCCTAGCCAATCTTTTCACTCCAAAACGTAAGGATGAGGCTTGGGGGAGTTTCAAAAGCTTCTTCCACCATTGTTGACGTGAATCTCTAAGCTTTGAAGCTCAATTGAAGGTGGGTTATATAACTTGAACCCTTATTTATTATTATTGAATTCAATTTCTCAACCCTTTATGTTCAATTGATCTTTTTGCAATTTCTTTGATTGATTGATGGAATCACCATGATAATGGCAGTAGTTTTCGATGGACTAAGGATTGATAATGATGAAATCATCTTAGGAACACTTCCCAGCAATTTTGAGTTGCAAATGGTTTTGGACCTTTAGACCAACCAGTTTCACCAAACCGTTTGGAGACCAAACGGTTTGCAAACCGTTTGGAGACCAAACAGTTTGCAAACCGTTTGGTGATTTGAGTCCCAAACTGCATGAGAGTGTTGACCATTTGGATGGGTTGACCATTTGAGGTCTAAACCCTAGTACTGGTTGGATGATGATCCAATGGATCTAATTCATTGATTAAATGTATGGACAATCCACCAATTACAACCGTAATCGATTTGTTGGAGGTTCCACAAAGTGATCCATTCGATTTCAAGACTTTTTGGGTCAAACAATCTTGAGACTCTTTGAGTCCAAATGGTCTTGAAACCGTTTGGGGTCAAACGGTTTCAAAACCGTTTGGTGATCCAATGGTTGAGATTTGAGGGATGGAGATCTAAGAGCCAATAATTGTTGAACTTCAATAACTCAATTGATTGAAGGTTTCAATGTAGCAAATCATGTTCAACCAATTGATGAATGTACCTACTGAACCCTTGCGGTTTTGGGACTGATTTGGCCCAAACGGTCTTGAGACCGTTTGAGCCCAAATGGTCTTGAAACCATTAGGGGTCAAATGGTTTAAAAACTGTTTGGAGGTCAAACAGTTTCAAAACTGTTTGGTGATGAAACCTCAAAACTGAATAAAGGTTAGTTGTGATTCAATCATTTAGAAATTGAAGATGTTGATTGTCCCAATGATCCAATGATTGATAGTGATGGTAATCAATGAAGGCACAAAGTTTGAAACCCTAAAAGTACCTAAAAGATGAGTACCATTAAAGGGATAAACCCTAATTGCTTATAAGAATAATAATTTAGTACACTATGTCAATCATAGCTGTATGTGCTTGACTGAAGGGTTGATATAACCTAATCAAGTTGATATGATGATAGAATGGAACTCATACATGAGTATGATTTATGTGGTGATTAAGGGTATTATCCTTAGAAAAGAGATCATGAAACCCTAATCATGAGCATAAACCCTAATTGACATGGTTGTCGAACCCTAATCCTAATTCAGGGCAATTCTAAGTGAAACCCTAATCCAGGGATAGGATGTAACCCTAATCTAGGGTGATGATGTGTGTAAACCTAAATATGGGTAATGGAATATGAAACCCTAATTGGGATGAATAGTAAACCCTAATTATGGGTAATGGAATATGAAACCCTAACTGGGATGAATAGTAAACCCTAATTGTGGATTATTGAATGTAGACCCTATTCTGGGGTGAATTTATGTGAAACCCTAACTAAGGATGATTTCATGAGAAACCCTGATGTTTGATGTGTTGTGAAGCTCAAATCCAGGGTAATACTATGTAATGCTTTATGAAACGCTAATCTTGGACAATATGGTGATAAACCGTAACCTTGTTGTGAGTAATGGGATGAATATCCTCAAATGACATAAAATGGGAAACCCTAACCCTGGTAAGGGAATAGTGGTGTTACCCTTGAATAGTGAATCCATATTTGTATTACATGGTACTGATATGCAAATGATATCACTGTTATCATCTGTGTTAACCATGCATGTATGTTGAAATGATGATCATGGCCAGGTATGAGCTATGATGTTTAATTCACTATTGTGATTGGGCCTTGTGTGCCATAATATACCTTGCTGCCTGGTAAGAGGTAACAAGAGAGTTAATGGGCCTCAAGTACCATGAGTGATGCTTGTAATAGCAAGTATCATATTTACCTTGGTCAGATGATCTGAAGGTGATAGTTACCTGGAAAAGTGGTAACAATGCTCAATGATGAGCTAAGGGTTTGAATACCCAGAACCATAAGATTGTGTTAATGAGATTGTGAAGGGATAAGAATTCCCAGTATTGAAATAAGGGACTGAGTTCCCAATGTCCTTTAAAAACTATTAAGTAGTTGAAGAAAATAGTATATGTTTCTTTATAGCATTGTCATAATAAGTTATGTTTGAGAACTTGGCTGATGCTAAAAGAATACGAAAATGTACTTAATTAATCAAGTGAAATCTGTTCATGTAGTGCTCTGACCATAGATCCATCTTCGTCAGTTGTTGGTGATGGTGAAACATGTTTTCCTATGGAATTGCTGGAGTTCGCATATTCTGAATATGTGGGGGTAAATGGGCAAAAATATCCTTACAGCCTGGTGAAGAGATTGATGGAATGTAAACAATAAACCTCTCAATCCTTCATGTGTCGGGATGGATGTATCACAAATCTCCTGATGGTTGGGATGTATGTATCATTAATCTCCCAATGATATTTAATGTTGGGTCGATCGAGATAAACATTAATTCTCTTGATTGCCGATGAGAGTGCAGTTGACGTTGTAACTCTATAGAGAAGTTGCCAGTATACCCTGGAAAGATATATTGAGCAGTTGACATAGTCTTTCTTATGGTCCCGTACTGACCGGGATGTGGGAGGTCATGGGAATCTGGCTCTTCCATTGACCTATTTATGGTACCGATTTCGATTTAGCAATGGTCAGTTGGAGTATGAGTGGTATACCTCATCTCCTCAGAGCTTAAATATGTTTGAAAAATGTAATCAGCTGTGTAGCTTATTTGCATAAGATTGAAATACGAGAACCATTGGTTGATGTTATACTTCTTAGCATGTCCTTGATACATAAATGTTACTTATGTTCTTCTAATTCATATTGAATAAGAGACATGTTGCTTTATCAAGTTATAGATGAAATACTTGCATAAGAATGTTGCTCTAATCTGCATAGATGTTGATTCAACTGCTACAAAATTATATTATCCCACTGCTCAGTTTATTTCTTTTAAACTGCAATAATAATGTTTTGGCGGAGATTTATATCTCCCGCTGGGGCAAATTTTTATAATTGTCTCACCCTCGTGGGATCCAACATTTTTAGGTAGACACAGACAACAAGGCAAAAACCCTTTTGAAAGGGAAGAGCAGCAACAGCCACAAGGATAGCAGTGATCCATCAGGTGGAGATATAGGTTGTCTGGTTTTGTATAGTTGGTCTTATGAGTCATCTCTGTACTCTCAGGTCCTAGGAGTTAGTGCTTTTAATATTTTGATTTGAGATTTTGGCTTGAAGCCTCGCGATTTTTATACTGCTTATGTACAGTTTAACAGAGCAGTTAATGTTGTAACTCTCGAGAAGAAATAGTACAAGTGATGTACTAGTAAACCAGAATGTACTTGAAATACTTTGGTTCTGAATGAAGGAGTTTTCCTGTGAATGGATCTCTTGATAAATGGTTTTAATTTTTAGTGATTTTCAGTAATTCCGCTGCTAATGATACGTTTCAACATTAGTTAATCTCGTTTTGTGAGTCATTCACCACAACATGGGACATAGAATGAATGAATGATTTTAATTGCACAGACTTCATGTGAAATAATTATGCTTTGTGATATATGTTAGCTTGAATGAATGATTTTAATTTTTATGTACGAACAAAATGTACACCCATTTCTATTCTATTGATTATATTGCAAATAATCCAACTATTTTGGATAATCTGTATTCCCTCTAAATTTCTTGTATGTACTGTCCCTAACCCTGTCACTAGCCGTGCAACTCTCTTCAACCTTCAATTCGGCTTATCAGGTATATCTCATGAGCAATACAAACATGTTTAATGTGAATGCCATGCTGAATGCTTGCTATTTATGTACTTTTCCTATAATGAACATATTGGATGATGTGTTTGCTACAACCATATTGGATTGATCTGTTAGAAGTACCTATATATTGATGTGTAACCTCATATACAACAACATGTTTATATTTACACATGATAGTTTTCACATATTGTTTGGTCATCAAAGGAACCCGACAACTTGGACTGCAACGAAAGTGATATTCATAATATGTGTTCATAAATAGGTTCATATTTTCCTAGGGAGTTTGATTTTGTGCTACAAGCCCTAATTTTATAGGTGACTATTTGTTCTGTTTAAAAAAATATAGCCCTAATTTTATACTTGGTTCGTATAAAGGTTTCATTTAAACACCCTGACTAAAGTGATATATTGCAGTCTTGTTGGTACTATGGATGCACCAGAGCTGATGTTCTATATTGTATGGATGAAAGAGTTGGATGATGCCCTGGTTATGACATTGAGGAGACAATATGACCTGTGTAGGTGCGCCGATGGAATATTTACTATTGACGCATGGAGGGAGACGCTATGCAATTGGCATATCAACACGGGAAGGAACGAGGGTACATTGGATTAGTTAAAAACTTGGTGGAAGAACCTTAGGAGATACTATGCAAAGCTAAAACTGGTGACCAACAAAAGTGGTGTTGGTTGGGATGACAACAATTACAAGCCAATATTTCTTGACACCCCACAGTGGAAGGAGGCAGTTGCAATATGTCTAATAATATACAATCCCTTGAGTATTAAATATTAACTTGAACTTATTAATATTGACCTAATCAGTAGTTGTCCCCCATTTTAGATAAACATGGAACTAGAGAGATTGGTCAACACACCATTCTACCACTACCACAAGGTTGAGATGATGGGGGGGAGGAACATAGCTATGGCACATCATGCAATATGGTTACAATAGAGGTCTTACCACGTAGTCGTTCTTATGATATTGAATAATTTAAGAACTAAATCAGTAGATGGTGTTTCATTTAAGAACAATTTCAAATTTATTGTACTATTTGATTCCTTTGGGAACAATCTCTGAACTATTGTAATGAGAAATGGTTTATCTTATTATTTGCTATTTGGTCGCTATTTGGTATTTGGTCTCTATTTGGTCTTATGCGGGTAATCTCTTTTAATTATAGCCATCATGGCCAGTATCCACCATAAACAATTGATGACAATGTACAAATTTTGGATCTTATGTCTGGTCCGGCTAATGGATCTTGTCTTAGACTACTTCAATACAAGTTATTGCTTTCAACTGCGCAAACTCATACTATGTTCGTATAAAGGTTTTGTTTAAACACCTTGACTAAAGTGATATATTATAGTGTCATTGCTACTATGGATGCACTAGACCCAAGGTTTCGTATTATCTGGATGAAAGAGTTGGACGAGGCTCTGATTGCGGCATTGAGGAGACAATATGACCTGGGTATGTGCGTCAATGGAATATTAACTAGGGGCGCATGGAGGGAGACGCTACGTAATTGGCATATCAGGATGGGGAGGAACGAGGGTACATTGGAGAAGTTGAAAACTCAGTGGAAGAACCTCAGGAGAGACTATGCAAAGATAAAACTGGTGATCAACAAAAGTGGTGTTGGATGGGATGACAGCAAGCACAAGCCAATATTGCCTAACACCCCGGAGTGGAGGTTGGCACTTGCGGTATGTCTAATAATATACACTCCCTTGAGTATTAAATATTAACTTAAACTTGTTAATATTGACCTAATCAGTAGTTGTCCCCTATTTTAGGAAAACAGGGAACTAGCGAGATTGATCAACAGACCATTCTACCACTACCACAACGTCGAGATGATGGGGGGAGGAACATAGCTAGGGGCCATCATGTAATCTACTCAACCGATCGATAGCCTCCTTCTGATGTTGCACCTGAAGATGATGTTGTTGTTGACCTAGATACATTTGATTCATTTGTCAGCCCAGGTTGGACCGGTCCAACCGGTCCAACCGATTTCACTGAAGACATGGGTAATTTTGGGACGTAAAGTGAGGACACCAGTAGTGGATCCCACAACCAAGGTGTTGGTGCAAGGACTCCCACCATGAACAGATGCAGGAAGCGAGCGTCAAGCTCACAGGACAGTTGTGTCCTGTCTAATGATGTCGTTTCTGAATTCACAAAGGTGTTTTCCAAGGTACATGAGATGGGCAGCGGAATTGCTACTAGGTCTAATGAAAAAGACGAATATCAAACCATTTTGCACCACTTTCATGCAAGATACCCTGACGCCCCTGTCCCAGTTTTTACCACTCTTGTGCACGCCACAAAAGATCCAGCAAACCGTAACATTTACCTAAGCCTTATGGACACCCCACAAAAAATTACCATTTGGTTGCAAGACCTGTAGGAAATGAAGAACACGGCTTCTAGAGCTTCTAGATCACAATCACCCTTCATGCCACCACCATATCCACAATCTACACTGTCGTCGTTTTCTAGCAAAAGTGGTTACAATAATAGAGGTCCTGCCCCACCGCCGTACTGCTGAGGTTGTTTAATTTAAGAACTATATCAGTATCCTACCTTTTATTTTATGAACTTTCTCAAAAGTTGTTGTTGTACTATTTAATTCCTTTGGGAACAGTCTCTGAACTATGGTAAGATGTAATGGCTTATCTTGTTATTTGCTTTTTGGTCAGTATTTGCTATTTGGTCGCTATAGCCCTAATTTCATTTATGCAATATCTCGATATTTTTCTTATGTGGGTAATCACTTTTAATTATAGACGTGATGGTCGGTATTCATCCATATGAAACAACTGATGACATTCTACAACTAGTGGATCTTCTGTCTGGTCCGGCTAATGACATTGCTAATGCAATATCCTACAAAATAGCTGACCAAATATCCCACAATATCATGCAAAATTCAGACGACACAACCACACACCAACCAATACTGAGATCGATTAGTATTAGGAGCGGCCATCAAAAAGTTTTAGAAATAATAACTGGCCATGAAAGGAGGGCATACGATATGTACTCTATGCTGCCCAACACGGTTTTAGCCTTTGTTGACATACTTGAGGACCGAGGTTTGTTGAAAAGTACCAGAGGTGTGTCATCAGTGGAGGCAGTTTGCTACTTCCTTCAAATGGTTGGCCATGGCCATACCAACCGTGTTCTGGCTGAGGACTACATTCACAGTGGTGAGACCATAAGTAGAAAGTTTAACGAGGTGTTGGATGCAGTGTAAGCTTTGTGCAACGAATATATTGTGATGCCAACTGCATCTACAACTCTGCACCGCCGTATCGATGAGAGTTCAAGATTTTACCCTTACTTCAAGCTATGACCATCACTTAGTTGACCATTGTCCATTCCGTTGTTAATATAACCACTATCATCATCGCGGAGTTTGGTATTTACTTGCGTATTTATTATATACTTGTCTTAGGATGCCATTGGGGCAATTGACAGGATACACATCCCCATTTTTATGAAGCACGATAAGTAGAACCGGTATAGGAATAGAAAAGGGAATGTTTCCATGAATGTCATTATAACATCCCTGACCTGGGATATGTTTTAACCCTAGGTGTTTTGCTTAATAAAGTAGATTATATGCTGCTCTTATCTTTTGAAAAGTAATTAAGGCTCAAGAGGAACTTATATTGTAATTTTAGTCCTTTTTGAATATTGTTGAAATCAATATTTTGCCTATTTTGGACTAAAGTGCAAATTACCCAAGGTGAGGGGTTGAATTGAAAATTGTGCATGATAATATGTTCCTCATGTGTTGAAGCATCATAAGAGTGAAGATGATGTAGAGGTATGGCTTGTGATAGCCTAAAAACCAAGAAAGAGCTGATGAAGCAATGTTTGTGCATTAAAACCTAGTTTTGGTGTAATGTGCAATTTACCAGAAACATAGGGTTCAATATGCAATTTACCACTTCAAAAAGGTCCCTAATGTTTCTTGGCATCATGTGGAGTAAAGAAAATGTGAGGGGCGTCTCATTTGTATCTCTTTGAAGGAGAGAGAATCTTGATATTAAAATAATCACATTTAAGCATAATGGAAACATTAGTTCAAATTAATGCCAAAAAAATAAATAAAATAACTTAAGGACCTTCAAACAAAATTGAAATGGTTGAATACATATATGTGAAGACGTCCTTGTGTTTTCCAAGGGCCACGAAAATATCCAAGGAGGTGAAAACTCCACTCACCTTATTATAAGAAAAAGAATTATCCACTCAATTATGGATATTACTATTATAAAGGCTAAGGTGCTTAATTTCTTTTTCCTTAATTCTAGGATAATGGAAGGGAGCTCGGAGGTGATAAAGGTGCCTTTTCATGCAAGGAACCAAGGGGGAAGAGGTGGCAACAATTTCATATTTCAAAGGAATTATATCAGGCATTTTCTCTCTCATTGAATTTCTTATAAAAACACCTTTTGCTACTCAATTCAAAGGCATTTTCGAACCCACTTCCTTGCCTTGCTTGCAAGACGACCAAGGAAGATTTGAAGGACCAGGAGGACAACCCCCAACCTGTTGGTAAGATTCTTGACCTTCGTTCTTCTTGATTTCATGGCGGAAATCATAAATCAATGCATAATTTCTTCTTTTCTTCACTCCATCTTCAACCCTAGACAATCTTTTCACTCCAAAACTTGAAGACGAGCCTTGGGGGAGTTGCAAAATCTTCTTCCACCATTTTTGACGTGAATCTCCAAGCTTTGAAGCTCAATTGAAGGCAGGTTATATAACTTGAACCCTTATTTATTATTATTGAATTCAATTTCTCAACCCTTTATGTTCAATTGATCTTTTTGCAATTCCTTTGATTGATTGATGGAATCGCCATGATAATGGATGTAGTTTTTGATGGACTAAGGCTTGATGATGATGACATCATCTTAGGCACACTTTCCAGCAATTTTGAGTTGCAAACAGTTTTGGACCTTTGGTCCAAACGGTTTCACCAAATCATTTGGAGACCAAACGGTTTGCAAACCGTTTGGTGATTTGAGTCCCAAACCGCATGAGAGTGTTGACCATTTGGATGGGTTGACCTTTTGAGGTCTGAACCCTAGTACTGGTTGGATGATGATCCAATTGATTTAATTCATTGATTAAATGTATGGACAATACACCAATTACAACCGTAATCGATTTGTTGGAGGTTCCATAAAGTGATCCATTCGATTTCAAGACTTTTTGGGTCAAACGGTCTTCAGACCATTTGAGCCCAAACGGTCTTGAAACCATTTGGGGTCAAATGGTTTCAAAACTGTTTGGTGATCCAATGGTTGAGATTTGAGGGATGGAGATCTAAGAGCCAATAATTGTTGAAATTCAATAACTCAATTGATTGAAGGTTTCAATGTAGCAAATCATGTTCAACCAATTGATGAATGTACCAAATGAACCCTTGTGGTTTTGGGACTGATTTGGACCAAACGGTCTTGAGACCTTTTCAGCCCAAATGGTATTGAAACCGTTTGGGGTCAAACGGTTTCAAAACCGTTTGGAGGTCATACGGTTTCAAAACCGTTTGGTGATGAAACCTCAAAACTAAATAAAGGTCAGTTGCGATTCAATCATTTAAAAATTGAAGATGATGATTGTCCCAATGATCCAATGATTGATAGTGAAGTTAATCAATGAAGGTACAAAGGTTGAAACCCTAAAAGTGCCTAAAATATGAGTACCATTAAAGGGATAAACCCTAATTGCTTATAAGAACAATAATTTAGTACACTATGTCAATCATAGCTGTATGTACTTGACTAAAGGGTTGATATAACCTAATCAAGTTGAGAGGATGATAGAATGGAATTCATACATGAGTATGATTCATGTGCTGATTAAGGGTATGATCCTTAGCAAAGAGATCATGAAACCCTAATCATGATCATAAACCCTAATTGACAAGGTTGTTGAACCCTAACCCTAATTTAGGGCAATTCTAAGTGAAACCCTAATTCAGGGTAAGGATTTTGTAATATCCCTGATTTTTGAGGTTTGGCATCTTGTTTTGATATAGATTTTGACAAATATAAATCCTACAATATACTATGAAACCTTATTCAAACAGTATGACTCAACAAATGACTTGATTCGATGTGTGATGATAAGATCATGAAATTAGCTGACCTTTATTTCTTCATATGGTTGGGAATGATTCTTGGCATTGTAGTGCTTTTTTTTTGGGTTAGAAGACCTTGTATTGAGGTGTACAATAAGTATTCACAGTTGATTAAGAAGATTACAAATCATTGAGGTGTCATTGAATTTCAGCCTCTTTTAGACTAGGATAACATTAGACTTAAGTATGATAAAGCTTGGCCAACAACTGAATGGAAATGGGTGAGAAACGCACGATCGATGTTTCTTTTGATTTGATATTTTTTTAAGTAAGAAATCATTAATATTAAAACGAAATGAGTATATCTTGAGGCACATGGAGGTGGTTGTTCTGGTAGTTCTGGGTCACCGAGAACTTGGGTAGATTGGCAGGGTAGGTCACCTTTTTCGGATCCAAGTAACCCCCTTGCGTGAAAAGGGTAGAAGGAAGGGAGAACAGAAGTCCTATTCTACTTTGATCTTGCCTATCTGCCTGAAGTGTCAAGGAAGAACGAGTGTGAAGGGTTGTGCGAGGCTATCGCAAAATCTAAACCTGTATGGTGAACCCTTCGTCGTCCAGTTCGACTTCCTTTGAGGTTGGGCTGCACCTCGCCACACCCCTCAGCATCGGGAGGCAGGTTACCACGGACAAGATGAGAAGTTGTAGGTCCTTCCCTGGGCTCATCGTAGTTGAGGTCCCCATTTGAAGATCTTCGCGAGGTCGTTCCTGAGCAGGCAAACTCGCTGCTGGTGCACTATGAAGATGATGACGCCGACAGCTTCTTGTCGTAGCCTCGACGTTTTGCTGTTGGAGCAGAGTTGTTGTTCTCCCTAGCCAGTGAAGGAATGATAGGGAATGATTTTTGCCTAAAGCTCTGTGCGAGATTGTGAGGAGGTGGCTACAACCCACCTTACTGGGAGCCGCAGATTGACCGTCACCCCAAGAAGACGACACCTTCATCTTCATCGGTGGGAGACGGAGCTCTGTCCGCGACGGCGGCTGGGTGGGAGCACACCAAGCAGGAGAGACGCCAGCCTCACAGAAGGAGATCCCCCCCACGGCGGCGGCCACTCCTGCATGCTCGCAAGGAGAACAAAGTCACGCCCGAAAGTGTTGGACTCACGAGGGACACTGGGGGAAAGAGAGGAGAAGTAGGGCTAGAGGCTGACTAGAGAACAGGCGGGCGACGACCGTGAAGCTGAGTCTGAGATTCATGGATCGCGAGAAGGAAGAAAGGAGAGGGTCGACCCGATCCAGTAGCAGTGAACCAGGCATAACCGGCCGGACCCAAGTGAAGCAAAGGAGATGAGTAGGCCCACATGACACGTGGTAGCGCTCGATTGTCCGAATAAGGTAATATTCCCAGAAATATGCAGTTCTTCATTAAATCGTAGAAAATAGCTTGAGCATCAAAAAAATAAGTATAATATATCAAATTTCTCATAAAAATGCGTAGAATAATATGGTAGTATAATATCAGGCTTTTGATGATTAAATATCTGCAATATGATGTAAGATGTGTAATACTTGTTTATTGGATAATAAATAGCAAATGATGACATAAAATTATAGAAAAATGTCAGTAAGTCTATAATCATGTTTATAGTGCATATGATGTAAAATATGGTCATGTTGATGTACGAAACCATATAATTTGATTAATATGGCTAATTAGGGATAATAATACTAAAGATAATGCAATTAATGCATACATGCTAAATAAATGGTGAAATTCACAGAACATTCTCATATTTGTAACTGAAAGATAATATGAAAATATGAGACCAGTTTTGTACACGAAATTCATGTTATAAGAAGATGAACCTTGATACATGGGTTGTAACCCTAACTTGAATAATGTATATAAACCAGGGTTAATATGTGCACAAAAAGGATATGGAACCTAATGTTCAGATAATGAACCATAATATGGAAAATGACATAATTAAGATAATTCTAAGACAAGAATGCAAGTAATGATGAGAATATCCTAATGAGTTAAGAAAACCCTAAAATGGATACGATTAGGGTTAAGATGAGATGTAAGATGATAAGAACCTGATGATAGTATATGATCTTGTCTTGATCAGGTTATGACCAGATTATCTAGATGGTCATGGATGTGATAAGAACCTCCAAACTCAGGTACGTGGATATAATTATATGACTAGATTTGCTGGATGTTAAATATATGTACTTGCTTGCTTGTATTTGAAATAGATTGTTGGATGTAGATATATATGTATTGTCATTTCCACCTTGAACAATAAGAACACTAAGGAAAGAAAATGGAATGTAGTTACTGATGGTTCATTAATCTCCCTATTAGAGAGGGAAAGCTTTAATGTTGACTAGCCCCTCCCTAGAGTACACGGTATACGGGGAGATCCCTAGAGGACAAGGTACACGGGGAAGGGCCCACCATTTATGTGATTATGTGCTAAGTCCACCATAGTAATACATGTACATTTAAATATGACTAATAACTTGGGATTACCTGATTCTCCACCTTAAATAATGTTTCCTTTATCTTTCTTCAATTTTGAGTATTTTATATGCCAGCATAGTATAGCTTTTAATTCCACGTACCAACTTTTGTTGATGTTTTTGTTTCTTGTTTTTCTAGGTTCACAGCTAGCATGGGATACAAGAATAGGATGTGAGCAAGTTGTACAGGTTGTACCTTTTGTCTAAGATCCTAGTTAGCATACATGTTTAGACTTGTGTAGAATTTTCATTCAATATGTTCATGTATGCGCATTACGCTTCCGCATCGCTTTCTGATATGATTGGATGATGTTTTCGGATTTTGACATCTCATTCCCAATAGCGTTTGGAGAAATCAAAATCCGGGGACGTCACAGTTTGTATCAGAGCATGAACAATAGCTACACCTTACAATTTCTCACCATGAAACATAAAAATAAAATTCACCTTTCACTTTAAACCTTAAAAACTCAGTAAGTTGTTCTATAGGAATATGGTTTGACTTAGCCTCTAAGTTAGAACCTAGATGTTCGAGAACTAGGCTTAGATAAGTGTGAGAAACCCTTTCCATATAGAGCTCATATGTAATGGGTAGCTACACTAATCTAAACCATGTTCTCACCATTTCACTAGGTGACATGGCATTGGACTATCTACTGTGTGTGGGACACTCGAGTTTGCTGGTTTGGTTTTGTTTCCCAATCGGCTTGCACCTGGATAGTTTTCTCTGACGCCTTCTTTCTCGGATAAAAACTATATAATATTTTATTAGATATATGTAAATATAAAAATGTGTCCCTCACACAGGAGAGTAGTGGGTGTTCATGCAACCTAAGTGAAAGCGAGTGACATTAGTCTAGAAGAGAGAGTAGTCTAGATTAGATGTCTAGAGCCTTATCAAGATATGTGATACATAGATTAGATGATAGAATGATAGTTGAAATAAGCATGTGAAATCTTATCTAAGTTTGATCTCTGATGCTATAAGTTTCCTTATAAAGGTTTAAGTTGTATACTTGCTGAATCCAATTTTTGTAGAATTTATGCAAAATCTTGATGAGGAAAGTACATTCCTTTTTCTTACTTAAGATAAGCTAAGTTAAGATAGAGATGAGTGTGCATGAGCCTCAAGCTCTTATACAAGTGGATATCTAGTGGTAGGATGAGATATGTGGTGAACTCTAGAGAGAGTAAGACCCACAGGGAGAAGGTCATAGGACCTAGCCTCCAATATATGAGATATGTGTTAAAAAAAATGTCCTACAGTAGATTACTCTCGAGTGTTGAGTTGAGTCCTTATGCATGATTCAAATCTATATGTGAGAATTGGGTAAAAGAAAAGGATGGGTAGATGACCCATATGATAAAGTCAATCCTATGGATGAGTCAGGTCCTAGCTGGAGTGACATATTTTGTGAATCTCATCATTAGTTGCAAGTGAGGTAATATATGAACTCTAGTTATGAGAGTATGTTGCTTTGTGCAAAAGATACTCAAAATACATGTTCTCCCTTCTTCTTCTCCTACTTAATATACAATTATAGAAACCTCACTTAAGCTATATAGATGAGTTATATATGAGAAGTCACTCATATAAGCTTGACCTATTATATATTCCCCCCTTCATACATGTAGCGCCCAAGATTGAAATCATGATAAGTTAACTTTAAAATATTCTTTTTCTTCCTTCATATGAAACATGAAAGATATGATGTTGAGATCATGGGATAAACTTAGTATATTCTCTTTTTCCCTTCACATAATACATGCAAAAAAAAGGAACTCATGAACTTGATATAAAGATATTTTTGGATCATAGGATATATGATCAGAAATATAGTTTGTAACTTTGATCCTTCTCAATATATGCTTCTAAGTTGAGTATGAATATAACACCATAGGGTGAAACCCTAATGGTCAAGCCTGTTACATAAGCCCTTCTTATGTAGAAAAAAAATCCTAATCAAGGATGAAGATAAATCTCCTCTAATGCTGAAATCATTATTAGATGTTAATGATGTTGGATTTGAACGATCTGAATATCATGGCATATAAATGAATTCCTCTTGAACTTTAAAAGTATGAACAAAACATGTACCCTTAGGGGTGATGAAATCCTAAGATAGCATAATGCCATGTTATGGCTTAGACATTAAGTGATGCTTCCACATATATAAGGTAGGGTGGACACACCCCAGAATATCTAGACCCTAAGCTAACAACTTAGAGTGCATATAATTATGGTGGTCTTATAACCTAAGCAATGATGATGTATATGAAGTTGAACTCCTAAATAGTCTCTGAAGGATGACACTAGTTGAATTTTGAGGACGAAATTTCTTCTAAGGTGGGGTGAATGTGATATCCCTGATTTTTGAGGTTTGGCATCTTATTTTGATATAGATTTTGACAGATATAAATCCTACAATATACTATGAAACCTTATTCAGATAGTATGACTAAACAAATGACTTGATTCGATGTGTGATGATAAGATCATGAAATTAGTTGACCTCTATTTCTACATATGGTTGGGAATGATTCTTGGCGTTGTAGTGCTTTTTTTTTTTGGGTCAGAAGACCTTGTATTGAGGTGTACAATAAGTATTCATAGTTGATTAAGAGGATAACAACTCATTGAGGTGTCATTGAATTTCAGCCTCTTTTAGACCAGAATAACATTAGACTTAAGTATGATAAAGCTTGGCCAACAACTGAATGGAAATGGGTGAGCAACGCACTATCAACGTTTCTTTTGATTTGATATATTTTTAAGTAAGAAATCATTAATATAACAAGGAAATGAGTATATCTTGAGGCACGTGGAGGTGGTTGTTCTGGTAGTTCTGGGTCACCGAGAACTTGGGTAGATTGGCAGGGTAGGTCACCTTTTTCGGATCCAAGTAACCCCCTTGCGTGAAAAGGGTAGAAGGAAGGGAGAACAGAAGTCCTATTCTACTTTGGTCTTGCCTATCCGGCTGAAGCGTCAAGGAAGAACGAGTGTGAAGGGTTGTGCGAGGCTATCGCAAAATCTAAACTTGTATGGTGAGCCCTTCGTCGTCCAGTTCGACTTCCTTTGAGGTTGGGTTGCACCTCGCCACACCCCTCAGCATCGGGAGGCAGGTTACCACGAACAAGATGAGAAGTTGTAGGTCCTTCCCTGGGCTCATCGTAGTTGAGGTCCTCGTTTGAAGATCTTTGCGAGGTCGTTCCTGAGTAGGCAAACTCACTGCTGGTGCACTATGAAGATGATGACGCCGACAGCTTCTTGTCGGAGCCTCGATGTTTTGCTATTGGAGCAGAGTTGTTGTTCTCCCTAGCCAGTGAAGGAATGACAGGGAATGATTCTGGCCTAATGCTCTGTGCGAGATTGTGAGGAGGTGGCGACAACCCACCTTACTGGGAGCCGCATATTGACCGTCACCCCAAGAAGACGATGCCTTCATCTTCGTCGATTGGAGACGGAGCTCTGTCCACGACAGCGGCTGGGCGGGAGCACACCAAGCAGGAGAGACGCCAGCCTCGCTGAAGGAGATCCCCCCAATGGCGGCGACCACTCCTGCATGCTCGCTTGGAGAACAGAGTCACGCCCGAAAGCGTTGGACTCATGAGGGACGCTGGGGGAAAGAGAGGAGAAGCAGGGCTAGAGGCCGACTAGAGAACAGGCGGGCGACGGCTGTGAAGCTGAGTCTGAGACTCATGGATCGCGAGAAGGAAGAAAGGAGAGGGTCGACCCAATCCAGTAGCAGTGAACCAGGCGTGAACCGGCCGGACCCAAGTGAAGCAAATGAGCTGAGTAGGCCCACATGACACGTGGTAGCGCTCGAATGGCCGAATAAGGTAATATTCACAGAAATATGCAGTTCTTCATTAAATCGTAGAAAATAGCTTGAGCATCAGAAAAATAAGTTTAATATATCAAAATTCTCATAAAAATGCGTAGAATAATATGGTAGTATAATATCAGGCTTTTGATGATTAAATATCTGCAATATCATGTAAGATGTGTAATACTTGTTTAATGGATAATAAATAGCAAATGATGACATAAAATTATAGAAAAATGTCAGTAAGTCTATGATCATGTTTATAGTGCATATGATGTCAAATATGGTCATGTTGATGTACGAAACCATATAATTTGATTAATATGGCTAATTAGGGATAATAATACTAATGATAATGCAATTAATGCATACATGCTCAATAAATGATGAAATTCACAGAACATGCTCATATTAGTAACTAAAAGATAATATGTAAATATCAGACCAGTTTTGTACACGAAATTCATGTTGTAAGAAGATGAACCTTGATACATGGGTTGTAACCCTAACTTGAATAATGTATATAAACCAGGGTTAATATGTGCACAAAAAGGATATGGAACCTAATGTTCAGATAATGAACCATAATCTGGAAAATGACATAATTAAGATAAAATTAAGACAAGAATGCAAGTAATGATGAGAATATCCTAATGAGTTAAGAAAACCCTAAAATGGATACGATTAGGGTTAAGATGAGATGTAAGATGATAAGAACCTGATGATAGTATGTGATCTTATCTTGACCAGGTTATGATCATATTATCTAGATGATCATGGATGTGATAAGAACCTCTAAACTCAGGTACGTGGATATAATTATATGACTAGATTTGCTGGATGTTAAATATATGTACTTGCTTGCTTGTATTTGAAATACATTGTTGGATGTAGATATATATGTATTGTCATTTCCACCTTGAACAATAAGAACACTAAGGAAAGAAAAATGGAATGTAGTTACTGATGGTTCATTAATCTCCCTATTAGAGAGGGAAAGCTTTAATGTTGACTAGCACCTCCCTAAAGTACATGGTATATGAGGATATCCCTAGAGTACAAGGTACACGGGGAAGGGCCCACCATTTATGTGATTATGTGCTAAGTCCACCATAGTAATACATGTCCATTGAAATATGACTAATAACTTGGGATTACCTGATTCTCCGCCTTAAACAATGTTTCCTTTCTCTTTCTTCAATTTTGAGTATTTTATATGCCAGCATAGTATAACTTTTAATTCCACGTACCAACTTTTATTGATGTTTTTGTTTCTCATATTTTCTAGGTTTACAACTAGCATGGGATACAAGAATAGGATGTGAGCAAGTTGTACAAGTTGTACCTTTTATCTAAGATCCTAGTTAGGATACATGTTTAGACTTGTGTAGAATTTTCATTCAATATGTTCATGTATGCGCATTATGCTTCCGCATCGCTTTCTGATATGATTGGATGATGTTATCGGATTTTGACATCTCATTCCAAAAGGGTTTGGAGAAATCAAAATTTGGGGACGTCACAGATGTAACCCTAATCCAGGGTGATGATGAATAGTAAACCCTAATTATGGGTAATGGAATATGACACCCTAATCGGGATGAATAGTAAACCCTAATTATGGGTAATGGGATATGAAACACTAATTGGGATGAATGGTAAACCCTAGTTGTGGATTATTGAATGTGGACCCTATTCTGGGGTTAATTTTTTGTGAAACCCTAACTAAGGATGATTTCATGAGAAACTCTGATGTTTGATGTGTTGTGAAGCTCAAATCCAGGGTAATGCTATGTAATGCTTTATGAAACCCTAATCTTGGACAATATGGTGATAAACCATAACCTTGATGTGAGTAATGGGATGAATATCCTCAAATGACATAAAATGGGAAACCCTAACCCTGGTAAGGGAATAGTGGTGTTAACCTTGAATAGTGAATCAATATTTGTTTTACATGGTACTGATATGCAAATGATATCACTGTTATCATATGTGCTAACCATACATGTATGTTGAAATGATGATCATGGCCAGGTATGAGCTATGATGTTTAATTCACTATTGTGATTGGGCCTTGTGTGCCATAATATACCTTGCTGCCTAGTAAGAGGTAACAAGAGAGTTAATGGGCCTCAAGTACCATGAGTGATGCTTGTAATAGCAAGTATCATGTTTACCTTGGTCAGATGATCTGAAGGTGATAGTTACATGGAAAAGTGGTAACAATGCTCAATGATGAGCTAAGGGTTTGAATACCTGGAACCATATGATTATGGTAATGAGATTGCGAAGGGATGTGAATTCCCAATATTGAAATAAGGGTCTGAGTTCCCAATGTCTTTTAAAAACTGTTAAGTAGTTGAACAAAATAGTACATGTTTCTTTATAGCATTGTCATAATAAGTTATGTTTAAGAACTTGGTTGATGCTAAAAGAATATGAAAATGTACTTAATTAATCAAGTGAAATCTATTCATGTAGTGCTCTGACCATAGATCCATCATAATCAGTAGTTGGTGATGATGAAATAGGTTTTCCTATGGAACTCCTGGAGTTCACATATTCTGAATATGTGGGGGTAAATGGGCGAAAATATCCTTACGTGCTGGTGAAGAGATTGATGGAAGGTAAACATTAAACCTCTCAATCCTTCATGTGTCAGGATGGATGTATCACAAATCTCTCGATGGTTGGGATGGATGTATCATTATTCTCCCAATGATATTTAATGTCAGGCCGATGGAGATAAACATTAATTTTCTCGATTGCCAATGAGAGTGCAGTTGACGCTATAACTCTATAGCGAAGTTGCCAGTATACCCTGGAAAGCTATATTGAGCAGTTGACATAGTCCTTCTTTTGGTCCCATACTAACCGAGATGTGGGAGGGAATCTGGCTCTTCCATTGACATATTTATGGTACTGATTTCGATTTAGCAATGGTCGGTTGGAGTATGAGTGGTATACCTCATCTCCTTAGAGCTTAAATATGTTTGAAAAATGTAATCAGCCGTGTAGCTTATTTGCATAAGATTGAAATACGAGAACCACTGGTTGATGTTATACTGCTTAGCATGTCCTTAATACATAAATGTTACTTATGTTCTTTTAATTCATATTGAATAAGAGACATGCTGCTTTATCAAGTTATAGTTGAAATACTTGCATAAGAATGTTGCTCTAATCTGCATAGATGTTGATTCAACTACTACAAAATTATATTATCCCACTGCTCAATTTATTTCTTTTAAACTGTAATACTAATGTTTTGGCGGAGAGTTCTATCTCCCGCTGGGGCAATTTTTATAATTGTCTCACCCCGATGGGATCCAATATTTTTAGGTAGACATAGACAACAAGGCAGAAACCCTTCTGAAAGGGAAGAGCAGCAGCAGCCACAAGGACATCAGTGATCCATCAGGTGGAGATATAAGCTGTCTGGTTTTGTATAGTTGGTCTTATGAGTCATCTCTGTACTCTCAGGTCCTAGTAGTTAGTGCTTTTAATATTTTGATCTGAGATTTTGGCTTGAAGCCTCGAGATTTTTATACTGCTTATGTACAGTTTAATAGAGCAGTTAATGTTGTAACTCTCGAGAAGAAATAGTACAAGTGATTTACTAGTAAACCAGAATGTACTTGAAATACTTTGGTTCTGAATGAAAGAGTTTTCCTGTGAATGGATCTCTTTATAAATGGTTTTAATTTTTAGTGATTTTCAGTAATTCCACTGCTAATGATACGCTTCCGCATTAGTTAATCTCGTTTTATGAGTCGTTCACCACAAAATTTGTGGTATTAGAGCTCTAGGTTCGCTGAGTCTACAGAGACATAGGATTAAGGTTGTTGAGTCTGTTCTAGTGTCTTCCAACTATCTCATAGTGTCTTTTTCTCATATAGGAGGAGAAGAAGAACTAAAGATGTCTGGATCACATGATGAACATGCTGCTGAGAGTAGCATTGCTGCACCAGGAGGAGGTGGAAGAGATCAAGATAGGGAGGAGCCTGTACTTGATCAGCCACAGTTTAATCAAGCTGATATGGGGAGCCCAGCCTTGCAAGCCATGTTTGGGCAATTTATGGCAGCTATGACCCAAATGACGGATAGGATTCCATTACTTGCACCTAGGGCACCAGCCCATGATGAAAGACATGGAGCCAGCAAGACTTTTGAATAGCTTACGAGTGTAGGAGCCAAAGAGTATGCTGGTACAGCCGACCCAGCAGATGTTGACCTATGGTTGACTGAACTGGAGAAAGCCTTCAGAATCCTCATGATTCTTGATGATGAAAAAGTGAGGCATGCAGTATATCTCCTAAAATGGAGTGTTGGCCACTAGTGGACCATTGAGGAAGGCAAAAGACCTGGTGTTGTGATTGGATGGGAGGATTCCGGCGTGAATTCATCGCTAGATACTTTCCCAAGATGTATCTAGATGAGAAAATCTCTCAATTTGAGAGGTTGAAGCAAGGACAAATGAACATTAGCGAATATGAATCTAGGTTCATGGAACTTTTGCAGTTTTGTCAACATATGGCATCCACAAATGAGGAGAGAATTCAGCGATTCGAGAAGGGGTTGAACGCTGAATTGACCACTCCGGTGTCTCCTCTGGAGAACTGGGAGAGGTTTTCCACTTTTGTGGAGTCTGTAAGACGAATAGAGATGTCTGTAATTGAGAAGCGACAAACCAAGGGTAAGACAGAGTACCCACAGTTCTAAGGACAGAGTTCTGGAAGTTTTAAGAAACTAAGGTATTCCGTGCCTACACCACCACCAAGGTTCAATACCCAGACTCTATGGACGTCAAGTAAGGGTAGAGACCGTAGTTTACCACCGAAGGGAGCTCACAGCTCAGCCTCAATGTCAGTAACAGGACCACCCATACCACAGAGGGGAAATGTAACCTATTATAGATGTGGGAGAGAAGGCAATGTGCTGAGGGACTGTCTTGAAAAAGTCAGGAATGTGACCCAACAACCGAGTCAGAGTCAACAAGGCTCTCAAAGACAACAACCTGGAAGTGGTGCTAGAGGACATAGACAAGCGTCCCAAGCCGGTTCGTTGACATCCAACAATCAAGCACAGGGTCAACAGCAAGCAACGGCTAGGTTCTATGCAATGAACCAGCCTGAAGCAGTAGTCAACCCTCGGGTTGTGACAGGTTAGATGGAGTTGTTTTATTCTGATATGTCTTTATCCTGCTTCATATCTGTGTTAATTGATCCGGGAGATATGCACTCTTTTATCACTCGAGAAGTGATTCATGACTGCAACATGATTGTCACTCATAGAGCAGATAGCATGTTGTTAGAAACACCTTTGATGGGATCGACAACATTGTAGGAAGTGTGTTCTCCCTGCAATCTTTCCTTTTCTAATCATCGCAATCAGGTGGATCTAATACCACTTGAAATGCATGGGTTCGATATAATCCTAGGGATGGACACCTTAGAGAAGTATAAGGTTGTCTTGGATTGTAGTTCCAAGCAGGCTGCGTTCACAGATAATGGTGACACATGGATCTTTTAGGGAGATAGAAAGATTCTTCTAACATGTCTTGTGTCAGCCATGGTAGCTGAGAAGTTGATGAGACAAGGATGCTTTGCATTCTTAGCCCATGTGGTTGACACCACAATTGAGAGCCCTCATCTTTTTGAAGTTCCAATAGTCAGGGAATTTGAAGATGTATTTCCTGAAGAACTTCCAGGTGTTCCACCGTCCCGAGAGATTGATTTTGAAATTAATCTAATCCTGGGAACGCAACCAATATCACAAACGCCGTATAGAATGGCACCTACTGAAATGGCAGAGCTCAAGAAAGAACTCCAAGAGTTTCTTGAGAAGGGTTTTATCCGACCAAGTACTTCACCATGGGGTGCTCCGATCCTCTTTGTTAAGAAGAAGGATGGGTCTATCCGTTTATGCATCGACTATATGCAGTTAAATAAAGTAACTATAAAGAACAAGTATCCTCTACCAAGGATTGATGACTTGTTTGATCAGTTGCGTGGTGCAATTGTCTTTTCTAAAATAGATCTGAGGTTGGGATACCATCCGTTGCGTATCAAGGAGAGTGACATACCTAAGTCTACCTTTAGGACAAGGTATGGTCACTATGAGTTCATAGTTATGTCGTTTGTACTAACTAATGCACTAGATGCATTTATGGAACTCATGAATAGAATCTTTTGACCTTTTCTTGATCAGTGTGTGGTCGTCTTTATAGATGACATCTTGATATATAGTAGATATGCTCAACAACATGAGCAGCATCTTTGTCAAGCTTTGACTTTGCTAATAGAGCATAAGCTATATGCTAAGTTTAGCAAATGTGAGTTCTGGTTACCAGAAGTTTCTTTTCTTGGACACATAATATCTGCTTCAGGTATTCGTGTTGCTCTGAAGAAAGTAGAATTTGTCATGCAATGGGAACAACCAAAGACACCGACAGAAATTCGCAGTTTCCTAGGTCTGGATGGCTATTACAGGATGTTCATTAAGAACTTTAGTTCAATAGCGTTACCCCTGACCAAGTTGACCAGGAAAGATATTCCTTTTGTCTGGAATGACAAGTGTCAACAATCTTTCCAGTTGCTGAAGGAGAGGTTAACCTATGCACATGTGTTAGTGCTACTT
The DNA here is from genome assembly GCA_963693085.1 of Alisma plantago-aquatica. Lineage (NCBI taxonomy): Eukaryota > Viridiplantae > Streptophyta > Magnoliopsida > Alismatales > Alismataceae > Alisma > Alisma plantago-aquatica. The sequence continues at coordinate 1,434,857,146 of OY856411.1, read as the reverse complement.
GAGCAAAGAAAGGGGTACATAGTCTTCTATGACACATCTAAGAATGGTCTAGGATGCATGTTGATGTAGGATAAACAATTGATTTCTTTTGCTTCTCGACAGCTTAAGAAACATGCGGAGAATTATCCGACACACGATCTAGAACTAGCTACTGCGGTTCATGCCTTGAAGATCTGTAGACATTATCTCTATGGAGAAACATTCCAGATTTTCACAGACCATAAGAACCTAAAGTATATCTTTTCTCAGCATGAGATAAACATGAGGCAATGTCGCTGGATGGAGTTAATCAAGGACTATGATTGTACAATTGATTATCATCCAAGGAAAGCCAATGTGGTTGTTGATGTACTAAGTATAAAATTAGCAAAACCAGACTTAAATAAAGCACAATTGAACTCCTTAGTGTGCTCTAAGAGATATATGCTTATCTCCTTGAGGAAAAACAATGTACAACTTAAAGTGTCGTTGTTAGCCGGGTTGTTAGCTGAGATGCACGTAAAACCTACTCTGAGGGAGCAGATTAAAGAAGCACAATAGAAGGATATTGTGATTAAGCAGATCCGATCAGAGTATGGTAGTGAAAAGTGGGATGGATTTCATGATTCAGATGATCAGGTAGTCTATTACCATGATAGGATGGTAGTACCTAATGTTTATAACTTAAGGAAGTTAGTTCTGGAAGAAGCTCATTCTTCGATGTATGCTATGCATCCAGGGAGCACCAAGATGTATCATAACTTAAAGGATATGTATTGGTGTCCTGGTTTGAAGAAGGATGTAGCTGAGTTTGTTATGTGGTGTCCAGTGTGTCAGCAAGTTAAAGCTGAACATCAGAAGCCTGCGGGAACAATGCAGCCTTTACCTATACCGTAGTGGAAATGGGATCATGTAACCATGGACTTAGTGGTTGGTTTTCCAAGAACAGTCAAAGGGCATGATTACATTTTGGTGATAGTTGATAGGTTGATAAAGATAGCACATTTCTTACCTGTCAAAACAACCTACACAGATGAAAAGCTTGCACAGCTATACATAGATGAAATAGTGTGTTTGCACGGGGTTCCAGCTATGATAGTTTCTGATAGAGGTCCCCAGTTCACGAGTCATTTTTGGGAACTACTTCACAAAGCTTTGGGTACACAGTTAAGGTTTAGTACAACCTTTCATCCCCAAACAGATGGATAGTCTGAAAGGACTATACAAACTTTGGAAGACTTGCTGAGGGCATGAGTCCTTCAATTTGTAGGAAGTTGGGATCTACATCTGAGCTTGATAGAGTTTGCTTATAATAATAGCTATCAACATAGCATTGAGATGGCACCATATGAAGCTTTGTATGGTAGATGTTGTAGATCTCCCCTATGTTGGTATGAAACTGGTGAATATCAACTTTTGGGTCCTGAGCTGGTTCAGCAAACAACTGAGAAGATTAAAGTAATACAACAACAGTTGAAAGTTGCCCAGGATAGACATAAATCTTATGCTGACAAACGTCATAGACCCTTAGAATTCCAAGTTGGAGACAGGGTATACCTCAAGGTTCCACCTTGGAAAGGTATCCTGATATTTGGAAGGAAGGGGAAGTTAGCTCCTAGATTTATGGGGCCTTATCCAATCATTGAAATGATGGGAAAGGTGGCCTATAAGCTGGAGTTACCACCTGAGTTGCATAGATTGCACCTAGTGTTTCATATCTCTATGTTGACGAAGTGTCATCCTGACACTGAGTTAGTTCTACAACCTTTGGAGGTAGAACTAAATGATGATATATCTTATGTGGAAGGACATGTGTTGATTCTTGACAGAAGAATCAAGAAGTTGAAAAAGAAAGACATTTGTCTCGTAAAAGTTCTCTGGCATCACCATGGAATTGAAGAAGCTACATGGGAGCTAGAGGAAGAGATGAGGAGGAAGTATCCTTCTCTTTTCTCTTGATGTTTTTTTTTATTTTGGGGACGAAATCCTAGTAAGGGGTGGATAACTTGTAACATCCCTGACCTGGGTTATGTTTTAACCCTAGGTGTTTTGCTTAATAAAGTAGATTATATGTTGCTCTTATCTTTTGAAAAGTAATTAAGGCTCAAGAGGAACTTATATTGCAATTTTAGTCCTTTTTTAATATTGTTGAAATCAATGTTTTTCCTATTTTGGACTAAAGTGCAAATTACCCAAGTTGAGGGGTTTAATTGCAAATTGTGCATGATAATATGTTCCTCATGTATTTAAGCATCATAATAGTGAATATGATGCCGAGATATGGCTTGTGATATCCTAAAAACCAAGAAAGAGCTGATAAAGCAATGTTTGTGCATTAAAACCTAGTTTTGGTGTAATGTGCAATTTACCCAAAACCTAGGGTTCAATATGAAATTTACCACTTTAAAAAGGTCCCTAATGTTTCTTGGCATCACGTGGAGTAAAGAAAATGAAAGGGGCATCTCATTTGTATCCCTTTGAAGGAGAGAGAATCTTGATATTAAAATAATCAAGATTTAAGCATAATGGAAACATTAGTTCAAATTAATGCCAAAAAAATAAATAAAATAATTGAAGGACCTTCAACCAAAATTGAAATGGTTTAATTCAGATATGTGTGGACGTCCTTGTGTTTTGCAAGGGCCACGAAAATATCCAAGGAGGTGAAAACTCCACTCACCTTATTATAAGAAAAAGAATTATCCACTCAATTATGGATATTATTATTATAAAGGCTAAGGTGCTTAATTTCTTTTCCCTTAATTCTTGGATAATGGAAGGGAGCTCGGTGGTTATAAAGGTGCATTTGAATGCAAGGAACCAAGGGGGAAGAGGTGGCAACAATTTCGGATTTTAAAGGAATTATATGAGGCATTTTCTCTCTCACTGAATTTCTTATAAAAACACCTTTTCCAACTCAATTCAAAGGCTTTTTCGAACCCACTTCCTCTCCTTGATTGAAAAAGACCAAGTAATCTTTAAAGGACCAGGAGGACGACCCCCAACCTATTGTTAAGCTTCTTGACCTTCGTTCTTCTTGATTTCATGGTGGAAATCATAAATCAATGCATAATTTCTACTTTTCTGCACTCCGTCTTCAACCCTAGCCAATCTTTTCACTCCAAAACTTGAAGACGAGCCTTGGGGGAGTTGCAAAAGCTTCTTCCACCATTGTTTACATGAATCTCCAAGCTTTGAAGCTCAATTGAAGGTGGTTTATATAACTTGAACCTTTATTCATTAATATTGAATTCAATTTCTCAACCCTTTATGTTCAATTGATCTTTTTGCAATACCTTTGATTGATTGATGGAATCACCATGATAATGGTAGTAGTTTTCAATGGACTAAGGCTTGATGATGATGACATCATCTTAGGCACACTTTCTAGAAACTTTGAGTTGCAAACGGTTTTGGGCCTTTGGTCCAAACGATTTCACCAAACCGTTTGGAGATCAAACAGATTGCAAACAGTTTGATGATTTGAGTTCCAAACCGCATGAGAGTGTTGACCATTTGGATGGGTTGACCGTTTGAGGTCTGAACCCTAGTACTGATTGGATGATGATCCAATGGATCTAATTCACTGATTAAATGTATGGACAATCCACCAATTACAACCCTAATCGATTTGTTGGAGGTTCCATAAAGTGATCCATTCGATTTCAAGACTTTTTGGGTCAAACGGTCTTGAGTCCATTTGAGCCTAAACGGTCTTGAAACCCTTTGGTGATCCAATGGTTGAGATTTCAGGGATGGAGATCTAAGAGCCAATAATTTTTTAACTACAATAACTTAATTGATTGAAGGTTTCAATGTATCAAATCATGTTCAACCAATTGATGAATGTACATAATGAACCCTTGCAGTTTTGGGACTGATTTGGCCCAAAAGGTCTTGAGACCGTTTGAGCCCAAATGGTCTTGAAACCGTTTGGGGCCAAATGGTTTCAAAACCATTTGGAGGTCAAACAGTTTCAAAACCGTTTGGTGATGAACCCTCAAAGCCGAATAAAGGTCAGTTGTGATTCAATCATTTGGAAATTGAAGATGATGATTGTCCCAATGATCCAATGATTGATAGTGATGGTAATCAATGAAGGTACAAAGGTTGAAACCCTAAAAGTACCTAAAAGATGAGTACCATTAAATGGATAAACCCTAATTTCTTGTTAGAACAATAATTTAGTACACTATGTCAATCATAGTTGTATGTACTTGACTGAAGGGTTGATATAACCTAATCAAGTTGAGAGGATGATAGAATGGAATTCATACAAGAGTATGATTCATGTGGTGATTAATGGTATGATCCTTAGAAAAGAGATTATGAAACCCTAATCATGATTATAAACCCTAATTGATAAGGTTGTTGAACCCTAACCCTAATTCAGGGCAATTCTAAGTGAAACCCTAATTCAGGGTATGGATGTAACCCTAATCTAGGGTGATGATGAATAGTAAACCATAATTATGGGTAATGAAATATGAAACCCTAATCAGGATGAATAGTAAACCCTAATTATGGGTAATGGAATATGAAACCCTAATTGGGATGAATAGTAAACCCTAATTGTGGATTATTGAATGTAGACCCTATTCTGGGGTGAATTTTATGTGAAACCCTAACTAAGGATGATTTCATGAGAAACCCTGATGTTTGATGTGTTGTGAAGCTCAAATCTAGGGTAATACTATGTAATGCTTTATGAAACCCTAATCCTGGACAATATGGTGATAAACCATAACCTTGATGTGAGTAATGGGATGAATATCGTCAAATGACATAAAATGGTAAACCCTAACCCTGGTAAGGGAATATTGGTGTTACCCTTGAATAGTGAATCCATATTTGTTTTACATGGTACTAATATGAAAATGATATCACTGTTATCATCTGTGCTAACCATGTAGGTATGTTGAAATGATGATCATGGCCAGGTATGAGCTATGATGTTTAATTCACTATTGTGATTGGGCCTTGTATGCCATAATATACCTTACTGCCTGGTAAGAGGCAACAAGAGAGTTAATGGGCCTCAAGTACCATGAGTGATGCTTGTAATAGTAAGTATCATGTTTACCTTAGTCAGATGATCTGAAGGTGATAGTTACTTGGAAAAATGGTAACAATGCTCAATGATGAGATAAGGGTTTGAATACCCAGAACCATATGATTATGCTAATGAGATTGTGAAGGGATGAGAATTCCCAGTATTGAAATAAGGGTCTGAGTTCCCAATGTCTTTTAAAAACTGTTAAGTAGTTGAAGAAAATAGTACATGTTTCTTTATATCATTATCATAATAAGTTATGTTTGAGAACTTGGCTGATGCTAAAAGAATACGAAAATGTACTTAATTAATCAAGTGAAATCTGTTCATGTAGTGCTCTGAGCATAGATCCATCATCGTCAGTAGTTGGTGATGGTGAAACAGGTTTTCCTATGGAATTCCTGGAGTTCGCATATTCTGAATATGTGGGGGTAAATGGGTGAAAATATCCTTACGTCCTGGTGAAGAGATTGATGGAAGGTAAACATTAAACCTCTCAATCCTTCATGTGTCGGGATGGATGTATCACAAATCTCCCAATGGTTGGGATGGATGTATCATTAATCTCCCAATGATATTTAATGTTGCGTCGATGGAGATAAACATTAATTCTCTCGATTGTCGATGAGAGTGCAGTTGATGTTGTAACTCTATAGCGAAGTTGCCAGTATACCCTGGAAAGCTATATTGAGCAGTTGACATAGTCCTGCTTGTGGTCCCGTACTGACCGGGATGTGGGAGGTCATGGGAATCTGGCTCTTCCACTAACCTATTTATGGTAATGAATTCGGTTTAGCAATGGTCAGTTGGAGTATGAGTGGTATACCTCATCTCCTCAGAGCTTAAATATGTTTGAAAAATGTAATCAGCCGTGTAGCTTATTTGCATAAGATTGAAATACGAGAACCACTGGTTGATGTTATACTGCTTAGCATGTCCTTGATACATAAATGTTACTTATGTTCTTTTAATTCAGCGATTCCATGTGACGGGTCTCTTGTCTCCATCACACTCTGCTCAAAAAGAGACATGATTAAACATCAAATGAGAAATCCATACACCAGATCCATTAATCAGATAAAGGTGTGATGTATTTGATCTGTCTCAGTCTTATTGAAGTGTATCATCTTTTCCTATTTGAGGGTATGGCATTTGGATTCATAGACTATTCAAGATGAAAAACACGCATTGGCTAGTTTTAAGCATTCTTTTCTTGGGAATTTGCAACGAAAAGAGGTGATGATCACAGATTCGAAAAACAAAAGCTGACTAGATAAAGGCTTTATTTTTGGAAGACTACAGAAAGGAAGAAAAATTATGAAAAAGAAACGAGAATGGAAAAATAGGAAGCAATAAAGATAGAGGGTGGAGTGAAAGTCATACCACCCACCCTCCACCTTGAACTCATGAATTCGCTTTTTTCTAAACAAATATTAGGTTCGAGGTGGAGGGGAAGGGTTGCACAATGTTAACCAGGAGGTCCTCGTAGTTGGAAGAAGGTGCGGCAAAGATGTCTCACGATAGTTGGTGCCGAGAACAAGGAAGTGGCCCGAATAACCTGTTGACTGGGTGGTTGTGGTGACTCGAGCGAGTCTTCTGGATGACTTGGGTGCACATTTCTTTCGCCTCGTTGTCCATCTAGAAGAATCCAGATACCTTCCCCCATCAGCAAGGGAGGTGAAATATAAGCAGTCGAAATTGAGGGACTATGTGAGAAATCAAGGTTATGCCCACTTGTGCCTTCCAATTGTGGCTCACCCTCGAAGTTCAAAGTAAAATTGCTTTCTTCAAAATCTAAGGCAGTTAATTGAGGGCCGGCCACTTGAACTTCCTCCTGTCCAGGATCAGGTGGTGGATCCGGTTCCGGCTTCATTTCGTCACCTGGCTTTTCTTGTGTGGGATATGGTAGGCAGGATGACGTTTCTTCATCAGAGGAGTTATTTTGAGAAGTATCATCATCTTTATCAATGTTGAAATTGGTAGGAGCGTCGTTCTTCTTTTCAAGGTTTTGTTCAGAATTTTCCTCGTAGAACATCCTCAGTTCATCCAAGTGACTAGAAGATGATTTGACTGGTAAAATGAACTCTTGCTCGGGTAAGGAAATCATGGGATCTTGAGATAGAGGTTCCAATGATGTCTCTTCATGGGAGGGATTAGTCCATGAAATGTCATTTTTAGGGCTGAAATCCCCTGATGAACCCATTTCTTTGATATTGGGACTGATGTATACCATTTCTGAGTCATGTTGTTGTTCCAGTTCTTCTTCATAATACTCCTCCAGTTCTGTTGAGTGCTCGGGAAGAGTTTCTATGGGAGGAATGGAACCTAGCTCAGGTAGAAGACATCTCAGTTTCTTGAATGTCAGGGGGGTCTTCTTCGTAGGGGTGAATTGCTCTAAGAGGATGGGTTTGTGGCTCGATGTCCTCCCACAGGTCCTTTTTGTTATTACCAGAGTTTACAGTAATATCGTAATCCGTTCCAGAGTGAAGAGATGGCTCATGTTTCTCTTCATAATGCACTATCATCTCGTTCAAGTGACTAAGAGAAGTTTTAGTAGAGGGATCATGCTCTTGTCTGAGAACCGGCTCCATTAGAACTCCTTGTGGTGATGTCGTTTCATGAAAAGGACCGGTCATAAGATTGTTATCTTGAGACCCCTCATCCTCCCTTGATTCTGTTTCATCATCATCAGGGTCAGTGAGAGTGGTATGGTCCGTCCCTGGATCAGAGTCTTGATCAGTCTCATCCTCAAAGTTTATTTCAAGATCAGTCGAATGATCAAAGATTTCTTCATAAGGAAAAATCAGATTATGTTCCAGAAATGGAGTCATTTGAGTCTCTCGCATAAAAGATGTCTCCTTATCTGAATCAGTCACATATTCATCTAAGTCCGACTGTGAAGGAGTATAGGGTTCTTGTAACGTAGACCCTTCTTCATTGGAATTCAATGACAAGACAGTTGAAGTTGAAGAATAATTGTCATATAAGGAGTCAATCATTACTGATTGCCCCTCAATCAGTATGGTTGGATCTGGTTCTATGGGGAGAGATGATGGACAAACACTAAAATTTATCCCCAATTTATCTTCCAATTGTAGAAAATCTTCATATTTGCTACTTATTCTTTCATCTAAGGGCATAGTGCATGAATCATTATCTGAGTCAGACCTTGGCTCGGAAAATGATTATTTTTCTTGTGATGTTGTGAAGGAGTCATCCTTGAGTTCAGTCGTTAACTCTGAGGATGATTCCCCATCTTGCGTTGATGCTTGAAGATCATTGGAAGGCACCCCCTACATGATATCATAATCATCATCATAATCGACATGTAGACCAGGGATGTGCTTAGTTAAGATTTGTGGTTGTTCTACATGTCGATCAGAAGCATTGACAAGTTGCATAAGTTGATCAAAATTGGCTATCAACTTCTTAGTCACGGCTGTCTGATCAGCTAGTTGCTGAGCCATCGACGTCTGTAAAGCACGTAGTTCTTCCATCAACGTGTGTCGATCTTCTTAAAAAGGCTCTTCACTGCACCCGTTGGGTTGATATTGATAATTGCTCTCCTCATCATTGTATTGAATTGCATTGTTTTCCAGGTTCCCTCCTTCATTGCAGTTTACACCTTGAAATCCACCATAGTTAGGTTTTTCGTAGTAGCCTCTAGGGTGATATGGATTATAACTTGCGTTATATCCGTAGTTGTATGAAGAGGCCGCTTTGAGGTTCCCAATTATATGATTCACGATTACTTGACGCAGAGCCATCACGTAGAGAGGAGGGACATTGAAGTAGTAAATTGATGTGTGGGAATAGTCACCACATAGTTGACATCTAACGGTTGGTGGTGTCGACTGCTTCATTTTGATGAAATTTGGTACCTAAAATCAAGGAAAGAGTGTATCAGGCTTGACCAACCACTTCAAATCCAGGAAGATATGTGAAATTAAGCCCTTCACTTTTTAGGTTTTTGAAAAGAAAAATGAAAAACCCTAGAAAAACCTAAATCGACACGGAATTTGAAAAAGACGATTCTTATACCGTTGTCCCCGACAACGACACCATTTTTTGATGGAGCTAGAACTTACACCAAAAGATTACTCTTCCAATGGAAGTCCTGATATGCACCAAAAACCCTAGAGAGTTGATGTCCTCTCTAGGTTTACCTACAACTGGTGCTAGATAAATGCTCCAACCCCACAAGAGTGTGGAAGCCTTATCATAGTACAGATTTAGGATTGAACCCAAAGGACAACGTTAAGAATCTGAGTGTCTTTTTCTTGTTTTGTATCAATCTAAGTTAATCATCTAAGACCAAAAGTTTGATTTTAGTTATTTAAACTAAACATGCAAAAGTAAAGGCAAGAATAAAAACTAGTTTAATGATTAAAATCTAAGATTAGGAAATGATGATGGGTCACTGGGGTGATGCGGGTATTTGCCACCACTACACATGAATTGTACTTGTACCAAACATAGCAAGACTTGTAAGAAAGATACATGGATGTTGTACAATACCAATGTCTTATAGGACAAGAGTAATGCACACATCCTTCATGGGTTGAGTAACTCTCATTCGGTACATATCTACGTGTCAATGAAGATATGTAGTCTCCGAATTGAAAATCTTACTCAACCTTGTGAAATGTGCATCGGAAAACTAACAAGCGAGCGGTAATTACCAAATCGATTAGTATCCTTATAGACTATCCCTCTTTCGAGGACATATCTATGAGAAATTAGAGAGTGTTGCAACGTAAGACATTCCCGGATGAATGGTCAAGTACTTTGCACCACTCTCTCCTCAGAGTGTGTTCCTCGACCTGTCAAGGTTGTACTTTTGTACGTCAACTGATTCCATTTCATAGTATAAAAATACAACAATGGAGGTGAGTTTACTCCACTCCATAGAAAGTGTTCCTAGATACCGAAATGGATGCGCGGTGGATACACACACCAGAAACCAACACTAAATTGGTATTCGAGTCTCAAGAGCGGTTGTAGACAAACCACAACGAAAGACAATAGATGCATACAAGAACGCGGCCAACATTGAAGCATGTATGAAACGATTTAGTATTGAATCAGAGTGATAACATCTTTTTAGCACAAGTTACAAAACACGGGCAACAGGGCTAGTCCCCACACCCCAGTGAATGGAACTACTCGCTCCTCGTAGAGGGAGAAACAAAGAAAGAGAAGAGAGAGAAAGAAAGCATCGTCGGAGCAGAAGAGTAGATATGTGATAGCTCGGTGTAGATCATCGCAGTCTCCGGGACTGCTCCGTTGTGGTCGATGACGCCTGTCTCTCCACCTCGATCGTCATGTCTACCTTCGAGATTGCACGGGTAGAATGAAGTAGAAACAATGGTGGAGGTGAGATGGTGATGGAACAACCTTCTAGATCTGTCTCCAGTCTGGCAGCTTTCCAGATCTGTACTCAGACCGGGATTCTGAGGCTGTGGGTGAAGTTTAGTCAGAAACGGTGCTCGGGCAGTCTGGTGGCGTTCTGGCACTGGTCCCAGTCCGGCAGCCTTGGGATCTCATGAGATGATGTCCAAGATCATACCTCCACCCTTCTATTTATAGGCCTTTTGTCCATACAGTTTCAGTGCTTGCGGTCCTGCGCTCCCGGTTGCTCATGCGGTCTCATATGCAAATGCCCATGCGGTCTTGCTAATGCAAATGCTCCATGCGGTTTGCTACTCCATTCGGTTTTGAATGCATCGCTCCATGTGGTTTGCTAAGTCACGTTCTCATGCCCACGTGGGGTCATGTAGTCTTCACTTGCAATTGCCCATGCGGTCTTGCTAATCCATTGGTTCTTCACGTGGCAAGTGCAGCAAGCAAACAGTCTCCCTTAATTGCAATAGCAAACGGTCTGCATATTTCTTCCTGCGGTCTCGCTGCCCTTTTTTTTGTGCTCTGCCATACGGTCTTGCGCAATCATCATGCCTTCATGCGGTTTGCGTGATATGTACGTGAGGAGGCCATTCGGTCTTGATTTCAGCTACCATTTCATTCGGTCCTCACATGGCAATTGGCCATGCGGTTTGGTTTCTCAATTGCTCATGCGATCTCTATGCATGCGTGGGGCCATGCATTCTCCTCACAGTCTACTGTACACTACTTTATTAAATGGTCTTTGCGAGTAGTAAACAACAAACGATCTGGATTTTCTTTGGCTCACGGTCTCGGTGCTTGCATGCACTCTTGAGCTCCAAACAATTTAGTGTTTAGCAGCAGCAAACGATCTCTCACCGGGGTTCTAAATGGTTTGCATGAATGGTTGGAGAGGGCGGCATGGTTGCTGTGATGGCAGAGACGGTGGTGGGTGCTGGAGCAGCTCGCAGCACCGGCGGAGGTTCTAGTTGATGCTGCGATCTTGATTCTTCACTAGCCAAACGGTCTTCACATCAGCAAAATGGTCTTCATGCATGTGCTAATCCAAACAGTTTGGAATGCATGCGACCATACCGTCTTCATTGCTAATTCAGTCATCACTTCTCGGACGTTCAAAGGGTTTGAGACCGTTACCTCTCCAAACAGTCTTGTATTTGGCTGTCCATTCAGTCTTTACAATCGCAGCAAACGGTCTTAAGACCGCATGGGCTCAAACGGTCTTGAGACCGCATGGGCTCAAATGGTCTTGAGACCGCATGAGTTAGTGTTGTAGGGGTCTGAGACCGCATGGGCTCAAACGATCTTGAGACCGCATGGGCTCAAACGGTCTTGCGACTGCATGGCCTCAAATGTTCTTGAGACCGCATGGGCTCAAACGGTCTTGAGACCTCATGGGCTCAAACGGTCTTGCGACCGCATGGACTCAAACGGTCTTGCGACCGCATGGACTCAAACGGTCTTGAGTCCTCTAGAGTCAGTGTTGTAGGGGTCATGACCATTGGTGATGGTTGAGGATGATCTGTAGAGGAGAGAGAATGTGAGTAGGGGAAAAAGGATATCAAATAAGCTAGAAACTAGGGTAATTTGAGCTAGTAATGCACTATTTACACGAGACTAAAAGGATACTTAAAGTAAAGCCAAAGTGAGTGTAGATCAGTCGATATGCGGCATAAAATCCTTAGAATTGGTGACTGAGAGGGTGAATCTGGAGGATTCATCACATATGCACGTAGCGAACGCAAGTTCTGGTCAGAACACTGCGACTTTATCTTTTCAACAAGAGCAGACCCCGATAGGCTACAAGAAGAAATTTCAAGTATGCGGGAGAGGTGTCGATATCTTCGCCACCGACTTCAAATAATGAGAGATAATTACTCTTCAACAGAGGAAGATGGATACAATACGTTAGAGATATAATATATTATGATTTGTCCAAATGAAGTGCACTTGTCTATTTTAACAATTAACTACTCCTGAAGAAATGTTCTGCATATTTCTTTGAAAACTATGTCATGAACCCCACATTTTAGTATTAATCATCAATTTTGTTTTATTAGATGTCGATGACTCCATCTGAGGTTTCGAGGTGTGATTGTGGGCAAAATGCAGCCTAACGACTTAACATAGAGGACATGGTTATATGACTTTGGAATTCCGAGTCAAAGGTCCGACGAAATGTATTACATATGCCCTACTCATGAGGTGTGATAGTACATCAATAAATAATAGACTGACCTTGTGGAGGCTACGTATTCGTTGCCATTAACTTGAACTGGATACTACATTTTAGGTAAAAGACCGATGCAGATACTTCCATTGGGTAGTCGATCTCCCCTAATAACTGATTCATTGAAAGCAGAGATTATGTTACTAATTGTTGAGTGCAAGTCAGTGTGGGGCTAGGCGATGAACATGAAGGACTTTGTTGAAATTCATCACAACTACGATGATATATACACTAACAAAAAGTATAAGCATGAGGTTCTAGAACGCAACGTTGCCAGTCTGGAGGAAGATTGTCGTCTTCTTGTGGACATCCCTTCACCTCAATTGACTCCATAATGTTGATAGAAAATACATTTACATTGTCTTCTCTATTTAGATTGACTATCAATGGATGTTATGAGCATCATACACTTGTTTAATTTAGGCACTTATATAAACGTCGTATTACATTATAAGTGTTATGAATTTTTATCTTAATGTTGCTGAATGTTTTATTAATGATGTATGTTATTAATCGAAAATTTAACTTAACGTTATGTTAAACCAAATAATACAATAAATTGTGATCTACACCCTTACTTTTGAAATATATTACTTACAACATCTGTTATATGGTTGGCCAACTGTCGACACCGTATTTTATCTGGTCTACCGAGCTTGATATGGTTCTCAGGGGTTTGATGAGAACCCAATATGACGTGGGTAGATGTGTAAATGGAGTACACTCTACACATTCTTGGATGGAGGCATGGCACCAGTTCCGAAACATAATAGGAGCCCCTAACATTTCATTGCCTGAGTTGCAAATGCGATGGCAATACATCAAGAGAGAGTTTGTAAGAGAAAATCTTTTCATATTGGGAGATTTATTGCCTACCCCCACATTGGTCGTGCAACAAGGCATTGAACGCAACTTTGTGATGACGCGTCGCATTTTCCCACAAAGAATTTCTGCATTCTTTACCGTTGATGATTGAAATAAACAAATGAACTTGTAACATATGTGCTAAATGTTGTAGTTGTTTGTGTTTGCGTCACAATATTTTACATGCTCTACTTATGTGTTACAATATTATGTTGCTACCATAATGTGATCAAATTTCCTACTTCATTATTATGTTTACAAAAATTGCGTCACCTTCAAACTTATAATCAGCTAAGTTAGGTTGCATTATTTATTTGTAAAACTTATTGGCATAGTTACTTTACCATTTTTGTTATTTGGTCATACATTTATTTTTATTAATTTTAGATGTCGACATCGCGTGCAAAGGCAAGGGCAAGGGAAAAATTCGAAAAACTGTTGATGTCTCTGGAAAAAATTCAAAAATATGTTGAAGATAACCTTGTATACACAAAACCATGTTGCGATCACACAAAGGAGGAGGGCAAAATTGGGACCGATGAAAAGTCAAGGGTCGGGTCAGTCAGCATGTTCCTCATTTGTCGTTGTTGTTTGATTGGCCAAAACATGACATCAAACAACAATACAAGCAGTCAGTGCTGGAAACATGCCCCGTGTCATGGGACGAGTACGATGAGGTCATAAAGTGGGCCAACTGGGATAGCCCACCTGGGACCAATTTAAATCAACATCCACATCGAAGAATGTCCCCAAAGTGGCTGGTCAAAATCTTAGCTTCTGTTGGGCTGTCTAGGTCTATGGCATGCGCCCCCTTTTTTATCCATCTCCCCTGTATGTTGTCAATGTCATTCTCCCGTAAACAAATATTTTATTAATAGTGACAGTTTATGTTTAACTAATGACGACAATATCATTATTATCATTTGCTGTTAGTAACGCTAATATTATTTGTTTATGTTATGAACAAAATATATTAGGCCAATTTAATATTTCATGTAGCTTGACAATAACTGTGTCAAATATGTTCAACATTACATATATACCACATGCAAATGTTATTCAAGACAACAATAGCGTTTAATTAATTTTTAATCCCCACGTAAAAATTAGTATAATCATATCTTATTTGCACTTTTCTAAATATACAAAATAACACCCATACAATACAAATAATTTTTTTAATATATTTTGAACTTAGTTTGATGTGGCATCAAAAATATACATTCTACGTACGTGTTCAAACAGTTCTACAAGAACATGACAGAATAAGCAGATCCTGACTAGGTTGCCAAACAGAATCAGACTGGTAGCCAAATAGATTCAGACTGCACACAGACTCAAATCAGACCAGCTGACCAGAATCAGACTGCGTTTCCAAACAAAATCAGACTGCACTCTGACTACCCCAACACAGGAATCCAGACTAACCCCGACTAACTTAGTCCAGATTCCAAAATCCCAATCCTGTGCCAAACGCAGGCTAGATGATCGACTAGCTTCATACCCAATCAAGTAGCGAATAGCGACCTACTGCCGTAGGACCGTCCACCTCGTTGCCTATGCTTCATACCCAGACAAAAACACGCTCGACGTGGAATGAATGACATGGGATAAATGTGGTCGATTCACTATTATTAAGGTGTGACCGCACTTTTTTACTGATCACATTTATTTGTCTACCAAAAATGGTGGGATATAAATCAAAGGAAAGATGTGACATAATTTTGTATGTGTAAAATTCACGCTTGATCCGCCCACCGCAGGAGCCGGTACTGTTTGTCACGGTCCATGGATCACATCAACAAATAATATTAATGCTAAGATTTGAACATGAGAATATTACAAATAACAAGACAAAAATAAAAAGAACAATCAGACAATTAGAAAATGTAAAATTTATGTGGTTCGGTCACGATGACCTGTTCTATGGGAGGGGATGAAATTTCCACTATTATAGAGAATATATTACAAAGATGAATGCACTCAAAAGAGATAGAGTACACATTGAAGTTCACATCTTCCGTCTCGTAAATAAAATACATGATGATCTTAAATCCTAACCAACACACATATACTTATACATGTAGATTAATAATAATTGAATTCCTATGTGGATGTGGAATTTAGACTGTGCCGCAAGAGTAATGAGGTCGGCAAAAATCTATTTATTTTTTAACCGAGTCTACAATCAGATAAGCATAATTTTCTGACGTACACAACATAAACATGTGTAACTACGACTCTATTACTCACCACCAAACAGATAGTGGAAGTATTGGTATGCGGTCACAATATCATATGACTGTGTCAATTTGAAAGAAAGATGACATATGCAAACTATTGATGTTAAAAAGTTTAAGCCTATGCTTCTGTAGGGATTGAGATATCGATATCTTCAACCTTTGTTTGGTATAGTTAGGATTTGTGGGTCCTATGTGAACATGAAGTAGCCTACACCCCCTAGGACATCAAGGCTATGTATCACGACCATTTAATTGTAACCAACATATTTAATTGCATTTACACATGTCAATAGATGACCAAAGGTGTAGCGTACTACATGTTCACAATTGGAGCAACAAATCTAAACTTTGTGTTTTGTAACTAAGTCTGGATATTGAAATGAATGTGATTTTACTTGTCCATCTAATTCACAATTGTTTGGATTGTTTGCAAATCTAGTTTCATTTTGGCCTAATTGTCAATATTTCATATTGGATAAAATAGCATAAAAGACAATTTTAAATCCGAATTGGATTTCAAAATCTCACTAGGAACTAGACGAGATGTCCGGGTAAATTTTTCATTTGGTAGTTGTATGAGATCTAACCTAAACTATATTGGGATTCACGCTAAATAATATCATGAGATCTAACCTAAACTATATTGAAATTCACACTCAATAATGTCGTGCCATAAATACTTACCATCTATACCACTACAAATAAGCAAACAAACTTTGTACTAGATTTCCAATCCATGTAGTAGAAGGATTGGGTTTCCTCTATAATAATATTTTGTTGCGACAATGAACCAGTACTAGCAGATTAATCGAGTTACCCAAAAACAAGTTCTACAAAACTTGAGCTAAACTATACTGAGATGGTGCAAAAGAGCACAGTCAAATCTACAACCAATCATGTATGTTGTGGCCTATGGTGGGTATGGGGTTTGTAGCCTCCCCTCTTGTTGTCCTTACTTGCATGTGCTAATCCATTTACTTGTGATAGCTTCTCATTGATATGTGGTGGCCAATCAAAACTTAGAGATATGGGGCTACATTCCTCCACCTATGTTTTTGATCCGTTCTCTGACTTCCAATAATAAATGTATTTTTTCAACTTATTGATTCTTGTCCTCGTATACCTCCTATGGCAAACTATGACATGTCTGATCCTGAAATAATAAGAGAAGAAAATAAGTAGAAGACCATTGTAACAGTCCATTAATGTTAACATAAAAATATCTAGTCCCAAATTTCTTAGTGTTTGATGAAGTGAATCTCTAAGTTGACCAAATTTATCCCTCACATACATGAGTACCTAAGTCGAGGCCATGAATACTTTTAGTTCCCGACATAGTTAATATACTTTCAAAATATTGGTAAAATGTTGAGTTATCCATGAATATGATAGTTATATATTGGTTTTTTGTCATTGTCAAATAATGTATAAAATCTATCCCTAATTTGGCAATGATGATAGATAGAGTCTAAATATAAATTGACCCCACACACATGCCTAAATGTTCCCTTGATTCTTGTATGAGTATATAATATATTAGTAAAACATCTCTTAGATTTTGGTAATTTAATTCCTCTTTAATAATTGTTAATGTGATAATTATTCTAAGCATTAAATTATAAATCACATGAGTCCCTAGATCAAATGTAAGAATGGAGTTTACATGTGATTCCTCATGCTTGATTTAGCAAACACGTAACTTTCATTGGGTTTTTATGTTCCTAGATATGTTAATTTCTATTAAAAAGAAAGATGATAATAATACGTTAATGATCCTTTATAAGTGGTCAATCTGTGAGATATGCCTAATTTGAGCGTCTACATACTGGAATTATCTGTCACGTGCATCTTAACCCACTTTGTTTGTGTCACCATGTTGCAATGGGGATCTAGGGAGGATATCCCTTATCCTTCCTTGCTTAATGCTCACGTCATCGAAACCATAACCCCAATGGACTTCTATAGTCCTTTGGTTCTCTTTCCCTCTCTACTCCATGATCACTTCAAATCCATTTACCATTAGTCTTGGGAGTTCATTTTGAGTCCATCAACCCTCTACAACACTGAAAATCACTTTTCCCCTCCTATTTTATGCATTCACCACCCATGTAGGTAGACCTCATCTCACTTGGATCTACCGAATCAGGAAGCAACATCAAACCTCGAGTGAGACTTCTCTAGAGTCAATTGCTTCATAAGACCGTAGATGAGGTGTTGCAAGATCAGTCTTCCGTATCAGTGATGGAAAGCCTGAGCCATCGGCCCCAGACATCCCAAACAAATTACTACTCCAATAAGCTTCAATGCACTATATTAATTGTTACCCATATGCCCATTTCATGTACATTCAACCCATTTTATCTACCCATAAAACCATGATTCATGTTCGATGGATCCATCATAGACCACCAATTCTAGCCACCTTCAGTCCAGAAAACACCTGGCCTATTTTTGATAATTCCTCTAGATCTATAGATATGTTTTATTTATCTTTTACTATTATGATATGATATTTCTGATTCGAACCCCATGATTGTACTCTTACAATATGTCATGGTGTTGTTCAATTTAGAAGGGGCAAGGAAGATATCTAATTGTGCCATCAACTTGAACTTGTCATTGTGGTTTCACTTTAGTCTTTGATGAGAAGATATATTCCATTTGTGTCAGGCTCCATGTTGGTTACCATTTCTCTACGCATGTGTCATGGAGGCAGGTATAGCCAACATTCCTACAATCAAGAATCTTGGGCCAAAGGCATCTAACTCCCGTTGACTACTATGAACCTAGAGATCATGGTCTCTCTGCTTACTTTTCAAAATTTGAAATCAGTTTCATGCTTGCGACACTCTAGCCAATTTCAATTAGAGTGGACTACTAGTTTCTACCATCTAACCACTGCAAGACCTATGTTTTAGCTTGTTGGATTTGCTAGTGACTTGTAATGATGATGGAGAGCCTTACTTACAATTCATCATGATTGTAGTCGAGTCTTGTTCTAAATAAGATGGTTAACTGTCAAGGTTCCATCACTATTTGTCAATGATTCATCACTCAGACGATTGGTACCCATTTTTTACCACTATGAGAACATGCATTTTTCTTCATCTTTGTCAAATAATAAGGGTAGATTAGTACATCTGCTTGTTGATCTTTATACATCCATGGGTATTGATAGTGACTTATGTCTAATTCACCTTATCACACAACTAAAGTCGTATGGCGACATGTGAGGGAAGGTTTGTCTTTTGACAGGCTGGATAAAGAACATTTCTAGTTTTCTAGAATGTAGCTTGATCAAATAATCTTGATTCTTATTGGTTAATATGAGTTTGATCTTCAATGATTCATAGAATTAAATCTATAGTAGTGATATGGTCAAACCACATACAAATTTTGATTATCTCTTTGAGCCTGCCAAATGGGCTAGGTTCAGGATATGTTTTGGTTTGGTTTCATGGAGATTCAAACTTAGTATAGTTAAGGTTCAAGATCTTAATGAAGAACTCTTGCATCATCATTATAGGATAATTAGGGTTGGATCATGAATTGAAACACCAATAGTAAACCTCCACAAGTCAAACTGAATGATCATGAACACTGAGTATTAACTTAGTGTTGATGGTTTTATATTTTTTTCTTATATATTCATAATTCCTTATTTGAAGTATGAATACATCAATTTATGAAACATGCCCATCAAAAATATATGATCATGTGAAGAATTTAGGTTTTCTGCTATTTTGATGTTTATGTTTTCAAATTGATCCTTATGTAATATTGCATGTTAATAAATCATTTAATCTTGATAATCATGTTTCACAAATTCATTAATCATGTTATGTTAATATAGTCCTCACAATCATTATATGTGAACATTAACTGGCCTTATGCGCTCTCTGGGAGCATTATGTGAGCCTTAACTAGCTTTATGTTGGCCTTAACGTCCTTATCAACATTGTGTGTGCAATCAGGAGAGTGACTATATTAGTTGATATTAGATACATGTTTTCATGTAATCATGCCAATTTACTTATGTTTCCAAGTAATTATGTTCATAATGTTAAATAATTATGTTTCAAGTTATCTTCACATCATTTCAAGTGGAATATATTCACAAATATAACTCATCAATTCCACTCACATGTTTTAAGTTTCTTTGCATGGTTGTGGACAAGATGTCCATAGGTGGTGAGTAGAGGAGAATTAGGACATGAAGCTAAACACATGGAGGATAGAATGCAAGACTAGAAGTGTACCATCCCTAAAAAATCGCACATTCTATTAAGAGTTCTAAATGGAATTTTATGATAGAAGTTAAGAAATGGACTTGATGGAAATAGTTGACCAAAAAATGGACTTGATGGAAATAGACCCAAAGTATAAAATTTCATTTCAGTTTTGAAAATGATACATCTTGTTCCTATAATGCACTAAATAACTCACCCTTATAATAATATGAAAAAAAGATATAATTCTTTTATTCTTCTCTCTCTTAATATACATAAAAGATAATGAGTAAGACCTGGAATGGATAATCACTCTCAATCTTGAGATTTGATTCAAATGCCTCACTCATGATAGGATAATTTACTTTATCTGATATTTTAATACACGGACATTAAAATAATGAAACATATGCAATTGAAGGACAAAACTGTATCCAAACCAATTATTCAGATAGGAAAAATATAGACTCCTTAATATATGTATTGTTTAAAGTTTAAGTAATTCTAACTTCATTTAACCCCCTAACTTAATTAGAGAAAATATCATGGAGTTATGGAACAAAATTAAATAAAAATATCTTTAATCTCCTAATAGAGACTCAGTGTTGCATCCATCAACTATCACATGGACCAAAGCCTGAGTTTGAGTCAGAATTTGTTGGGCAAAGCAATCTGCAAGCTGGGTTGTTGTCTCCCTCACTCGAGTCCAAGCATTATTAGGACTCTACATCATTGCATATGTTTTCCCCAATAGAGCTATCTATTTTCTTAGCAAAAATGAAGATATCCATCACAATCCTCATACCCACCTGAACTCTTTAACCCTAAATATGGTGGATCTTCAACCCCAGAAGTACCAAGCAAGGAAAATATTACCATTTTGTATCAATTGACAAACCATGTCACGACCACAGGAAAGTCACAAGAGATGTCGCAAATGATCTAGGTTGTCAAGTTTCCATTTTTGAAACATCTACTAATCACGGACACATGTAGGGTTTTCAGCTCCATCTCTTACCATTCAAACATTTGCAAATTGTCGAGAACCCATCATTAATCCTCATGTAAGCTTCTCTGATACTCAATTTTGATCGGTTTTTCTGGAATGTTGTTTCTCACTTTTTACTGTGTTTATGCTTTTGGTAAATTCCATGTCATTCTACCCCTATTTTCCATGTTTTCTCCATTGTTAGATTTTTTGGTTTGAGGTGGGTTGCTATGGGGTTTCATTTGTGTGTTCGATCTTCCCGTCACAGTTTGCCGATTTGAGACTTCTCACAACCATGGAAGAATCCCATGTGCTCTATTTTTTCATCCTCAAACTCCCTCAAGAGTTTGATGGCTTCAACTCTGACTGGAGAAGAATATTCAAGACTTCCCACAATGTTTGGATAGCACTTTATTGATCTTAATTCAAGAATACCATAACTTTAATCTGTTCTTCATTTCCAGTGAAGAGTAGAGATACCGAGTGAAGTTCATTTTTGTTGCACCCTTGCAAAGGCAAATCTAGAATTTAGCTTGTTGTAAATGATTCACATCGTGTGGGTTTAGTTCTTGGTTATGATTAATGTACCCTGTAATATGGGCAATTTGATTTCTCAATGCAAGGGTGCCTTGGTCAATGCCTTATTATTTTCTTTGTTTTTCCAAAGGATATGTAAATTAGTTTCCCTTTTACTTTTTGGTCAGTTTTTGAAAATTCATAGTGCTTTATTGGTAACTCCTTTGGAGGCGTACCTTATATGGTTTTTGATTGATTTTTCAAAATCTAGCTAATGGTTTAGGTTCTAAGACATGTTTTTTTTTCACAAAGTTTCATAGAATTGTATAATTTTGGTTTAGAAGTTAAAGAAGATAAATATTCATGCACATTATATAAATTTGAGGTTTATTATGGTTTTAAAATATATACCAAGGTACATATAACATGGTTAATCAAAACTACAAAGGATTAGAGCCAAAGTAGAACAAGAAGATTTGGTATAGGTGCCTTGCTTCAAGTTAAATGGATCATGTTATTGTGCACAAGTACTTTGATTTATGTGTGTGAATTATGTTGTAAGAATACAATGATGTAATATTGAAAGAAATTAGTATTTCAAGTGATGATCATTGATGGCCTCTATATATTAAGTTAAAAATATCATGTTCATTAAAGTATGTTTATGATCATCTTACGTGCTCATGTTAAGAGGGAGAAATCCCAATTATATGCAAATAGGGAGAAATCTCATCTTGTTAAAGATGCATGTTCAAGATTATGCTAATGTTCATATGAAGAATCTTGTTATAAGATCTTATTAAGTTTTATATGCTCTTAGAAATCATGGACCTCAAGTGGTCATTATGGGCTTTCCTAGAAATTTGTGGGTTTTCCTAGCAAGTTATGGATTTTCCTAGCATTATCTGAAGTGGGCAATCATCAACGGTTGCATATTTTACTTGTTCAATTATTTATGTTAAGAAGATTAAAAAATGCCTAAATTAACGCTCAAGTCATCTTTTCATTAGTGTCATGTATAATTATTATTCTTATGATATGAAGTGCAAGTATCATTCACTAATGTGATGTTTTTTCCTTTTTCATGGTTGGGGACATGATGTCCCCAGGTATTGGAGCAGGTTAGGATTAAAAAATAGCAAGACAAGGACTAGAAGACCTTCAAAATCAGCCTGGTGGGTGCCATCACCTTAGACAATCCTATTACTTCAAATGTTTCCTTTTATATTTTAGTTATGTTTAGTTGATATTTATTATATATGATGAAGAAATCAGTTGTAATTTGATATCTATTGAGCATTGTATAATCTTTTTGAGACAATGTATGGTGATTATTAATTTATTTGCAGTGAGTTCATGATATGATATCCACATTTAAAGATTAATGATCTATGTATGGAAAAGTGGGGTGTTCCATAATGGTATCAGATTAATTAAGCAGATGTTCAACAAGAAAATAATCAAATTTCATATGTTCTAGTCCTTGATATAGAAGAAGTAAGTGAAAGATTATGGAAACTAGAGTGGAGGTCTACATAGGAGACATAAGTTTAGATAAGGATGAGAGTTATGTGTCTTGATGTTTTGGACTTTTATATTAAATCTAGAATCTCATGTAGCATGTTGTCTCTTTCCCACAAGGTTGTGGTATTGGACACAAGCTTATGGGGTTTTGCAAAGAGAATGTTATGTGCATATAAATATATTATCATTCTTGTCACGATTGTTTGAGTGCATACAATATGGAACATGTGAACTAGGGAGGTGGTAAAATACATATAATATGACATGATACCTTTAAATATATGAATGACAAACATGCATCCAAATCCGACAAAGAAAATGGGAGATGGCATTTAAGTTTGAGGCATATAGTCACCAGAACCTTATTTCATACATATTAAGATAGAAAATGCATATAAAGGGTAGATCTTTTGACACAAATGAGTGAGTTGAATTGCAAACTAGAATCAAAACCCTAAATTGGCTCCCTCTATAGAGTGAAAGCTAGGTTCCTTGCTATGTTAGTTGATGTTCTAATCAGAACGATTTAAAGCTTCATTAGTAT
This sequence comes from Alisma plantago-aquatica, assembly GCA_963693085.1. Classification (NCBI taxonomy): domain Eukaryota; kingdom Viridiplantae; phylum Streptophyta; class Magnoliopsida; order Alismatales; family Alismataceae; genus Alisma; species Alisma plantago-aquatica. Next base: position 1,434,833,576 of record OY856411.1, on the reverse strand, counting down.
TATATACACATGTTAGTTTGACTTAGATATTTAACCATGAGAAGGTTATATATTAAGTACAATAATAAGACTTTAAGATAATATTACAGATTTGACATACATATAATATGTAAAACATAATATGGGTAGAATCATAAAATTTCAAGGATAAATTCCTATAAGGTGAGTAGTATTATAACATACAAAAAAATTCATAGATTTAATATTAAATTCCTTGTTGAGTTTTATGATAAATCTTAAGTAATGGACTTAATATTGAAATCTTCATTTAACCTATGAAAATGATATATTTTGTTTTTACTGTGCATTAAATAGCTCAACTTTATCAAAATATGAAAAAATAAGATATAGGTCTTTTATTGTTATCTCTGTTAATATAATTCCTCATCATATACATATAAATGAGTAGGCCCTAGAGTGGGATTTATCTCATCTTTTAATACATTATACCATAAGATAATGATGTATATGATATCGATGGATAAAAGTTAATGAAACCTAAATCTAACCAGATAGAAAGATTCTAGACTGGTCTATATACCTATGTTCAAATCTGAGGTCATTTGAGCTTCATTTAACCCCTTAACTTAATTATAAAATATTTGATATAGTTATTAATCAAATTTAAATCACAATCTATTTTATATTCTATTGTATCGTGGTTCCATCAGCCATCACATGATCCAAATCCTAAGTTCAAGTCAGACTTCTCTTGGTGAAGCCATCCACAAGCGGGGAAGTTGTCCCCTCACACAAGTCCCAACCTTATTTGTACTCTACAATAGTGTATGCTAATTTCCCAGCCAATCTCTCTCTTTCCACTTTCTTGGAATAAGCACCATTTCCATCCTTGCGCCATCCCCAATGCTTTGACCATGGTAATGGTAAGGCTTCCAACCCTAGAAGTCTGGGGCAATGAAACTTCCCCAGTTCCATCACAACTGATACTCCTTTGATAATGGCCAGTGCCACCTGACCCTAAAACCTATTTATATTGATCTAAAAATGATTCCACAACCACAAGAAACTCATCGAAGCCACTAAGTCTAATCTAAGTTGTCTTCTTGCCATCTCCTAAACCTTTTCAAATCTGGGCTACCTGTTGGACTTCTCGGATTCACCTCTTTTTACTAAAAATACTTCAAACAACTAGGAAAGAATTGTTGATCCTTAGAGGTGCTTCTCCTACCATCAATTTTGATTGATTGTGTTGGTACTTTGTTTCCTCCTATTTAAATTGTTTATACTTCTTGGGCAATTTTGCATTGTTGTCACTATTTTGCACATCTTTTGCACAATTGTATTACTAGTTTGTGGTGGGTTATTATGCAGTGTCAGCTATGTGTTCGGTTACCCCTATAACAATGTTTAGAGTTGTGAATTCTCAAAGCCATGGAGAAAGTCCTTGTTATCTATTCTAACCACCTTGCAACTCCATCAAGAGCTCGATAGCTTCAACAATGACTGGATAAGATGAGGCAATACTTCCCACAATGTGTGTATGGTACTATCACGAGTTCGATTCAAGCATATTGTAGATTTTATCCATTCTTGGTTTGTCAATTAAGAACAATAATATCAGGATGTTTGATAGAGTTTTCCCTCTTGTGGGTTAGTTTCTATCACGTCTTGCATGGGAAAATTTGGAATTTCTCATACCATATTTGATTCACATCATGCGGGTTAGGTTCTTAGTTTGAATGATATTCCATGTAACATGGGAAAGTTAGATTTCTCAATGCATAGTGGGGGATCAAAAGTTAAATATAGTAAATATTCCAGGAAATCATATTATAGGGTTTTATGTTTTGAAGAAAAATCCCAACACACATATCACATGGTCATTAATCGGCCCAAATTGCACGTCCAAAAAGGAGCAGATCTAGAGTAGTCAGACTCTTAAATTGTAATCTGATACTCAGGCCCCCGTAACTTTTATACGGGGTTCGATCTAGTAGATCTGGGTCGAACCATAGGGATAAAGAATAATTTCTGAGAACACAAAACCTTGGCTTAGTTGCACCAACGAAGAGAGTAGGTTAAATTTGGCATTCCTTATGGAACAATGTTCTTCAATTGACAAATAAAGCAAAAGAAGTAAAACAAAGCAAGGAAACAAACAAGAGAACAAGAACAAACTAAAAGCATTGTAAAAAATATGGAAGGGAACTTGGATTGTCTTTCACTAACTAAGATCTCTCATCAACACACAATAATCACATCCACAGTATACCCTTTGAAAGATTACAAGAAATCATCATTAATGTCTATTCTCTCCTCTCTCTCATCATTAATGTTTCTTGCTCTCTCTCTTTCTCTCTCTCGAGATGACATATAAACAACCACAAAAATAAACATATGACTATTGTCTTAAGGATTCTAATATTCTCATGCATTCATGAAACTCCATAACACTTAGATAGCATTAGAAATACTCTCTCAAGGCACTAACAATCAAACATCACAAGATGGTAGCTAATCATGCAAGTGAAGATATAAGAACAAGTGTATAGAGATAATCATTGCTAGGGTATATTTATATTCAAATGGATATAAGTACATACATGTTGGCAGAGTCTTAGTGTATACTCCCAACCGAAGATAGATGTTTAACCACTCATGTTCATGAGCAGTGTTATAGATTTACAAATGTGGAGAGACATGGGTGAGGAAAACAAAGTGGAATGAAGTAAATGAAGGCTGATGAACATATCTATAGGGAAAAAGGGGGATACACCAACTATGACCAAAAACGACAATAATTGGTGCATGTCTTCCTCATATCAGGATCAAGAGCAGGCACATGGGGTGTCTAGTCCTTCTTTCAAAAGACAGGTCAATGGTGGTGGTGATGGTGTAGATCTTATCTCCCCTCTAACTCTCGTCTTCAAAGATCAAAGACCAATGGAAAGACAAATGGATTTCTCTAGGATTCAACAAGTTTTTCGTCTCCCTGATGTCATGACCCCCATTCATGGATGAAGTGGATCTCTACTTATAGGCACATGTAGCTGACTTAAACCTCATCAGTTTCTCAGATAATGACCCTTCAACGATCGAAACTGTTGTGAGCTTCATCGGTCGCTAAGGAAACCTATCATTCGGTTGTAGGGAGATCGAGATCAGTGACCACAGAGATGGCACAAGGTCAATTAGTCACTATATGGCAAGCTTTCATTGGTCTCTAGATTCAATGGATGTAGAGGATGTTCAATTTGTAGCGATTACTAACATGGTGTAGAGTCCATTGGTCACTACGTGTGAGGAAGTACAGTGGTTGTCAAGAATAACCAACAACTGTTGACTTGTAGTGATCTTCATCAATTGCCAAAGTGTAAAGACTATGGAAACCACTAGACATTTATCTTTAGCGACCATCAAGAGGTGTATTCTGTGCTAAAATAGAAAGCGGTGAATTCAGGTGTCTATACTAAATCTTGCCAAAAACAATCAAAACTATCTAGATAAAACATAAAGAGAAGACAAAAAGAGGACAAATAGCACTAAAATATCCATAAAATTGGATGTTATCAACTAACCAAAACTAGTAATCTAGACTGTCCTCAGGCTAACAAGTAGAATTAAAGCATCAAATAACTTCAGAGGGCTTTATTAGATGATTGTTTTTGACAATTTGAAGGATGTCATTATCTCATCCTTAAACCAAGACATATGTATCGTGTCTAAGCATTGTCATCCCAAGACTCTCTCTTGCACTCAGAGTTGTTGTACTCAATTTTCCTACATCAACCTTTGTCTAAGGAAGGATTTTTCCATCTAGATACACCTATGACCCTTTTTCGAGATGTGCATGCATAAAGTTCCAAATGAGGTGTCTTTCACACCCATCTTTTATTTTTTGGATATCCTGTCTATTGTGCTAGGGTGGGCTGAGGATGATGTGTCTCCTATTTTTCTCAAGTTTAGTCAACCATGTTTACTGTAGATGACATTGTTACCCAATTGCATCCTAATGTAACGTCAAGTGGTTGTGCGAGGTGTGTAAAAGTTTTGACTTTGAATCTTCACTACTAGGAATGACATATCTTCATTCATGAGTGCAGTAATACTCTAGTCATGTGAAGATTTTCAACATCTTACCGGGCACAAATCTCATGATTTTTATTCCTCATGATTTTTATTCTTGCCCTCAGGCTTGGGGTAATAGGATTTTAAGGAATACTTAAGCACCCAATCCTATTTATATTCCAAGGCATGGATTTTTGCACCTTAAGGGTAGTTGTTTCCTCCTTATCGAGATTATGTGCTTTCCTACCTATACTTAGGGTCAAGGTGATCAAACATGAGTGTGTTAGGCTGAGTCCTACTTGCCTTGAGAGTTTATCTTGGGGTGGTAGACATCTCATTGCATTCTACATTATATTGAGGTAAGGTAGATATTAAAACATTATCACATTCAAATTTTAGGAGAATTATGTAGCCCAAGACTATCATTCTTGCAATAATTACGCTAAAAGTTAGCCCGAAGACAAGTCTAAGGATGAGAGAAATGATTTAATCTAGAAAAATTGGTTCCTAAAATTATGCTTGTTGTATATGGTTCTAAAGATACTTGTAGATTATGCTCGAAATTCAAAATGTTCAGAATTTTCCTCATAAAAATGGGAGGAGAACATATGTTTGAATATTTAAAATATGAGTTCTCTATATTGCGATATAAGGGGATTACAAAATGTGGTAGAGGCATTAATTGAGAAGAGGGTACTAGAAAGGTGCCTTTCACACTCATTTATGACTCCCCCCCAAACTCATCCTGCACTTTGTCCTATAGCGTCAAAGATAAAGGTTGGAAATAAATGGGCTATTTGTGCTCTTCATTTCTGAGCTTTGAGGTTGCCCAATTAGAACATATCATCATCTCGGTGTAGACACATCAGAGCTCATGGAATCCCTCTTATTGTATGCTATCAACGTCTACTCTCCTCTCTACTAAGGTTGTCATCTAGTAGAGACAATGGAAACCATAGTTGTTTGACTGTTGTATCTTATTGAGGACTTTTGTGGAAAAACTATGGTTTCTTGAAGTCCTTAGTGGGGTTGTAATTATATCCTCCTCCATGAGTTTGTATCATTTCAATTCTTTCTTCTTTATATGCTTGAACTTTCTACTTTGTGACTCTCCATGTTGTTGTTGCATTCATGTATTTCTCCAGATAGAACTCCGCATCTAAACTATTGTAACAAATTGTGGCCTTTTCATTAATATTTATTTCTAGGAGTGTCTAGTGATATTTGTGCAAAATGGGTTTGAAAATGAACTATGGCAGTGAAATCTATAGGCATTGTTGTAGTCTCTCCTCCTCGCTAGAGTTTTTGTTGTGAATGATATCATCTACTAGAATGAAGTAGGCCATATGTGTGTTAGGCATTCTATCTCCTAGAAAGGATTGATAAGTTGTCATCACATTCATAGACACATAGTTGTTAGGCCGTAGTGTGTCCTGTAAATCATATTTTCAGACACATGTCCGTTCTCATTCTAAAATCACTTCTCCCAAGTCATCGTCTGTTGCTATGTATGCCCAAAGATCCAATCATATGATGATTGTGATGGCATAATATGTAAATGATTTGATTAATAATAAAGGCAAGCTTCCAATTCATATATCGCTCAGTTATGAGATAATGGAGACACAGAGTGAATGTCTAGAGAATTATATTACTCAATGACGTATGTTGTCAAGTTACTATCCTTGTGGATGAGATCATACGGATGTTAAGAGTATATATACATATTTTCATTATGTCCCTGATCGGTTGTTATTGTGGAAGGTTTATAGATAACAATAACAGATAAGATCAGTGTGTGAGTTGGTTGATGACTAAATCTCATTAGTCATGATATGTCAATATCAAACCAAGCACAAAGATACATGTTAGATAACAATGTATCAGATAGACCCACTGTGAGAATAACACATGGAAGCCATCTTCATGGAAGTCATAGTCATCTCTCATAGTGATGGTGGTGGTTGTGGTTCTTAGACCTGCAATCATTGCACTCATCACATGTCATTGGGTACACTTTGACATCATCAAATGCAGTCCTGAAATATGGGTTGTTATAATGGTGATGATTGAGTGACTTTGACACATGGGGATTGACTGTGAGTGATAGATATGGGATTTGTCCCTCCTATATGGAGTATGATATCCTAGGTCTCTTAATTAGAGAGGCTGAGAAAAGTATGGCCATACACATGTGAGTCAATATGTTGAGCTCACATATATCTCATGCAGTCTGCTCTGGTTCAAGATACAAGATTGAATAATAATGAGGATGAATGCTCCATGCCTCTATTTCAATCTGGATATCAATGACAAAGGAACTATACAAACATTGTAACACCATACATATATTTTAGGTGGAAGTTTCTCCCCAACTTTCCATTCACTTGGGTAGCAATGATGTGCGACTAGGCACCACTCTTTGCTTGTGATGTCATAAGCTAGTTATGGACATTCACTTCCAACGTGATATGGGACCTATAGGGTAACACACATAGGAACTCATCTGGAAGAGGAGTTTGATCTTGAATGATAATTGTATTGATTACCAAATTGTTTAGGTATTTCAAATCATGCAACAAATAAACTGACCAGACTGCCAAACGATCTGTTCAAGTGTTGATACTACTTTTTAGAGTGTCATGTTGATTGTATTGCACATTGGTTGGAATTCTGCCTGACCTGGGCTACAAGATGCTTGTCTTGCTTGTACTAAATGGTTGTTAGGCTTGGTGTGAGATGCCCATCTTAGTTGCACCAAATGACCATTTGGTTTGGTGTGAGATGCCCATCTCAGTTGCACCAAACGCCCGTTTCAGGGGTACATCAAGTTGAGTACTAATTGGAATTCTTTTGCCAACATATGTGTAGATTTGGAAGGTGTTAAAAGGCCATTTTTCTTAGAAAAATGAACATCTCATACATGAGAATACCATCTCACTGGGAAAGACGATCATTTTGTCTCACGCAGGTTGTGAAACTTCTAGAAAAGTTGTGAAAATTCAAAATCTACTTGTCCTTTCCACTCCCGCTTTAGTCCCGCATTGGTCGGGGACTAGGAACCATGACCCTAACCCCTAATATATATAGAGGGGTATTGGGGACTTCCCAGAACACAAATACTACACAAAAAATTGAGAATCAATTTCTCTAACAAGTGTTCTCCTCTCTGGTTATGGTAACAACGAGAGCCCATGCAAGTCCTACCCGACTAGGGAGGGATATCCATGGGAGAGCAACAACTAAGGATCATTGTTGTGGGAGTGCATGTTGGTGACTAGTACACCAACGGGAGGGAAAAATCCTTCCACTCCATTCCTATAAGATGACATGAGTTCTATTTGGTCTGTGTGGACTACTCTAGAGGTAGGATTTTGTTGGCTGCTACTAGGAGGGCAATGTCAACTCGTAGTCCATTGCGAGATCTGAGGAGCTGCTACAACAGTTGTATGAGTCTAATGTCAGTGGAGGAGCAGTCAGATGAGTCCGATGCAACTAGGATATGCACAACCACTGTACAAGATAGATTGTGCATCTACTTCAATGAGGATCGTCACTGGACTTGCTTCAGGACCAAGTATATCTTTGTGAAGCCATCCTTCCCATTCCACAGTTGTTGACACGATCTGCTGGTTAATGGGAAATATGTCAGTAAATTTTTTGTTTCCGCTACCTACCTGATGCCATATTTTCCTATAGTGGTATTAGAGCCAGGTTAATTAATTACGTTTTAGGATAATCGATATGATCAGATTTTTTGGTTTTACCATGTTTATTTATTGCATGTGTGCGAATATTTGAATTGGTTGATGTGCACATATGTATAAATCACCACATAATTATCCAAATGTATAACATGTATATATACATATATATATATGTATATATGTATATATATGTATATATATGTATGTATATATATATGTGTATATATATATATATATATATATATATATATATATATATATATATATATATATATACTTTACACGCATCACCATAAAATTGATTTTGATGGTGGATGTCAAGCATGGTTATGGCCAAAACCCTTGATCCGTGTGTGCATGGTTGTGTCTTTTATTCTTGTTATTAATCGGTCTATGTACTGAGCCTCTCTCTCCTTTCAACATGTATATTAATGCTCTTCTTCCTATCTCCCCTCAAATGTAACTAGAGGTTTTCCCATATACAATGTAATAAGAAATAGGATAGTTTTAATTTATATTTCAACATGAGATGATGATCTGCACAAAGGTGAAATGACTGGCTTGTGATACAACCAGATCAACTGGAGGATCGAGGAGGCCAGACGACAAGAGGATGAATCGATAGACTGGTGGCTCAACCGACCGACTGGAGGTGTTCAGACGCTGCTTGGACCTGAGAACTAGACGATCATTTTAGAAGAGCCCAACCAAGCGACCACGAGGCGAGCCGACCAATTCGAGAGTTGAACTGGTCAATCAAGATTGGTTTGAGCATAGATCTTCACCAACAACATGTTTCATATGATGTGGACCATAGGTGTTAGTAATTCCTTGTGGCTCCAAGGAATTACATTGGTATGGCCATAACCATCACTTGTGTGTTTTATCTATTGCATGTTCTCATTTGTAGTTATAGCATGTATATGATACGTACTATATATGTGGTGATTGGATAAAGTATATGTATTTATACAAACAAACTCCATCAACTCAAATATTAAGTTTAACATTCCTTCCATTAGCAATACACATGAAAAGCTTGATCGGCCAAGTATAGATTTGCACAAAGCATGGTGCACCATCTATCTCATGGAAGTGTGATGGTAGATATGTAGATTTGCACAAAGTATGGTGTGTATCTATTGTATTGGCGATTGGGTCAGGCTTAACTGGTGACTTGGAGAGACCAAGACTAGAGGTCCTGAGAAGAAGAGGTCATCATACACTACACCATTCTGCTCGTTATATTTGGGGTCTTGTAGCTGGACGTCACACATACTAATGTCAATATTTATCTCATCCATATATCATGTACGTTGCGTTGTCATAAGACATGTCCTTTTTGGCACTTGCTTACTCCTGCCTGACAGCTTCTCCCGTAGGTTGGTCTTCCAAGACTGGGTCATCCTTGGTAGGCAAAGAGTTTAGATCAAACTCAAGTGGCTGTGTCATGAACGTTGGTTACAAATGCCTCTTTAGGTTGTTGAGGCACCCTTCTCAAGATGGCTCCTCCGTGCCAACTTTAGGTGTGTTTGCACCCTCTACTTCTTTATATTCAACTTGGTTTGAAAGGATCAAAGATGGATGCCATGGTGACCGACTGGATATCCTCCTTGACCTTCTTTTGGCTTGCCACTCCTCCATCTATCTGTGCTCCTCCTCTATTGAATTAAGAGCCTCTTCATGCTCTTTGTGCATGATCTCTTACTCCCTACGCATTGTGTCCTTTTCTATTCTGAGATCCTCCATCTCTGTTGTCATCTCCTGTATTTCATGCATCATCACACATTGGCTGAGAAGAACGCCCTGCATGAATTTGGGGAGTAAATAATCTCTCATATATGTGTTCTACCTACATAGTTAGTGTTGATATGCTAGAATAAATAAGTAGTGTGTTGTAAGAAGAGACACACACTTGTTCATAAATGGAATGGAATCGACGTCCCAATTCTTCTCGAAAGCATGTTGGGCATTGTCCTTTATCATATGGGATTGACGTTGTTGCTAATGGAGGTGGTTCATCCCTTGCATCTTGTTGAGGTGGAGTTGGTTTCTTTGGATCCACTGATGGTCTTTATTCCTTCTCCTGATATTCACAATGGACTGGACGTTATGGTTCCTTTGGATTTTTTGCAACTCTGAGAAGAGGTTCCTTTCGTTGGACAAATTTAGACTGCTGTAGTTGTGCATCAACACTTATGGTTGTTCTATCTTCATCATGCTATTTGCATACATCTCATATCCATGTGTCCATTGGTGATGGTGGTTGGTCATAGTAGATTTTGACCCCTTCCTCAAGGGTTTCTGGAATTGATGGTTCATTTGCGACTTGGGAGTGGTTGTTCTCTTATTGGTGCAACCTGCATTGTGGGTTGGATGGTTCATTCTCTGATATTGGTGTATTGGCCAACACCTTGCACATTTTTACCTATAACTTATTCCTCTTCTATGGTCTTGTTGGTTCTACTATGTGTTCTAGATCTTCTTCTTCTTATAGGATGGTAGAGGGTGAGGGTGGGTACATATCTCTCTTGATGCACTACAATTCCTCTTGTCAATTTCATCTATTATTGGCCTCAATTTACTAGTGACATAATAGGACATTTCAGGGAAGGGTGTAGCGGGTTAGATTTAGCCTCCTTATAGTAGAATTTTTTGCCCTTCTATGCAAGTATTCCAACAACCACCAGATATTTGCACTCCATAATGGTGTATCCTTCAGTCACCTCATACTGTAAAAATTCCTTCAAGTCCATGAAGTAGGCTGCAATGAGTGTGATTTGGCCTCCCATGCAATAGTCCTCCATGTTCTATTTGTTTTCTTGGTGTGCAGTGTCAGATAGTTTGTCGATGAGCAAACTTCCAATGTTTAGGGGTCTTTTCTCTAACATGGACCACATTAGGAAAAGGTCCAAGATAGACATGATCCCCATTTCAGATCATGCAATCACTGTATTAGCAATGATTTTCTAAATGAACCTAATGAAATAGGAGGTTATATGAGCCGCCTTGGATTTTCTCAGACTGTGTTTGCGTTCTCTGGTTAGCCTTTCCCATGTAATGTGGTTGCCATGCAAGCCATAGCTTGATCTCCTGTATTAGTAAATATCCCATTTAATATGTTTTATGTTACAGAGTAGTCTCTTCCTCCAATTCATACTAGTAGCTTTTACTCCCCTCCTACTTCTTCTTTTTCTATGACTTAGAGGGGTATCTTTATAAGTAAGACATGAACTCAGCTGTGAGGTCCATATAAGAATGTTGGGCCGCCATCCATCAGACGTATAAGTTTTCTCCCCTCAGAAATTCCATGGCTCGTTAGTAAAGCCCCAACTCTCTGCAGTCCCAGTTGTCCATATATCTCATCAGTTTAAATGTCTTTGTTCTCATGAACATGTCATATTTCTCCCAGTGTTCATGGTCACTAGTTTGAACACCAGCTCGTGCTCCTCAGTTGTCGACTCTTGATTGTTGCTGACATCAACAAATTCTAGCATCTTGCTCGTTGCTGAGTAGCCTGATGCTCACCTTCCCTTATCCTCTGGTATGTGGTCTTCCTTTCCCAACCACCTTCATATTCTTAGTTACTAGTGCATCTAGACTTGATCCTGATCCCATTCACTTTCCCTTCGTCGTTGATTCTTCTTCAGATGGAAGGTATTTAGATGTATTTGTAGCTTCAGTTTCTATGACTGGTCTTCACCCTCATAGGACTTTTACCCAAGTAACATTTTTTATTGCTCCCTGCATAGCTCTAGCTGCACACTTTTCTCCATTGGAAAATTTGGCTGCTCATCTAGGATTTTTTTAATCAACCGAATCACTTCTTCAATCTCTTCTAGGGAAGGGGCATGCCTTTCCAGCGAATAGGATGTTGAGGATGTCATCATGCAGGATGAATAAAATTCAATCTATCAGTAGGAGGAAACTCATACTACCATACTCACTAAAATAGGTTATATGGTTACAAGGGATAGAGGAAGTAGGAAACATATATCACTCAACTAAATAATAGCTGAAAGATATTGGAAGATGGTATTTAGTTTTAAAGATTTCAGTGATAGATGAGATTTCAATCATGTCAACGATATTTGAGAATACTAATCCTTGTTTCTAACATAGAGTTCGTTGAAATTTCAATCATCTTTAGCGATTGATGAGAAAGATGGACACCTTAGGTTTCCTGGTGGTCTAAAAATTATTGAAGTCTACAGCAGTTGCCAAGATTTTTGGGGCATCAAAAGATTGTTGGGATTTAAATAATTTAGTGATTTCTATGGGTAGCAGTCGAAGAAACTGTAGCGGTAGCTAAAGTTTTAGCACTCATTGAATCTTTAGTGGTCACTAAAAATTTTTTTGACGAAGCACAGTGTAGTCTGAGGAGTTTTAACGGTCCCTGAAAACTTTGGTTCAATCGGGAAATTTTACTCTATGATAGCTAAGAATTTAAAACGATCAAAATAAAGGGTTTTAAAAGATGGAAAGTCATCAGTTCTAGTGGACTAGAAATTTTTGGTGACTGTGTGTGAGACATGCAATCTCTTTCTCAGTGGTGAATAGGGCTTCAAACCCTAAAACATTCGTGCAAGGGATAGAAGAGGGAAACGAGCACCGACAAGGGTTTTCCAGCTGAATGATAATGTCGACGTGATAGATAAAGAAAAGGGGTGAAGGGTTTAACGTCTGAGCTGAAGATAGGGTGTGGAAAGGAATTGGGGGTCCAAAGGTAGGTACTGGTGTTGTTGCTGACTTGAACAAAATCGGCCATGATTATAGGTTCTCTGTTTGTTTGGGTTCCATCTTCTTCGTCGATGTCGAGGTAGTTCTTCAATTAATGCACACTATGTGTACACTAAATATTAGGAAAAAAGAAAAATGTCCAAACACGTGAGACTAGAGTTTAGAGATGAAGGGAACATGTAAACAAAACTCTAATTTTATTCGATGTACACTTAAGATTACCAAATAAAGAGGAAATTGCTAAAAGCTAAGATAGGAATTGAAACAAAAATTAGCAAAATCAAATTAAAGGAAAATCTGAGTAAACTAAAACTAATGCTAGAAATTAGAGATTATCAAGCATCCAAAAATAGAAGAGAAAAAGAAGAAAGGAAAACTTGAAAGTTAAGGAAGTAGGATAATCCTTGAGTTGCCTTCCAAGAAGTGCTAGTTTAATGTCCTTAACTTGACTCTCTTTCTTGTCTCTTAATATTTTATCTGGTTGTACATGTTGGGGTTCTTCCAATTGGAGTTCTGATCTCCTCATGAATATTTCATCCTCGTAGTACCTTTTTACACGATGTTCGTTAACCTTAAAATTCCTTGTCTTCTCACTGCTGATTTCCATCATCCATGACCAATATATCCTTATACGCTAAAGGGACCAGACCATATTGACTTCAACTTTCCAGCAAATAGTCTGACTCTTCAGTTAAAGAGTTGAAATTTATATCATTTAGAGACTTCTTTTCTCTTCAGGTAGGTATTGTGCCACACGTTAGTCTTGTATATCCTTGCATTTTCATATGCATGAAGTTGAAGATCCTCTAGTTCCTGTAGCTGTAAGAATCATTTCCTCCCTACTAACTTTGGGGCCATGTTTAAAAACTTGATCTCCTAGAATGCCTTATGTTCTAATTCAATAGGAAGGTGACATGCCTTTCTGTATATCAGTCTATGGGGGTGGTTCCTATTGGGGTCTCGAAAGATGTAAGATATGCCCATAGGGCATCATCCAACTTGATAGACCAACACTTTTTAGTCCTCCCAACTGTCTTCTCTATAAATAACTTTATCTACCTATTGGACACCTCCACTTGAGGGTGGTAGGGGGTGGCGACCATGTGCATCACTCCATGTTTCATGAGTAGGGCTGCATATTTTCTTTTAGAGAAGTGGGATCCCCCTTCATTGATGATGGTGTGTGGGACTCGAAATCTTGGGAAGATTATCTTTTCAAACATCTTAATTATTGGATTCACATCACGCATTGGGGTATCTATCTCTTCTACCCATTTTGATATGTAGTCGAGAGCCACAAGAATATGCTGGTTATCTCTAGAGGATGTAACATTGTCAGAAAATTGGGTTTGGGTTAGTGATCAGGGTCAGAAAATCTTGTCCATATAGTTTGTCTATCAAATCCAAACCCGAACCTAGACCAAATTTTACTCATACCTCTCAGCCTAGAACTGACCTGGATTGAAAATTGTAAACTCACAACCAAACCCAAATTTTAAGAAGATATTTTTAGAAATATTTATATAGAATTACCCAAACGATTGTAAATAACTTCATCATACAAAATAAACTATCAATTATGTAAATGATCATATAATATCAAACATTTAATATTACTATTCCTTTCATTTTTTTAAAGAAAAATTTCTAACAGTAAAACATTCATATTTTGTATATCTCTCGTCCTATACCAGATGATCTGAAGGACTTGAAAGTTTCAAGTCTAGTCAACTTAGATAATGAATGGGACATGGAATTCCTGAATGATTGGCTACCGCAACATATCACAAGGAAGATTACCAAGCTTGATGTTCCCAGACATGGTGAGGAGAATGATGTCCTAGCCTGGAACCACTCGAACACTGGCCAATTCACTGTCAAAAGCGCTTATCATATTCTGAGACAGAATAAGGACATTCAGGTCCAAGGAGATTGGAGTATGATATGGGAGATGAAGGTATCTATGAAGGTAAAATTTTTCTTCTGGCTAGTAGGCCATAAAGCAATCCTTACGAACAAGAGGAGAGTAGATCGTTGCTTAGCTACTATTGCCACTTGCCCCATCTGTGAAAACTAGGAGGAAACCATTATTCATGCTTTGCGGGACTGTCCAAGGGCACAAGAAACATGGAAAGCAATTTTAGAAAACCACAACTGGAGCGATTTCTTTCACATTACTGATATCTGGACGTGGATGACGAAGTTCATTAAAACTAAGAAGAAGCTAAGCACTATGTTTATGGTGGGATGTTGGCAGATTTGGAAAGGCAGGAATGCTCAGGTCTTTGAAGGTACTAAATATTCTAGCAACTATATAGTTCATCTCATCATAAAGGAGTGTATACTCACGGGCCTAGCCTTCACTCCAAAGGTAAAGGAGAGTAGAACCATGCAACCCACGGCTGGTCTTTGGCAACCACCAGACCTTAACTGGTGGAAGATAAATACTGACGCAACTTTCAGGAATGATACTACCCCAGCATCGATTGTTGTCGTGTGTCGAGACTGGAAGGGCAACTGGATTAGTGGTTGGGGCAAGAAGATCCATGTCAATAGTGTGCTTGAGGCTGAAGTGAGAGCGATTCATTGGGCGGTCGAAATAGGACAACATCTATCATGCAAACAACTCAGTTTCGAGACAGACTCTAAAAAGGCAAAAGAGGCTATGGATGGAAGAGTTGAAGATTATCCTAGGTTGGCTTTATGGTTAACAGGCATTCAAGCTGGATGGAGACAGAGTTGGATGTGTAGGCATATTCCAAGAGAGATGAACAAGGTTGCTGATGGCTTGGCGAAATTTCATCAAAAAACCAAGGGTGGTTCCTTTGTCTATGAGGTACCCCCTAATAGTCATGTTGATAGTATCAACTTCGAGTCTTGTAATGGTAGTAGTACTACCACATTTCCTTCAGCAAATGAGTCAATAAGTTGTAATGGTTCTCAAAGTTTTGCTTGCATGAGAGGGGCGAGATGAATAAAAACCCTCTGACTTACCTAAAAAAAAAACATTCATATCATCTAAACATTAGAAAATTTCAACATAGGTATAGCACCATATATATCATTCTAAAACAACGCATATATAACATCAAATTTGTTGTAACATCACATATAGCATACCAAAACAACACACATTCACATCAAAATATGACTCATAAAACCAATCAAGATAACTATACAATACTAAAGAAATATTTATACCATATTATAACTACATTTGTATAACAAAAGGCATGATTGGTGTTACATAACACATAAGTAAATTGTAACACAATATTCATATCACAATAATAATAAAAACAACACATACATATCACTTCAAATAACTAAAATATGTTGTAATATCACACATATTATACACAAAACAACACATGTGTCACTTCAAAATAGAGCCTACATCCCATAAATATAGGTATATTAGTAAATATGTAGAACCCAAATTTGTCCAATTCCTTAACCCGAAACCGAACCGATTTATATTTGAACATGTAATCTTAAACTCGGAACCAAACTAAAAACATCAAAATTGAAACCCAAATCCAATTATTTTCAGGTCGAAGCATAGTCCGATTAATGGGTTCAGACAAACTTGACAGCACAAACAGGATGGAAATGTCCCCATGTATTCTATCTCCCATACATCAAAGATTTCCACTTCTATCCAATCAGACATAGGCACCTAGTTTATTCTTGAAGTGTTCCATGTGAGTTGACGTTGCTTACAAGTTTTCACAAAGGCTTGGGCATCCGTAAATAGAGTTAGCCAGTAAAAACCAGATTGTAGGATTTTTGTTGTGGTCCTATCTCCACCTAGATGTCCCGTGTAGGGTGAAGAGTGACATTCCTTGAGGATATGAGGTACTTATTCCTCTAGTATGAAACATCAATACAAATTTCTAATGTATCTCTTGAATAAGAGGGGGTCATCACAGTAGTAATTCTTCAAATTTTAAAAACAACTTCTTCTTTTCATGTATGTGATTTCTGGTGGCAGTAGGCAACAAGCCAGGTAGTTGCATATATCGGAAAACCATGACATCTTGGATTCTACAGCTTTGACCATCATTATCACCTGATCACGATAATTATCATTGACAGGAATGTAGTCGTCATTGTCTCCACAATCCTTGGTTGATGATTTTCTACAACATTTTTCATCCCCTTCTTATATATTATTTTGTGAACGAACTCTTGAAGTAATAGGGCCCACCATAAGAGCCTCATATTAGTGTCTTTATTCCTCATAAAATATTTCTAGTCCCTTAACTTTTTTCCCTACCAGGTAGGATTTGAACTCTAGCATCTCCTTTTTTGTCGTGGTATAGTTCACTTGTGCTTTATCTAGAGTTTTGAACCCGATTCATGGTTTTTCTTTGGCCTGTTTGAGTTGCTTGATAGATTGGAGTGGTCCTCCCCTCTTTCCCTCTTTTTCATGTCACAATCTTCTTCTAATCACTAGGTCTCCTTTCTTCTATGCTTACTAGTCCTCCTGCCTAGCCACCGTCGTGAGCTCAGACACTAGTGCTGCTTTGATCATCTTTGACTACTAGCCCTCCATCCATTTGTCTTCCAATATTTAGGTCCTTCACAACATCATCGGAGAGGTCATGCTCAGCCTTTCGGGAAGAGACTTGAGCTTAAGGATTGGGGGTTCTTTAAGGGAGTTCTTCAATGTTTCAGAAATGAAAGGGAGGTCCTCACTTGTAGCCACTATGGCTAGCTCTTCTTCTTCATCTTTATCATCATCATCATCATTGGGGAATTCCACAATGGGCTCTAGACCTTTACCTTGATTGGCAGTTTGAATCCATGCAGGTAGGCATTCCTCCATAATCTCGTCAAGACACTCAATAAGATAACAATCTTCCTCAGTGGCACATATCGCCTTGGCCTTAGCAAGGGACTTGAAAATGTTCATCCGGATCTTCATGTACATGAAGATCATATACTTGGTACCTTTTCTCACATGAATCACGGTGTTGGTTGTATCCAATAAGGGTCTCCCCAAGATAATAGGCACCTTCCTCAAGTCCTATTCCATGTCCAAAATGATGAAATCAACATGGAAGAATGTGGATGTCTGATCATCAAGTCTCACCAACACATCATCAACACGTCCTCTAGGCGTTTTCACAGATCGATCTGCCAATTGCAAGGTGCAGTGAGTTGGACCCAGTTATTCCATTTGCGGTTCAGCAAACACATCATAAGAAATCAGATTTACACTTGAACCCAAGTCAAGAAGAGCTTGGTCTATGCGGTGTGCTCTAATGTAGCAAGAGATGATGGGAGCACTGGGATCTTTCCTTTTCCTTGGCACTATGTGTTGTAATATTGGGATCACTTGATTAGTGAGCTTGACTTTCCGTGGTGTTCATATGTCATTCTCCTCTTGAATGTGCACAAATCTTTCAATAACTTGGCACAAGATAGGAATTGCTTGATTGTATCAAGCAAGGGAATATTGATCTTCACCTGCATAAAAGTTTCCATGATGTATTCAATGTTTTTTTATTCTTTCAGTGGATGGTTACTCAAGTGCATTTGGGAAGCACGAGATTTGTGTTCCCAACTGGATCAAATCAACATAATCATCAATCAATATCACAAGAATCACAATATCATCGCTCTGCACCACAATATCAATTCGGGTGCCTATCACAATATCCTCAACATGAATTTAAATATCATCATCTCTGATCATAGTATCAACTCTGTCATAACTGGCGGCACTATCAACTGAACTGTCCCATGGCTGCTCCAAGGTCCTAACACTCCTCAACATTGTCACCACCTTCACATGCTCATGGGAAGTAGAAGAGGAAGCTTGTAGAGGTGGTTGTGGTTGTTGAGGTGGTGGTGGTCTTAGGTGTGGTGGATTTTGGGTTTTGGAAGATGAATTGTGATTGAGGTTGTGGTTGTGGCGATTATTGTGGATGGGAGTGATATTGTAGAGGATGTGGTTGGTATGAGTGAGGTGGAGGTGGAGTGTTTTGGTAGTTGAATCGGGGTTGTGAAGGCAGAGGAGCATACAGGTTGGGTGGTCCTTGGTTTTGTGGTGGAGCATAGGCACATTGGGGAGTTCCCATAAAACCACTACCATTGTTTGGGTTAAGCATGGGGTTAGAAGGGAGCCTTCCTTCTTCACTACGAGCAAGTGAAAGAGAAATTTGACCAAGCCTTTGCTCAAGGTGGGTAATTTTTTTTTGATGAGAGGACACCTCTTTCTTCACTTCATCAAGGCTCCTTAGCCTCCCGAGCACTTCCTCTTCAAACTTTGAGCTATAGTTAGGGCCTTGATGTTGACTTGGCTGTCCTTAACCCTCCTCATTTTGTTGTTCCCATGAAAAATTAGGATGGTTAATCCACTCTAGAGTATAAGAGTTGGACATCGGGCCTTGGTTGTTGCAGTTGCCAAAAGCATGCAAAGCATCCACTTCTTCATCAACGACATAAATTTCCATTCTAGATTGGCTAGAAGAGCCCCCAGCTTGATTCTTCATCATGATCATCATATCATCCATCATCTTTATCATTTGGGGGTTGGGCTCTGTTCTAACTAGAGCTGCAGGAGGGGGGAAGGAATCTAGTTCCCATCACAGTGCTCCCCTTTACATGAAGCTCGGTAGATAGAGTTCTCCGTAAGATTCTCAAATAGGGGCCAAGACTCCTTCGATGGCTTTTTTATGAATGTACCTCCACAGGAGGAATCAATAGTAGTATGGCTCAGCTCAACTAGCCTAGTGTATAATGTATGAACAAGTTTCCATAGAGGTACTTCATGATGCAGGTAGTCATGAAGGAGCTTCTAAAACCATTCCCAAGCTTCATGAAATGGTTCATTCTCCATTTTTGTTAAGGAGGAATGCATCTCCGCATTTGAGTCAACTTGGTGATGGGGTAGAATTTCTTAAGGAACTAATTCTTCACCGTATTCCATGTCACTAACTCAGGCTTGGACATGTACCACTGCTTAGCTTTTTCTTTTAGGGAAAAGGGAAAGAGGGTTCTTCAGACTGACTCATCGATGGCGGCGGGTGTGCAGAATGTGGTGCAAGTTTCAAGAAAAACATCTCTGTGGTGGTATGGATTCTCATTCTCCATCTTGTAGTAAGTAGGAAGGAGTCCGAGATGTGTCAGTGGAGTGGAGAATTGTTCACCCAAAATTTGGTCAAAATAGGTGGTGTTTGGGGATGTTGTAGTTCCCTGGGGTGAAGTACTCATGGAGAGTGTGGTTAGGTTGTTGTGGGATATCTCTAGGAGGGATGTGAGCATCTGGGTCAGCCATTTCAGCTTCACAGTGTTGATTGTGGTGGTGTTGACATCTTCTTCTACCTATCTTGGGGTCGAAGGGCACCATGGTGGTGGAAGTAGAGTGTCTACCAAGAATGCACAACTGTCACCTGCACAATACACAAACAAACAACAAGATCCAAGTTAGAAGACTGGTATACAAGAGTAAAAAAAGAATAAATAATAGAAATGGTGTGTGCAGTAGGAAAATATATGCTACACTAACTAGCTAGGTCAAGTGCCTCTACTCCCCGGAAACGGTGCTAGAAAGAATAGTGTGTCTTGGACTGCCTTAGGTTACAACTAGCCAATTATATTTGATTAGATGCAACTTAGGCAAACACACGTGAGTTCTTTCAAATTTATATAAGTAACCTAATCTAACACACCGACTTAGACTATTCACACTTCACCCGCAAGCGGATGAGGTCGTGTTGGAGTATAGGCAAGTGGCAAGAGAAGGGTCGATCCATAGGGAGAGAGGGGACACTAGAGCTTAGGTAATGTGAGTTATGTTCCTAAAGAGGAGAGTAGGGTTTTAGGGTTTAAATGCTGATTTTGGTTGATTAACTAAATTTGCAAGCAATTAACAACAAGAAAGAAGCTAGATTAGCAAAAATCATGGATTACCCTAAGTAGGGTAAGACTATGAAGCTAGCATAAACAAGTAACTAAGCAAAAGCAAAGAGCTACAACTAGATAAACTAAACTAGCAATTCAAATTAACAACTAAGAGATAGGTTAAGCACTAGAGCAAGAAAAAACCTAGATCATCACTAACTAATAAGATTAACACAAACAAGCTCCAAAGAGCACTAAATACTTAAGCAAGACCTAACTATCTAGAGCTAAGGAGTTAACTAAGAAGCAAAAAAGACAATTAAACAAATTAGCATCAATAAGCTAAGAAGGCAAGAATGTATTTTAAGTAATAAGATGGATAGGTGGACCATTTGGGAATTAAACCATGATATTAGTTGGAGGAGGTTACATAACAAGAAAGTCTTATATTTTCAAACTAGACCGACAAACCAAAGAACAAGGCAAGTGCTATTGGAATATACCATATACTACTAGTTGGGGAACTTGGGCTAGGTGTAATTCTAATAGGACTTGGCAAGTCTAGGTTTCTAGGGTAAGTGGTATTGGGGTAATTGAGAGCCAAGCGTAGGAATGGGTGTAGAGTTGAAGGTGTTTCACCTCATGTTACTCACCATCTAGCCTTTAGAAAACTCTAGTCAATTGCACTGATCACACTTACACTAGCTACTTAGATATCACACCTACTTATAGGAGAAAATAGATATATGTAGTAATAAAGGGTGCTAGCTAGTGATCCACTAATTGGACCTAGGAGCAATTCCTAAGATAGCCACATACATTCCATTTTCCCCAAGAATCTAGGTGTCTTCAAACATCATACAACAAGCAATCCATGTTTAAAAGCACAAACCACATGCAAGATAATGGGAAATGCGATAGAAGCTAGAGACAATAATAACATAATGTAAATATGTTCTTTACAAGTTACGTTCTGCCAACATGGTATCAAAGTAACATTTTTGACCTTAAACAACCCACCCAAGAGGCCTAGCTACTCATGGAAATGCAAAATAGAAAAAGAAAAGAGCAAGAGGTAGAAGAAGCCATGGAGCTCATGGAAGCTTCTTCTCCTTCACCTCGTAGCTGTTGTAGAACATCTTCCCTCCTCCAAGGTGGGTGAAGAGCATAGAAATGTAGGGGGTTATGGTAGAAAACCTAGAAAACTAGGTTTGTGTGGTTGAAATGTAGTAGAAATGGTAGTTGGATGTCTTGAATGCAAATGAGATGGCAATGAATTCTTTAGAGTAGGTAGGATGGTGCTAAGGAAGCTAACCTAGTGGTGTGGCCACCACCCATGTATATATAGGTTATGGTGGAAGCACTATAGTAAGTAGGGGTATAGATGGAAAATTAGTACAGAAAAAGCTAGGTTTTGGGTGGTTGCACGGCTGTCCCAGGAAGAAGGACCGTGGTGGGTGATGGTTGGAATGACTATGGTGGGAGAGAATGGCCATGGTGGGAAATGGAAAATGTCAGGTTGGAAGTGGTGAAATGAAGGCTAGTAGAACGGTCTTGCTGGGCAGTACGGCCATGCTGGGGGATAGGTTGAACGGCCATGCTGGGTAGCACGGACATGGTGTGTTAGGTGGAGTGGAGGTCGTTCTAGTCAGCATGCCCATTCTGATCCTTTACATCACGGTCGTGCTGGCTGGCACGACTGTTTTGGGGGCTCCTTAGCACGACCGTGATGGGTAGCATGGATGTTTTGGTGGTGTTGTTGTAGCTTGTCAAAATGAAGATCAACTCTATAACTTTTGCATTGGCGAGCACAACTGTTCCTTGGCACCACGACCATGCTGATTTTTTTAGTAGCACTTTGACCTTGAAACTTTTTGATCCATCTACTTCTTTGCTTGATCTTGATCTTGGCCACTAGGGGTAGGTCGATTGTGCTTTGGGGGTCTTTGTTTGGACCCCTCCATGGATATAGGAATCCCAAAACACCTTTCTTCTCTGTCATCCATCCAAGGCATGGTCCAAGTACTTGAAAAACTTGCAAAGAATATCCATAAGTGCATTTGATAGTAATATGCATATTAACAGAATTAACTTGCATTCTACTATGTTTAGATGTGATTGAGACGTAAAAAGAGACAAGATCAAGTCCTAAAATAGGGTTGCCTCACTTATCCATAACTTTTCCTGATTGAAGAGTAGCCATCTTTGTTGTCACTATGTTGGAGGGGATCTTCCCTTGGGTATTCTTTAAGAGCTCAGAAAGTTTTGTGAGTTGCTGGTGAATATGTCACAGATGATTCTACATGTCCAACATTTGGGTCTGCATAGTACTTAAGACACTAGTGTTTGTTATGGCACTCTGAGTTAGTTGTTCATTTACAATTACTTGCCGCTTTGAGAATTCAAAAAAATCTGACACCATGTCACGTTTACTGCTACTGCTACTCTTTCCTTGGCCTTGGTCTTGGTTCTACCTATTCGTATTCTTGTTCTGATATTGGCCTTGAGCTTGTCCCTGTCCTTGATAATTGTTTTTGTTCTGCTCGTAAGTAGTAGTTTTGGTGTATTGAGTTTGTCCAACTCTTTTTTTGAATCATGGTGACATCTTAGATGAGCCACCCAATTGATGATAATTCTCAGCAAAATTTTTGTTTCCATAGTTAAAAATGTTGTGATCTGGCCTTTGAAAACTCACATAATAGACGTTCTTTGTCTCTTCTTATTCTTCACTTTCTTCACTATCTTCAATTTGTGTGTAAATGCATTTGTCGACTCCGTGACCTTCTTCACCAAATGTGACGCATTTCATAACCTTCTCAACATGTTTCTTTCTTTTGCCTCTAGAGTCCTTCAATTGTTTGACATCTATATCAATCTTTTAAATCTGAGCAGTGGTAGTGTTCAGAGACTTGGCCTTGATAGAAGGTCCTTCAGAGTTGGTCCCATGTCACTCCTTTCATATTTCATACATGCTTATAGTGCGGCCATGTTATCAATAATCAACATGGTCTTTTTTGGCTTTTTACCAAGGAAATCACGCCCAATGGAAACATTTAATGAAGTCCACTATGTGGGTGTTAACCCATTGTAAAATTTTGTCACAAGGAAACCCTTATTGTAATTATGATGGTGGAAATTCCCTTTGATATTCTTGAAATTGTTCTCATGCTTTGTGAATATTCTTTCCAGGTTTTTGCATGAATCCAATGATCTTGTGCCTATTTCTAATAGTCATCTCAGTGGGATAGAACTTGGTGATGAAAGCATCATCTAGGGGTCTCCATCCATTAATAGATCGGTGAGGTAAACTAGGATACATAGACAAACATTTGTCCTCTAGAGAGAAGATGAATCCCTTGCACTATATAACTTCTTGTGGCACTCCCCTCAACTTAATAGTATTGTCAATGTTCTTGAATGTGTCAAGATGATAATAAGGAATCTCAATCTTTGAGTTACCTCTGAAAGGTTTGCTTTGATCATGGAGATGACTGTGGGGTTCAGTAAAAAATTAGAAACATCAAACCGTGGGATTATGAGTGGGTATCTGGCTTTGCTATCTCTAGTTGCAACCAATTCACTAAGTGATTTATCTTCTTTGTCATCCTCTTCCTCATTGTTATGGTTGTTACGTTCCCAACCATGATGATTCCTTCTATGTCTTCTGTTGCGGTGGTGGCGCTGATCGTGCTGGTGCCTCTCCTCTTCATCTTGTTCCTCATAATCATCTTCACATAACTCTTTATGTTCTTAATCCTCATGATGCTGACCTTACGAGTGACGTTCCTCGCGTTCTTCTTCCATTTATGGAGGCACTCTTGCATTCCAATCTTCTCTAGAATGCCCTCCTTCTTTACGAGATGGCATGTCAATGTGAAAGGGAAGAAAGGATGCAGGCACAATCTGCCTCTCTTCAAGCAACCTAAAAATTTTGCACAATCAAGTTAGTAAAATGGACGTGTAAAATGAAATATTCTAAGCAACCTAGTTATGGAAGATTTAGAGCTCTATGTAGTCAAGCTTATTACTAAGATTGAAGCATGGGTGTATAGTGAGAAGATTCAGGTTCTTAACAGTTTTGTTTCCTTTTCCCTAGCAACAACGCCAAAAAGTTGATTGGCCTAAATCACAGGTCCAAAACGGAGCGGATCTAGAGTAGTCAGACTCTTAGATTTGTAACACAACTATTAGGCCCCGCAACTAATATATGGGGTATGATGTAGTAATCAGGGTCAATCCACAGGGACAAGGGTGGTAAAGTTCTAAGAATGTAGAATCCTATCTCAGATACAACAAACAAAAAGGGTGTATTAAGATGGTGTTCCTTATGGAACTATGTTACTCCAAAAAAAAAAGTAAAAAAAGATAAAGAAAGAAAGCAAAAGGAAAAAATAAACAAGCATGTGGTAAAAAGATATGGATGGAAACTTGGATTTTTTCCTACTCAGATCTCTCACCAACATGCAATACTCACACCCGTTGTATACTCTTAGTAAGATTACAAGCAATCATCATATATGTCTATTCCCTTCTCTCTCAAGCTTCGGATAGATCTAGATTATAAGGTTGTCTCTCACTCAAGATGGAAAACAAAGAATCACAAAAATAACCATATGATAATAATCTTTAACATTCCAACATTCTCATGCATTAATGTAACTCCAAGGCACTTAGATAAGGCTAGTGCTACTCTTTCGAGGAACTAAAAATCAAACATCACAAGATGGTATCTTATCATACAAGTGAAGCATTAAGACCAAGTGAATAAAGATAATCTCTGCTAAGAGCACGCATGGACACACACACACACACAGATATATATATATATATATATATATATATTCAAAAGAGTGTAAGTATATACATGTTGCGAGAGTCTTAGTGGTTACTCCCAACACAAGTAATGTGTTTAGACACTCATTCTCATGAGAAACATTATGATATTACAGGGGTGAAGATACATCAAGATAGATGAACGGGTGGTTGAACAACGTATAGGGAAATGACATATATAAAGAGAGAAGAAGGAGATACATAAATAGTACTCCTTCAGATCTGGATCTGGTTTTGGTGTAGAGGATGGATGCAACTCCCCTTTTGGAGAAGGTGATGGCAGATCTTCTCTCTGCTCCCACTTTTTTCTTAAAAGATCCAAGGTTGATGGAGAGGTTGATGAGTGAGTATGGAGTGCGGCAACATTTCATCATCATGATGATCCCTCAGTATGTGTGAAGTAGGGCCCTATTTATAGGTTCATCCCACCAACTTACTCTTGTGTAGAGGTCGTGACATATGTCTTGGATGCAATGAAGTTTCGGTTGAGGCGATGTCCTGGTCGCTACCTTGTCTATGTCGAGATGACACTTCGGTCGTGATGGTAACTTGGTCGAGACAGTTGTCGTAGTTTTGAAGTGTTGTTATGACCAAGACCTTAATAGTGGTCAAGACCACTGATGCACAACTGCGGTCATGATGAACCACCATCGATCATTAGATATGTCTTGTTCAAGATGCCCATGGATCCTTGTGGTTGAGACGCTTGTCTGAATGCACATGTTTCACCCGCAATGAAGATGTATTTGTAGAAACCCATGATGAGTTTGTATGGAATAAGAAAGGATATTAAGTTAATCCAAATGTTTTTCAAGGTCATTAAAATAGATAGGAAAATTCACAAAAGGGATGGCATTATACAAATAAAATAGGTGAAAGAAGTTCACAAAATATCATGTTATCAGATGGTGGGTAAGATTGCAAAGTTGGTGAATATGTATGTTAAGGACGATGATTTTAAGTAGGTTGGAGGCAGTGTTTTTTGACCACATTCTATTAGGGAGAACCAAGGATGGTGATTAGGCACTTAAATATCATTAGATGGCATCCACCATACCTCCTCTATTTGAATTTAAATGTAGCTTTAAGTATTGTTAAAGAAGATGGTGGTCTGATGGGATTGTGCATGACAATTCCAATCTAATGGTCATGGCTTTTAGTTGTTGGCTTGGTGATGATGGTTTATAAAGAATGTGCATGATGTTTGATCATTTTCACATTGTTGTTTATTTAGTAATTTAAAATAGATTACATAGCCTCCTATATATAAGAGTGAGATCACTAAAGTAGGATCACTTAAGTGTGAGTATAAGAGAATGAAAAGAGCAGACACAACTATATAAGATATATCAACACACCCCTCAAGTTGGAGGGTAACTATTGTGTAATCCCAACTAAACGCCCATATATTTGAATAAAGTAGGGGGAAGAGGTTTTGTAAGGATCTCTATAACTTGATCACTTGTCATACTGTGAGGAGTGATGCTCTTCTTTTCTTTAACCAAGTCTCACCAAAAATGGCAGTCGACTTCAATGGTTTTTATGCTCTTGTGGAAGACTAGATTATTAGCTATATGTATAGCCACATGGTTGTCACTGTATAAAGTAGTTAGAGTTTGGACAGAAATGTCAAACTCAGTCAAAATACACCATACCCATTTTAGGTCATAACATACATGAGCCATAGCCTAATATTTTGTCGCAATGATGGTGCGAGCTAATAAATCCTGATTCTTACTCCACCAAGAAACTATGTTAGTGCCAATCATGACACAATAATAGGACGTGGACCGACGATCTTTACAATCACCTGCCCATTCTACATTTGCATATCCAGAATTGATATTACTTTGGAGTAGGACATTTGTGGAGCAATTCTCATCCAGGATAATTCTTTCGGTAACAAAGTATGAAATCACTACTACAGATATGACATAGGTTTTTCTAGAGAAACTGACACTGTTATCTTTAACATCGATTCATTAAAGATAAATGCCACAGTTTGACTAGATGAGAAAATATGGGTTGTGTTTTCTTTTTGTCATCGACCCCTTCTAAAAGTAATCAGTGCTACATATCACCCATGAAAATAAATTTTTGCACAAAAATTTTGCAAGCATTTCATTTGCCTCCACAAACCCTACATTGTTGATTCTTTAATAAATAACCGATGGGATAAAGAGGTACATACACCATGTGTCCCGTGGAAATCAGTTGGCATTTCTCGCCAGTTGTCTCTAGAACGACTGTTGTGAAAGATGTCTGTACCATGTGTTATGTGGAATTTTTCCCACCCCCACTTGGTGTTTCTCGTTGGTTGATCTAACCCAATTGATGACTTAGGTATCGATGAGTTGTAAGGTTTGACATTGATTATTTGTAGACAGTCAATGACAAACTTATCTTTTTTACTAGCAATTGTTTACTACAACCGACGACCTACACCCTAGCATGTCCATTATGTAAATAACTAATGAGGTAGGTCTTACTTAACCCTGTGAGAAATGCTATTACCCTCTTTCCCCTGCCCACATTTCTCCGTAAATAATGCTCTCGCGATTGTCTATTTTTACTTGTGTTTTTTTTCTATCTTCATAGATTCTCACCATCAAAACTTCCTCCTTTGTTTCCTCTATTGTTGCTTCCCCCTCCTCTAGTCGGTGTTACCTATGCTATTTCTCAACCCTCATTGCCTCTACTGACGCCTCTGTTGCTTCCTACTCCTTTGTTCGGTGCTCCTCCACTGCCACTACTGCTCGCGCCAACCTCTTCCAATGTCAGCCTCCTCCAACGATAGCCTCCTCCAAACAGGGGGCATCCTTCTTCCTCTCTTCCTTGCTCCTTTCTCCTCCCTCAGTTCTCCATCTCTCTTTTCCATCTCCTCCTTCCTCCTCTCTCTCCTTCCACTGCCTTGTGATTTCTTCTCAATATTGAGAAGAAATTGTGAGGGGTAGGGGAAGCAGGAGAGAGTAGGAAGTAGGAGAGGGGGGAGGAACATGGAGACTGATATAAATTGTTCAAAAAACTTAATTGTGACGAAATTGAAATTAATGGATTATTCAATATATATTGAATTGTATAAATAATGTCAAAATTATGATGAATAAATGGAGATTGTGATAAATTGTTAATGCTCAATATTTTTTATTTGGATGTATTAGGATTATTACATGCTCATAATGAAAGTATAACTTAGATGTGGAGAGAACAAAATTTGGGGCTCATTAATTATGTTTGTGACACCTAACTTCATTTGGATCTCATCTATTATCTAAGGATTACTCTTTCATGAATTTGACTCTAAATAACTTGAATTGACATTGTTGATGCTTATGTTGACTATATTTCTCAAATCATATGATTTTTCCCATTTAATTTGTAGATCCCCTAATAATTAGATCCCTTAATAAACTATGATGTATCACACTAAGTCTAAATGAATCCATGTTTTATTATGTTACATGATAATGAACATGCATGACCTAGTTTGAGATATTGAAATTAATATGTGAATAAACACTAATTTGTGAAATCGAATATGTAAATAAACTCTAATTTTTGTGTTCTTAATCTAAACTCTAATCTATGAAACTTATATTCAAAGTCTTAATTTCTAAATTGTGTTATTGACCTAGAAACCCATCTGAGATTTACTCATTAGGATTAAACCTTTGATAGTCCCCAATTTGGGACTGTTCTTGAGCACTTCATCTCACTTATGATGTAAGTGTATAATGCGTGTTCGATTTCAATAAATTTTAATAGCATCTCTATTTGTTTTCTCTGGGTACATATGTAGGTGGGTATTTTCCCACCTATATCGGTGTACTTGGAGAAATGTGGGGAAATGCTAACAAAATTTATTGAAATCAAATACGCATTACACACTTACTAGTGAGACAAAGTTCTAAAGAATGGGATTGGTGGTACACATTCATGAATGTGAATTCTACTAGATGATTAGGACTCAATTCAAACATTTTTTTTCTGATGTTAACTTTCTATCTAGAATTCAATGAGCTACTTGTATCCCATCTGATCATAGAAATGGATTGATCATGGATGTCTAAACAAAATCACTGCACTCTAAAGTTTATTAATGGTTGCAATAAGTTTGTAAGATTTTCAGATTAACATGTCAAACAACATAGAGATCGGTTATATTTCCCCTGTAGGAAATGTAGTAACAACCTAAAAGTTGATACTGTTGACATGATAAAAAATGATGTCATGTGCAATGGGATTGTACATGACTATATAGAATGGTACCGACATGGAGAGATTTGTAGTATGGAATCAAGATATGTTGATAGAGGTAGTTGTGTCAAAGAAAAATGGCTAACGATGTTGATGAGAACGAACCAATTAAAACAACATGGTTGATGTGATGCTAGATAGTGGGGGGTAAATGCTATAAACATACCTCCCTTATTTAGAAATTCTCTACATGATGTTGAAAATCATTATACTTAGGTTTTACTAAGTTTACGACGTTGGCATAGTGTTGAGATTATATACTATGAAGGCTAACAATAGATGGAGTGACAAAAATTTCACTTCTCTATTGTCTTTTTTGAATGAAATTCACCCCAAAGGAAATGAGCTTCCAATCTCAACATATGAAACAAAAAAGTTGTTGTTCCCAATAGGAAAGGAGGTTAAGAAGATACATGCATGCCCAAATGATTATGTGATATTTCAAAAGGTCTATATCGATCCGAAAGAATGTTCAAAATGTTGGACACCTAGGTTCAAAAGGACAACATCGGGTTTGACCAAAATTGAGTCTCTTTCCAAGGTG
Organism: Alisma plantago-aquatica; assembly: GCA_963693085.1. NCBI lineage: Eukaryota > Viridiplantae > Streptophyta > Magnoliopsida > Alismatales > Alismataceae > Alisma > Alisma plantago-aquatica. Next base: position 1,434,803,612 of record OY856411.1, on the reverse strand, counting down.
ATGTGGTATCTACCTATAATACAATGGTTTCAACGCTTGTTTGCTAATGCCCTAGATGAAAATAGTTTATCTTGTCATGCAGTAGTATAGTAAACAACAATGCTATGCCATGACATGTGTTTGATTCCCTACAATGGAAGAAGATTTATTTATTGCATCCTAAATTTGGAGAAGAAGTTAGGAATTTAAGACGTAGACTTTTTACTGACGACATCAATCCACATGGACCGTTAAGAATCCAACATAGCACTTCGTCTGTCATGATTGTTGTATGCAATCTTCCCCAGTGGTTGTGTATGAAGAATAAATACATCATGTTGTCATTGCTGATACCGGGCCCCAAACAAATTAGCAATGATACTGATGTTTAACTTCAACCTATGATTGATGATCTAAAGAAACCATGGGGAGAAGGTGTGATTACTTACGATGCTTTGCGTAGAGAGATGTTTAATTTATATTCTATGTTGTTTTGCACTATTAATGACTAACCTACTTATGGGAAGTTTTCTGGCTACAACGTCAAAGGAACCAAGGCATGCCCTATATGTGAAAATACATATTATATCAAACTAAAACATGATGGTATGCATGTATATCTTGGTCATTGAAGGTTTCTGCCAAAGGTACATTCTTATCGAAAGTTGCACAAAACATTCAATGTCTCAACTAAGGAATGGAGTGCCCCTAAACCTTTGTTAGAGGAAGATGTTTATGCAAGAGTAAAGAACATTGTAAATAATTTTTGTAAGAGATCATGTACTACTCCCATAGGTGAAAAGTTTTTATTCAAAAAGAGGTTTATATTCTGGGATCTTCCTTATTGGAGTTCTTTGAAAGTTCAAGACTGTATGGATGTCATGCATGTTGAAAAAAATATTAATGATTGCATTATCAACATTCTGTTGAATATACTTAGTAAGACTAAAGATGGCATCAAATCCAAAATGGATCTACATTAAATGAGTATAAGGAAATAATTAACAAAAAAAGTTACCAATGGTCATTGCACATATCTACCTCCTACTTGTTACACCTTGTCTACAAAGGAGAAGAGAACTTTTTGTGAATGCTTGCATAATGATAATGTACTGGGGGATACTCAGCTAATATTTGTAGATTGGTATCAATGAAATATATGAACTCTTCAGTTTCATGATTGTCACACACTAATGCAACATATATTTCATGTGGACATTCGATCTATCCTTCCTAAACATGTAAGGTTGAAATCACTAGGCTTTAATTCTTCTTCAACACTCTATGGAGCAAAGTAATTGATTCTGAGATTCTAGATAAGTTGCAAAGAGATGTGGTCATTACCATGTATCAACTTAAGCAATATTTCCCCCTTCATTCTTTGATAGTGTGGTACATTTAGTCGTCCATTTGACTAGGTAAGTGAAAATGTTGGGTCCAATTTTCTTGCATTGGATGTATCCTTTTGAGCAGCACATGAGTGTTTTTAAAGGTGATGCTCAGAATTGTTGTCTCCTTGAAGGGAGTATCATTGAGGGATGTATTACTAGGGAGGTTATGGAATTTTGCAATGACTTTTTGAGTTGCAATAGAACTCCTGTGAATACCTTGAATCTTGATGTATATTTTGGAAAAGGTATTTTGGGAACATATACATATCAGTCATGAGAAGTGGGAACAAGGACACTTGTGTGTTTTACACAACATTGATGATGTGGGTATTTATATCATTGAACACACCAACGAGATAAAGACAAGTTATCCCTGAGCCAATTGAATGTGGGTTGCTAGAAAGCATAATCAGACACTTATTAGGTGGTTTGAAAATAAAGTATTCAATAGACTATCTCAAATACTAAATAATGTTAGAGAAACTATCAATTGGCTTGTGTATAAGCTGCTTTCATATAAGCCAAAGACCCACGTTAGATCATACCAAGGGTATGACATAAATGGGTTTTCATACTACACAAAACGTCAAGATGATAAAGGTGTCATCCAAAATAATGGGGTCACCCTTCATGCATCTTCATTGTATTTTATTAATGCCAAGGATAAGAGTCCATATGAAGGAAAGATGTCTTATTATAGTGTCATTGAAGACATATGGGAAATTGACTTCACAGAGTTTAGAGTTCCATTATTTAAGTGTAAATGGGTTCATAACAACAAAGGAGTTGTAGTTAAGGAACATGATTTCACAATATTAGATATTGAGTGGATAGGTGGAAGGATGAACACTTCATCAGGGTATCACATGAAAAACATATATTTTATATTGATGATCCGGAAAAAGAAAACTAGCTTGTTTTTCTTCATGGGAAAAGATAGTTCATTTCAGATCCTATAGATCAAGAAGAGTACTATGACAAGTATGATGACTCTGGTCCATTTTTGTTGGCTTACCAAGTGTAAATGTTGAATGTAACACTAATGACTATACATGTGAAGATCACACAAAAGGGAAGTTTAAGGTGTATTTTTCATATGTGATCTGGCTTTCTTTGCATTATATAACATGTTTATTTGTTTATATGTGATCTAAATTTTTCATATGTGATCTGAATTTTTATATGTGATCTAACATTTTACATATGTTTACTTTTGACTATGTAGATGGCATATCAGTAGAAGCACAGTGATCCCGAGCGTGAGGATCCTCAACATCCTGACCAAGGTGATGATGGTGCTGATAAATCAAAATGTAAGGGAGTTAGAGGGATAGGTGTGATGAAAGATTATACAAATAGGAAAGGGAGGAAGTGTGTCATTTAATTCAATGAAGGAGGCACACCACTTGCAAAAGAGTTTGTCAACTACTTTGGGGTCCTTGTTTAAAGGAAATGTTCTCCCCTTGTTAAGGGTTTGAGACAAGTGAGTACGACCAACAAAGACCTCAAATGGAGTAAGTTAGAGGTGATATAAATGTATTTACATTTTTATAGTATTATGATGTTCTTTCTTTTAACATTTCTAAATAGTAGTGAATGATGAAACTTTTTAGGGCTGGTTGCATCACAAGTATGTTATCCAACTTGTCAAGAGAAGACATAGAGATTGGTAAACAATCCTCACAAGAGACTACATCTTTGGAGGAAAGAAGGATCACGATCCCAATATTAAATGGAACTATAATGATAAAAATGATTGGAAGGAGTTTGTTGAGGGGAGAAATATAGATGCATTCAAGGTATTGAATTAATTACATTTTTATGATTTCATATGGTTTCTTAACAATATTCTTTATTTAATTAATTGCATCTTTATTTATTTTTTGGTTACATAACAATATTTCTTTATTGAATTAATCAGATCCTTCATAACACTCAAATAGATAGGCGTGATAAGAATGTGCACTACCATCAGTTGGATTCATGTGGTTATTTTAAACTTTGTCTAGTGATAGAGCAACAACAAAGGCAAGAAAGGGACTTCTACTTCTAATTCTTCCACTACTAAATTTTCCAATTCTTCTGGAAGATTTCCTCACTATATGGAGTGGATAGATGTGAGAAAAAATAAATATGGAGAAATCCTTGTCCAAGGAACATGGGAGGTGGCTTAAAAAATGGTAGATTTTTTCATCTCACAATACATCCATTTATTTTTTTCACTAGATTGTTAAGTTTTATTGATTATTTCGTTTTGATGATAATTAGTTGGGATGGGTGCCCAAACCAAGGAAGGCAAGTTCACCCCTCATAACACACATGATGAATTGATGGTTGCTCTAGGGACAAAAGAGTTTCCTAGACATGTTAGGGGTTCTAGAGCAAGGTATGGGATGCAATATTTTTTTGTGCATCCCAACAAAAGTGCAAACAATGAAAGAAAGGGGAAGTAGACAATGAGTATGTGTAGAGATTGATAGATGCAACCTTGGAGATTTCAAGGCTTCTTAAGTAGCACAAGCTTCTCCAACATTCACATAACATATTCATCACTCGCCACAGAGTCAATCGGGAGTAGTCCTTCAGACCTGCATGGCATGTCTAGGGTAAGATTCTATTCAAGTCAATTTATATATACATTATGATAAAATAATCCCTCAAGTCAATATTTATTTTTGTCAATATAAATTTGTGTTACATAAAATTTTAGGTCGCTAGAAAATGTTATATTTCCATCAATGTTCCCTGACACAACGTCAAGGTAGATGTTGAGGATTCTATATCTAATATGGTTCGTGGTATCCCCCTTCCTACTGATCACCATCGTGTGAGAGTCATACACGTATTTCCAACAATGGGAGACACACCAGGATGCCATCACAGTTTCAGAGATAGAAAGTATATTTACTAAGTGGGCCACACGACTCGTTAGATTTCTTCAAGTGTGATAAATGTCCATTGAAATTTATAATAAATAATTAAAATCTAATATGAGAACATATATATTCATGCAACCCGTAACTGCTAAGAAGTCCCATAGGGTTCCAAAGCCTATCCCCCCACATTTTTCTATAGGAGTTGTTGACTCCTTAGGCCCTAGCTGCAAGATGTTGACAAGATGGTTAGACAATATAGAAGAAACAAATACCATGGTGGTCAGCCTTGGGGAGGAGATTCTAGGTATAGCACACAACATTATTACAGTGTTACCAGATGTTTTTGAGCTATTTTAGCATGATTGGTTGAACACATCAGTGATAAAAATTTAGATATGATTAGTCTGAATACCCCGTCATATGTGAAGAATTGTTTATTGTTTCCTATTATTAACTGAGTATTTGAATGAATATATATATATATATATATATATATATATATATATATATTGTTCAGTCATTTGTATTATAGGACTGCTAATTTCAAAATAGTAAATGTGGGATTTCTGAAACCATAATTGTTTAGAGATGTACTTAGAGGTTTGAGTGATGCCAAAGATTATGTGACTACCGCAATGTAGTTTTTTTGTGCTTGCAAGAATGTGGTCTTAGTTCCCTTAAACATTATGTATGTTTTGGGCTTGTTGTTTATATGTCTAAGTTATGAATACATTTGTTGTGTAATTTAATTTTTATTTTAATTACCTTCTATTCACTCAGAAATAAGTATTTTGGTAGTTGTTAGTGATTTTCCCCTAGACTTGGACTGCGTATTTCTTTGATCCTTCAGGTGTCAAATTGACACCAAATGAGGGACACCCAATAAAATTTGTGATTCATGTGTAAGTATAGTTTTTTAGTTCCCAACATAGTTGTTAGTATTTTCATCATATGACAGATGACTAATGCAACATATCTGTTAATTTAAATTATAGGGGTGTAAAAGGGTTCTGTAGCGATGGAGGGAAAATATATAAGAAAAAGAAATTAATAACTTGGAAGAGTGTTGATGTATGTAGTCTTCTCATTGCAATTGTATAATATATGACCAACACTGCTTAAGTATACTTATTAATGTAATTGTATATCTACAAGGCCCTATACAAAAGAATGACTGGGCATGCACATATTACATTAAGTTGTGCATGCACATCATTGTCACTCACGTGGAACATATCAAATGTATAGAGAACGTAAGTTATTAGTCTTGGATCTAATTAATGAAATAGACTTATTTGATATTACAAATAATCAAATCTAATTATAAGTTCCATTCTCTTTGTAGTTTCTTGAGAATACTAAATCCCATACATTGGAGCAGCTAAATGACCTACATGAACAATGGGTTGATTGATATTTATTTTAGTTTAAACTTTCATGTTAGAATTTTGTTTGTTATATTATTGTACATTGTGGGACTTCAAAACTGAGATGGAAGCTGATGTAGATATGCATAGGTGCATGTATTGAATGTGAAGAATGAGGAAGAGAATGATGTGAATATGTGCATTGATGTATGAAATTAAAGTGTGACTGAGAAATGAAACAATTGAGTTGTGAGTTTGTGGATTTGTGTGCATTTAAAGTGGAAACATGATAGAATGTGTGGCATCTTTGTGTCTTTTTTGTATATATATCGTTTCGTGTAGGATCTTAGGCCTGTTGTTAAGCTGTGATGATTGGAGTGGCCTATAGTTCTTCAGAACTTTTAGTTTTAAAGAACTGTAGGTAGCAAACATGCTAGTCACCCAACAGTATATCTGCAGACCTACTATATAAAAAATATAGACATTTATCATCAACTTTTTGTAAATAACTGACTATATATACATTCTACATCGGTTATTTACAAAAAAATGATGAGGTTGATATGAAAGTTTCACTATCCAATCACTGATAAAACTGACATCAAGTTATTTGGTGTCAATTATTTGTCATTACCCAAATGAAGAGGAAATTTTAACACCGTCAGTTGTTTTTCTTACAACTAATGAGGATAGATCAAAGGAGACGACAAATATGTCTTCCACTTCCATTACATCGTCAGTTCTGCTGTAATGTAGAACCGATGATGAAAAGTATTTTCATCGATTTTGTGAATCGATGAAGAATGGATTGAGTTTTAGCTTCATCCAATTGGTTGTTGGTCTAAAACTGGTGTAGTTTGCCTAAAATAACTAACACCATATTCCCATTCTTTAGTAGTGATTGAACACTGAACCAATGGTCCTAGAATGGTTTACACAAGTTTTGGTTGACCATACCAACATCATAGGTAATATATGATCAAGTAATAGTCAAGTAAATTATCTAATTAAATATTAGGCAATACTTCTTTGGATAAGTAAATAGTTCTCCTTCATGAATAGGCTTTGTATGATAGTCCATCAGAGTAGGGGCTAGTTTTCCCTATGTAATGTTGGTCTCTTGAAGCATATCCAATACATAGAATCACTGTGACAAGATGATCCCTGAGACTGTGTGGAGGACTTCGATTCTGAGGAAATAATGCAGGGTGCCCAAGTTCTTTATGTGGAAATATTCCTGGAATGACCATTTCAGCTAATATAACCCCATCATATCATCATCGGTAATGATGATTCCATCAACATAGACAAAAAAAGAATATGACCTTTGAAGGACTTAGAGAAGAGAAAGGAGTGTTCGATGGCTGATATCTAAAAGTGATGTTGTGTAAGAACATTGCTTAACTTGTTGAAACAGACCCATGGAGATAGTTTCAGACCATATATAGATCATTGGAGAAAACACACTTTGTGAGAAGATGCCCCTCAACAATGAAACCCGTTGGATGTTGCATGTAGACTTCTTTCAGGAGATCTCCATGAAGCAATGCATTTTTTATGTTGAGTTGATAGAGAGGACGGTCGAGGTGAGATGCAAGGGGACAAGGATGTGAACGAAGGCAATCTAGTCACTGGAGAGAATTTCTCAAAGTAATTTATGTAAAAAGTTTGGGTGGATCCCTTGGCAACCAAGTGTACCATGACTTGTACAATAGAGCCATCCAAACTTGTGCTTGATAGAGAAAACCCATCAACAACCTACAACAATCTTTCATGATGGTTGGATCACAATATCCCATCTCTTATTGTTGTGGAAAGCTTTTATTTCTTCCATCATCAAAACTTTCAATTCAAGATGACACAGAGCACTTGTTGGACACTTAGAAATGTATGTTGTGTCCTGGGTTGTATCAAAGGAGGAGACATGAGAAGAAATACATATTAGACAACAAGTGCAAGAAATAGGATGCTTTCTAGTGTAGGAACATACACCTTTGAGTAGTGACACTAGTAGTCTGGATTGGTCTAGAAATAACAATGATGATGTAGGTGCATCCGATGATTCATCTACCATGCATCGATTTGGGGGTGATGGTAGTGGTGGGGGTGGTGTTGGTGGTGTTTATGGGATGAATGGATCATGCATTGAGCCCATAGTATTAGTTGATCTATGAGGGGTGAGGATGATGAAAAGAACGTTTCATCCTCATGAAAGATGACATTTGCAAAGATTTATACTCTGCCGTATCTAGGGACAAAATATTTCTACCCTTTTTGAGAAAAATGATAACCGAGAAACATCGTTCAAATAGCTCGAGGGGGTGGAGATTCTCAACCTTGGGATAAAAGTATGAACAAAGGTGACACACATATAAACCAGAGGTGGTAGTGGAAATTTTGTGGATTCATGGTAATGAATGAGTGTGCTTCCTGGGAATAGAGGAAGGTAAGTGATTTATAAGAAAGCAAGCAGTGAGGACCACATAAAACCAAAAATTGTTAGGTAATCTATCATGAGTGAGAATAGTGTGTATTATCAAGTAGATTACAATTTTTACATCGAGTGATGTCCTTTTATAGTGGAGAGTATGCAGACGAGTGTTAATGAATCATCCCTACTTCACAACAAAAAGAGGCAACAAACTTTTGCGTATATTTTGAGGGAATTGTCGATTTGAAGAATCTTAATAGAGGTTGAAAATTGAACTACAACCAACTTGTTAAACTCACTAATTAGGGTAAGAACTCCTTAACAAGTCTAAAGTAAATAAAATAAAGTCATTCTATAGAAATCATCCACTAACTTAAGAAAGTATCTACAAAAATTGTAACTAATAGTCCTGAATGGACCACAAATATGAACATGTTGTGAACCAAATTAAACATATGGGATGACGGTTTAGAGGTATGGGCCAAGAAGTAAGCACAATGGTGTTTATTTGTCTAATAGACATTACAACAAATAGAAGAACATGAAGATAAAGAACTATCTAATAGTTAAAGCTTGTCTAATGGTAGATCCTTGTGACGTAGGTGCAATTGAAGTGGTGTGCATGCAAGAAGGGTACGTAGTAGGCTTTAAGGTAGGGAGAAGTATTAGATATCAACCAAGTGTACTCCCTTACTAATCATCATCAATTTCCTCTTATCCCATAAAATAAAATCATACAGACCAAATGTTACAAAACATCAGAGGGAATAAATATTTTTACTATATAAATTAGATTGTATGGAATGTTTGGAACTAAGTGGACAACATTCAACTTGATTTTGGAGGAGATAGGAATAATATCACATCAAGTTACTCGTCTAACCAACCCATCTGCCTTGGTGACAGATGAATGAGGGATAAACAAACAGACGTGGTTAGAAGATGCGTTATACCTATCATATGTTGCATCGTAGCTGATTCTAAAATCTAGTTAGAACAAGAAGCAAGCATAGAATCCCCTATGGGGGCTTGAGGAGAGGTGGCTAGGTTGGAAGAAGAAGCTAAAGTAGGTAAATTCCCATATTTCCATTTAGAGGAGGATTTTTTTGGAGTGAAGTGAAGTGGTAGAACCAAGTGTATTATGCATCTTGTAGTAGACACTTATATGACTCATTGGATAAGGAGACATCATAGGAATTGGATGATGCTGGTAGGGAGGGAGAAGCTTGGTTGATGGGTGGGGTTGGAGCCTCGGTGATGTGGGAACACCCTATGGAATGTATACGTTTATAATGGGCTAGATAGCCATGCTTGAAGTGACATACCTCCTCTGTGTGGCCATGAGTGCCACAATAGGTGCACTTGTGTCATTCTCCTTGTTCTTGGCCACATCATCTAGTAGACACAATCAACACTTGGGGAAGCTCAGATACATCACCGGGAGGTATTCAAGGAGAGAGAATATTAGAATCTGAAAGATGAGTGTAGTCTTGGTCCACTGACAGGAGTGTTTTTCCTACAAGTAGAAGTTAGCAAATAGTAGCATAGTGGGGGTGTAGGTCATTGAGGAAGCAGCCAGTCAGAAGAGTCTCCCGCTCCTTGGCGACTTCAACAAAATTTATTAGATATGAAGTCAACCTAGATTTCCAAGGCCTTCATGGCATTAAAATACTTGGACAAGGATTGTTCCCCTTGTTCTTTGGAGAAGATCTTGTCCATGTTGTTGTACATGTGTAGATAGTTGTCCTCCTGTGAAGAACTACTTCATGTCCTCCCAAATAGTCCTATAATTCTAGTGTCACATGTACTTTACCATCACCTCTGGTTCCATGCATGCCTACACCCACGAGACCACATGATTATTTCCTATCACCCATGCATCGTCGGGAACCACACGCAAGTCATCAGTGATAATGAGTTTGTCATGGAATTGGAGAATTTTTTTGACAACATTCATCCAGAGAAGAAAGTTTTTTTAATGATAGATATATGTGACATATTGCCGTAAACAATAATCGGCTTAGAAACATCACTCAGGATCAAGTAAGTAAAGTACTAAATGTAATGGAAAGATACAATCACAAAGAAAAGTATTAGAATGTAGCAAGATTCAAATAGAAATTAATGAATAGAAATGTACAACATTAAAAATAATAGAACATTAAATAATAGAATGAAAAATCAATAGAGAGATGAGTAGAATTGTTGGAATGAAATTTAGTAGGATAAAGATAGTACTACAAGAATGAAACTCGGTAGAAGAAGGAGTGGTACTAACAGAATGGATCTTGAAATGAAAATAGAAAGTGCTACCAAATTAATTACACTGTAGGATAGATGAACGTTAGATCCCAAATTTTGTGAAAAATCACTCATCCATATGGATTACGATGACCACATGGAGAGGAAGAAAAAATAAATCTTTGCCCTTTTTTGGTGCTTTATAAATCAGTGAAAGGTCTTTCTAACCTACTATACTTATATGTATATATCAACCATATTGAACTAGAACATAGATGAGAATATAGGGGAGAAATAATATAGCCTTATGGATTGTCTGAAGAAAGATGTTACAACTTGCTATCAGTGGGTAGGGTGGTGCGTGGAGGGAGGGTGGAGGGAGACAAGTGTGAGAGATTGATGGGGGTGAGTAGAGGAGAGGGGTGGTGGCGATTGGTAGTAGGTGGCAGTGCATTGGTAGTGGTGTGGAGGGGCAACAGTCATCATGTGTGAATGAAAGAGGGAAAAGAAAAAGAAAGGAGAGGAAAGGGTAGGATAAAAACCCTACTTTGTATACCATGTAGAAAGGAATGTTTATCAAGTAATTGAAAAGAGAGTACATAACCTCATATATATATGAGTGATTCTACTTAAGTGGGTCATAGGAGCTCCACTTAAGTGTGAGTATAAGAGAAGGAAAAGAGCGGACACAAATCTATCAGATATGACAACACACTTAAAGGCTGTGATGATGAATAGATCAATATTGTTGTTTGTGATACATATGTGGAGAGGGTGATGGAAATGGGGTGGTCAAATGTAAGAACCACTAGAGGAACATTCCTCACCTCAAAGAAATATAAATAGGATTTTGGATTTTTTTTTGTAATGGGATAGATTTTTTCTAGTGAAGCCAATTGTGTTGCGATAACTATTGGTAGTTGTTCTTCTAAAGGTGAAGGGTTGATGATTTTTTGAAGCCCTTTTGTTTTTTATGGTCCATAAGTTGTGGCCTCTTTTTGATGGACGTATAGCATGTTCCATACATTATAAAGGCATAAGATATCATATAGGGGGAGGGTATACATGGTGTTTTGTTTTTTTGTTTGTTACTTTCTACATTGTGTACATGGGGGTGGTACACTTAGGATACTCTTTCATGTTTCCTTTTGGGTGGAGTTCTTTTGGGGGTCTATGGTGGTGATTTGATTGGGTCTAGTTACAACCCTTTGAGTGGAGTAGGTGCTTCTTATTGATTCTAATGAAGAATCAGATGAATGCATATCCTATAGTTTAATAAAAAAATATGATTCTACAACTTATTTAACATTTGAGAAAATAATTGCATTGTCACGCTAATTTCTTATCATTGATTACTCATCACAACAATTTATCACAATTAGAAATGAGTGATTTGTAGAGATTGTCGATCGTTGTGAATATGAAAAAATAATGTAAAATAAGAAATGTTGATAGCCGCACATTCGGAAAAGCGATTTATACAAATCATTCTGGTATTCCTTATTTCCCATTGATGCTCAAGAAATCTCCGCCCCTTTCCAAATGGAATATTAATATGATTAAATAAATAATTTTTTTTTCAAATGGATAACTTCGAAATATTGGAGTGATATATTTTTAAAGCACATCCAATATAAGTTGTACTCATCCAAGACAAGTAATTGGCCTTTGTCGTAGAGCATTGTAAAAATGTCAATTACAAAGGGGTAAATGTAACTCATATGTACTTATTTTCAATGTGTGTATATTTTCATGTTGGGGATGGGAATCATACTATATTGGATTGACCCATACAACCAACACATTATGGTTAAAATTGTGACAAATTTTTTGACCCATTGCTATTCAAATTAGGTCAAGGCCTTGGTAAACCCAAAACTAAAAAACTTAGATACAATAAGCATATTGTGAAACTCTAAACCATAGTTTACCCTAATTTTAGTCTAATCATGTTTGATAGTTATAATTCAAATTTTGATTAAGTACTAACACCAATTGGTAAAGTATAATCTCTAATTTTCTTTTGATTACACTTTGGTGCCTTGATTTCAAGTTTCCCTACAAGTTGTTAATTGGAAACTCATCATAACATGAGAGATTATTTGCAAACATTGTGTAAAATATTTAAATTCATGACTTCCGTCATATTCTTTCTCTATTAAGCCTTGAAATCAATTGTTTAAGAGATAACTCTAATTTGACCTCAATTGTACCTCATTTTCGTAGAATTTTTGTGATGTGATGTATGTTTGGGGACTACTATGAAAATTCACCATAATTGAGGAACTAAATGCAAAATTGTGTAAAAAATATATTAGAATATGCACTCCTTCATAGTCTTCCTTAGTTGGTCAAATTTTGTCGTCCTTTGAAATTCCTTGCTTCCCAGCCTTATCCCTCGCCTAAGTGGGTGTAAGGATGTGGAGGATTGATAGTATAGCCATGAGTTTTGATAGATTTGTCCCTATCCAACCTCAATATCTAGGTTGTCGAGGTTCCCTTGGTGAATATGTTTTGAGATGGAGATCGACATGTGGCTAGGTAGCTAACAGATGAGTGTCTAGATAGGTGGTTGAGAGGGCAGCTCCACACGTCTTTTTTTAATATAAATAAGAGCTTCTTTGGACCATGATAATATAAGTCTTGAGCTTTGATAGCTCTTGGGAAGTTATCATTCAATAGTAAACTTCTATATAGATACGAATATCGTAACCTTGACACCCTTGATGGAAAACACCCAGATAGACTACCTTTTTCCCGTCAATAGTCATGATAATCTCAAGTTGTTGTTCTTTTCTAGTACTTTCTAAAGCAATTTTGAAAACCTTAGAAACCTACTAGAACCAAAAGGGAGACCAGAAGCCTCAGTCACTAAGCTTGGAGGATGATAAGTTTGCTTTGTAGGTTTCTTAAAGCTTGTGCTTGCATGTCCATGCATTTTTAGACCATGTAAGATCTACCTTACCATATCACTTTTCTTGTTGTCATTCCTCTTTTATTTTTCCTTGGATGAGATCCATTGACATCCATGGTGGGATTAGTCTCCTACTGCTAAAACCACACATTTCTTAGTTGTAAACCTAATTGTTGGTAAATCTAGCTAGATGGAGATTTTAATGGGATCATGAAGGCTGATCTACATGATCTTGATGAGGAGGAAACTTCCTACATATTGCTTACCCTCCTCCTTGAATCATGCATACATAGGAAAACAAGAGGAAAATGCTTAGATCCTATCTTAATTCCTAGAACTTTCTCTATGTGCCTAAATGCATAATCTTTGTGAACTGTTTTGTGACATTATGAACTAATCACAATTTTCCTTGCCTTTCATTACCTTTAGTGATGATCTATAGTGCTAATAACATACGTTCTTGTAACATACTAAATTTCAGTCACCAAGTCTATTTTGAGCTATAATATATTTATTTCATCACACAATAACCCAAATTCTATTCTCTTTAATTAATATTTCAATTTCATTTTGATACTATTGAAGGGTGTGTACACAAGAATTATTACTATAATGGACATATTTGATTAGTTCAGGGCCTGTATTTGTATATGTGGATTCAATCACAAGTCATTGATTTTGAAATCTAATTAGAATGAAGATATTCTATTTTAAATTATTAATGGAATCTGAATAGTTAGTTACACTTTCATCTTATTATGTAGAGTAATATTTTTAAACATTAGTGATATGTGGACAAAATTGCAAATAAATAGAGGTATCTAGTAGGATTTGACAAAATTTGAACTAGTTATCTAACAAGACTTTTAATTGGCAAGGCTAAAAGAAAAAAGGGAGATCATGTCACCCCCTCCAAAATGATGGTTCCTTAGAGATCATAGAGGAGCATAGATGTTGACCATTTGCATCCTATTACTCAAGTAACTAAGATGGGTCACAACCTCATCATCTTCATGACGTCTCCCTTATTCAAAACTACCTTAGCTCCATTCCAACATTACACAACTTCCTTTGCATAAAACATATAGAAGAAAGTCTACAAATGTAGCAGTAAACATGTGACATTAGCGCTCAACCACCATCATACCACCTCGTCCATACAAGAGGTGATCTAAAACCCAACCACCATCCTCCTTGCATATTCACCTTGGTCCATAAGCCAACTAATCAACTACTATTGCCTCTAAGCCTCACAATATTGTTGTTGATTAGAGTAGGTTTAAAACCTACATGCAAGTCTCATGGACTGAAACCACTAGTCTCATCAACCCTACTCCTCTTCATTATCTACTCCTCACCACCACTATCATAGACCCAAACTCATTGGTTAAAGGTATGTTGACATCCTAAGTTTCCACAAAACTCCAAACCTAGTCACTAATATTCAGCTACACTACAACCTTTTCTAGAGTATCGACAAAAATATCACCTACAACTTCATAATATTCACTGGATTCAACTCCACCAACACCCTGATAGACTAGATGATTATCTTGTAGGGAAATTGGGTGCATATATAGGTAGCAGAAATAAAAAAATCAGATGCTCATTTCCCAAAACAACAAGATCAAGTCAACAACAATGTTTCTTGGAAGGAAGGATTGCAAGGTTATACCTGGTCCTAGAGCATGTCCAATGACATTACCCTTGTAGAAGTATTCTTCTTCATCAGGCAGCAACACACTCCTTCAACCACATCAATACTCAAATAGTCGTCTCCACTGGCCTCCTACTACAACACCAAGGAAGAAGGTTGACGATGTCCTCCTAGAGGTAGACAATGGTGTCCCACTTCTAGAATATTCCACTTAGACCACCTGGAACTCCAAGTTGCACTACTAGAGACAACATGAAGGAGTTGTCCCTTTTAAATGTCAACCTGATAGTGCTAATTCACTCTCCCTCAGTTGTCTCTACCTTGCTATCCCTCCCTTTATCGGGTAGGGCTTGGTTAGACTGTCTATTGGTTACCACAACCAGAGAGGACAAAAAATATCAGAGGCAATTGTCGTGTCTAGGAAGCCCACATACCTTTCTATTTATAGGAGAGATTGGATCAGGGTTCCCAATCATTGCGGCAGTCAATCGAACCTAATTTACAATTTTTTAAGAAACTTCACCCAACAAACTGTTCAGTTTGCATGCCCAATCGGTCAGTTGGCATGGCAAACTATTCGTTTCATTCCAGGAACCGGTCATTTACAATTTTAATGTTCTAAATCAAATTGGTAATCAATGCACAATAAATACTAAGTACAACATCAACATCAATCCTTGTTCTAATCAAATTGGAAACCGAACTGGGAAACCCAGATAGTGAACCGACCGACTGACATAGTGAAACAACCATTTTACAATTGAAATGGTCGCTTCACTTGTCCAGATCAGGAAAAGTTCAAATAATATTCATTTCAATGACCTGACACTCCAATAGATTGGTTCAACACTTGATCTGGTTGATTTAGAGTCCACACAGTCAAATTTGAACTTTAGTTGATTGATTGAATACCAAAACACCTTTAGTATTCAATATAAACATCATTTGTGAATATACTCCTTTAATCCAACTATATCCTATGTGTGTGACCCTATAGCTCCAGCATTACGTTGGCAGTGAATGTTCATAACAATCTTGTAACATCACAAGCAAAGAGTGGCATCTAGAACCACATCATTGCTACCTAAGTAATTTAGAAAGTTGGAGAACAACTTCAACCTACAATCCATGATTAGTGTTACCGTGATCGTGTAGTTCCTTTGTCAATGATATCCATATTGAATTGGAGGTGTAGAATCATCATCCTCTCAACGTTCAATCCATGTTCCTTGAACTACATAAGACTGTCTAAGATGCACGTCAGCTCACACATCACATAATAAGTCACATGAGTATGGCCATACATTTCTCAGACTCACTTATCAAAAGGCATGTATATCATTATCCTATAGGAGGGACAAATCCCATCTACATCACTCACACTCTATCCCCATGTGTCATAGTGCACCCAATCATCAACGTTATTATAACCCTTATACAGGATCATGTTGGATGATGTCAAATTACAAGAATGACATGTGATGAATGTAGTGACTTTAGGTCTAAGAACCAAAATCACCAACTATAACTATGAAAGTCGATTCTAACTACCATCCCATGGTGTCCATGTATCACTCTCATGTCTGTAATGACCCTCACTTTTGAGTGTCTAAAAGAGCTTAAAGTCAAAAATCATTACTCATAAATTCAAGGATCAGATTCAAGAAATAATACAGATCAGTAACGATTCCATTAATGAACAAATATTTACACATTTTCATAAAAAGCTCCTCAAAGGAGTTACATAAATTTTAGAAAGAGTTAACATGTACATGTATGATGATATCCCGTTATATCTAAACCTTCATGAATTACTTTAGTATCTTCAACATATTTATCTATAATATCATGTCCATGAATCAAGTATACTTGATACCTAAAATTCCAACAAACAAATACACGGTCAGTATATTTCTATATTGGTGCATGGGTTCATCCAAAAATCACACCAACACATATAGGCAAACATCTTTATCTTGCACATAAGAACATAAACTTGTTTTCATATTCTAACCCATATATGGTCTACTACCTCAGGTGTAATCACTGTCTCTCTGGTACTCGTGTGCATTACCCTTAAGATTAGTCTAACCTAGGGTACATAATATTGTTATTTACTTTAAATGATGCTCACAAGAACTCTATAATTTTGCAAGAAGTAAATAAACAAGCAAGCAGTTTATCATTCATTCAATCTCATCGTGAAACCTCGACAAACTCAGGATTCGATACATGTATTCATAAGCATAACCACGTACCTTATGTCACCACGGAAATCATGCAGAATATATCATTACTTTTAGAGTGCATCCAAACATCAAAGCACGAACGTATTCAATTTGAAATATACATACTACATATGTGTCACTATGTACTCACATTTCTATAATCAGATCTAGATGTGCTCCTAAACTAGGGTTTAGTGTTATCTCATATTTGGACTAGGGATTAGGGTTACAAACCCTAATTCCACCATATCATGGTTTCTAAGGTTACAAACCCAGTTATGCATTTTAGGTTAAATCCTAATTATCATCTTAAGCATATTAAACTATTCATGATATCTAGATCACATTATTAGCATTAGATCATAACAAGATGTCAACATTGGTTTTAAAATCCTAAATCAACATGTACATGATTATTAATCTAGGAACGTTAATCATTCATCATTATTTGGGATTTCGTCATTATACATAGCAAGATCAGGTATTAGCTTAATATGAACGAATCTATTCAATTAAGCATCAGATTAAGGCAAATCTAGGTTTTTCAATTATATTAACCACATTTTAACATGTATTGCATATACGTTTGGAATGGGAAGCTTATTTAGACTCATATTATATTTTATTCAGGTTCCTCTCATTTTTCTAATCAAATTGGTATATAATCTTGCCATATTTGGACATTCCTAGCATTTTCTGTAATTAAAACAGGATGTATAGTTTTTACCTCGCATCCTGACGACATGTCTCCTCCCTATTGGTCAGCGCTTATATTGACTCAGCACCATGCTAGGATGTGGTTTACTCCCTGGTTCATCCCGGGACCGGCCGCAACTCTACGGGGGAACGGTACATCTCTGAACCAACCATACCTGCTGGTCCACTACTAGGGCTGACCCGACGTCCTCATCTCCTCACGAGGCTCCTTCTGCGCAGACCCAGCGCGGGCGCACCGATGCAACTCACAGGCACCTAGTCATGACGTCCAAAGGTGGAGTTGCCTTGCTCTGTCCAGCATGACCCCCACCACAACATCTACCACCATCCTAAACATAGCCAACACTTCCTCACCAGTCTACTTTCCCCTACGACCGTCTGTGAATGACATTTCTCAACATCTGGGTCACGCTCTACAATGCCCTCTACGGAGCTGCATGTCCAATGCACTGGACTCAGTGGCTGACTTCCTGAGTAGTGAGTGGTGCACACCTAAGGAACACCTCCAAGTTATCCTCTCTCCGTTGAACTCGTCAATGCCCCTCGCACAGGCTACATCTTCAGCATGACGTGGTGCTTTAGCACCCTGTTGGCACCATGATTACCCAACATCGAGCCTCCTGTAGCTGGGGGTGTCATCCTCAACCATCTTCTTCGGCGCCAAGCTCTCAACCTCATAAGGTCGCTCGCTTTTTTCCCTCACGTGGCCTCGTATGCACTAAGCTACTGTCGGCACCATATCTAGTTCTCCTTACCAAAAAGCTTCTCCCTCATAAGAACTCCCTTCCTTCCTCACTAGCAGCCCCGCTACCTTGCCCATAGATCATGATCCTCCCTATGGGTCATGCATAAAGGGACAGAAGAGAACATAAGGGTTTGGGTCATCCCTACCAAAGATACCAAGGATACCGAGGAACCAAAGAGATCAATCATGTAATCTTTATATACAAAACAAATAGGAAGTCCTTCACTAGTCCTGCCTCTTTGGGGCTTCTTTCCTTCTCCTCTCTTGGCGTACAAGCAAGATGCCAAAAGGGAAGGCATATTATAATTAACTTTCCCATATGAACTAAAAGATGTCCTTTTATCCGACAACTAATATTATGGGAAATTAAAGAATAATACTCAAAGAGATACATCTCTCCTTCTATCCTTCCTTTAAAACTCTTGTCTTTATCCTTATTAATCCAATAAGTCATCAAAGAAAGTATGACACTTTATTGGCAAAACAAAAGCCATTATCATATGTTCGTGTTCAACTTTCTTTTATTTATTTAACTTGTGACACAAGCACCCATGCCACAAAAGCAACCAAAAATTGTTATTATTCCACCAATAAACCCATTGATGAATTTACAAATCGATTCATTGGTATAATTCAAATTTTTTTTACCAAAATTGAGGATATTACATTCACCCCTCCTTAAAAGAATTTTGTCCCCAAAATTCACACCTAGTAAGCTTTAAGGTGAATGATATCCCAACTTAGTTTTAGGCCTTAGGGTTAGCAACCCCAGTTAGATATTCGTAATATCTTTTATTGACATGCTAGTTTCACAGGTCTTTATTAGGATTGGTACTTGAATTCAATTCAGGATACATGCACTTCCATAGTAATTACACATTATCATCTCTTAGTGATTCCATTATTACTTGGTGAACTCTCCTTTCACCTTGGTTTCCAACCTATGATTCATTATTTTCATATAAGGGTGAGGTGACACCTCTAAACCTAGATCATGTGCTTAACCTCAACTTAAGACATTTATCCTCATATCTCAATTTTTAAGAATAACTTGTGTCTGCCCAATCTCTCTCCCTCATAATGAAATGAAATAAGCATTTGATTGCAGCCCAAATACAAAGTTCATTCCATTCCAAGATCGGAGATGGTACATTCACACATTACCTTTCAATTTCACATATTAAGTTGAATCATGCTAAATATGACTCTAAACTTACTTGTACTTAATTTCATAGTATTCGTATATTCCATGGAGTCATGTGTCCCTTTTTCTTACTCGTAAGTCAAGGAACAACTTCTCTCAAGTTTTCAAAACTTCATTATATCTTTTATATTTACACCTCACATATTTTGAGCCTTAGCCATTTCCTTGAGGTCACTAGGGGTATAGGTACCTTTGGAGTGATCTCATCCTTATGCATCAAGAGAGTACCTTTCACATTCACCCATTAGGCTACATGATCCTCATGGAGGTAGCTAATCTCCTGAGTCATGTAGCTTGGGTAAACCTATTTGTTACCTCTCGACCACATGGTCATGTGCATTCAGGTCATATCAACTCCCAACCCATCGGTCCTATGTACCTGTAATACACCCTACTTGACCGTAGGATTGCATTAGGACATTACCCTCCCTAAGGGTTTCTTCAAGATGTCACATCTTTTGAGAACATTATTATCTCATTTAATTCTTTAACCCAGATTCCCTTCATCTCTCTATTCTAAGTACACATTATGTAATGTAGTCCAAACATTGGGCTCGAGCCACCTTCCCTCTAGGGCTTGGTGCCATGCCAATTTTCACTCCTATGCTTGACCTTCTGTGATCTTACCCTCCAGGGGCTTGATCCTAAACATCTGCACTGTGGACTTGGGCCACCTTCCCTCCTGGGCTTGGTGCCTTAGTGGTCTTCCCTCCTGGGCTTGACCATTTCATGACCTTCGCTCTTAGGTTTGGTCATCCACTTAGGCCACCTTCCCACCTGGGCTTGGTGCCTTTTTGGTCTTCCCTCCTAGGCTTGACTAGTTGTGTCACTCAGAGATGGCATCCTTGGGTTCAAAGAATATAAGTGTTTTGATTTTTATATCTTTAATTCTTCACCCTATATGTGAAGATTAAGGTTATCTCATTACTTAAATACATTTATTCACTTACTTTTAAAGGAAAAGTTCTAGCCTAGGGTGCCTTCTTAGCTCATAGGAAGGGGTTAGGCTCTCTAGCCACAACCTGATCCCAAGATCTAAGGTTTTGCCTCCCTCATAGGTCATCTCCTCACTCTTCGTTTGACCCACCCCAGGTTGACACACTGGCCTTAAAGATTTCATATATATCTATTTTGTCTTTCAATATTATGCGCAAATTTTATCATTGTACCTTATCAACCCATGTTTGCTCAATCTATGGACTACCACCTCATGGGTTCTGTCTATTTGATGAACTGGGCTGATCTTCCCCTCCAGGAGCTTGGTGCCTTTCTCAACCTTCCCCTCCAGGGTCTTAACCATCATCACCAAACTTCTAGAGACTGCACGAGGGGTTTGAGCAAGTTATATTCAAACATTCATTTTTCATATATATATATATATATATATATATATATATATATATATATATATATATATATATATATATATATATAATATTGGGTTCATATATTTCTTAAGACCTCTTACATAAGTGTTATGCTCTTCGTGCACACATGCATGGAAGACTGGGTCATCTAAACCCATCCTGTTATCTTTCTTATTCCTTATTTCAAGTTTCATATGGGTAGTGTACCATACCACCACACCAATCACATTATATAAGGTTAAGGTTTTAGGGTTAGGGTTAGGGACTATACTCTACCTATCAGAGTTTGCATATCCCTTGACCCATTAGAGTTTTCATACCCTAAACCAAGTCCTTCCTCTAAGAAAGGGCTTACCCATACATGTATCTTTCTAGTGTCTACCCTCTCTATAGGGACCTACAAAAAAGGTTACATCTTTTCACATTTTACTTCTCTAATTACCAATTTCTTTTCAAGGCTTTTTAAATAAAGAGATGAGAAGTAGACAAAAATGTGAGATGAGAAACCTAAAAGATACATTATGCCTTAATAATTTTTCTCTTAAATTTGTAAGGATGATTTGAAATTATAAACTATTAAGTATTAGTTGATGAATCTGTGCTCTGATACCAAATGTAACAACCCACACTTTTGAGTGTCTAAAAGACCTTAAAGTCAGGAATCATTACTCATACATTCCAGGATCAGATTCAAGAAATAATACAGAACAATAATGATTCCATTAATGAACAAATAGTTACATGTTTGCATAAAAAGCTCCTCAAAGGAGTTACATACATTTTAGAAAGAGTTAACATGGACATGTATGATGATACCCCATTATATCTAAACCTTCATGAATTACTTTAGTATCTTCAACATCTTTATATATAATCTCATGTCCACGAATCAAGTATGCTTGATACCTAAAATGCCAACAAACAATACACGGTCCATATATTTCTATACTGGTATAAGGGTTCATCCAATAATCACACGTACACATATAGGCAAACATCTTTATCTTGCACATAAGAACGTAAACTTATTTTCATATTCTAACCCATATCTGGTCTACTACCTCAGGTGTAATCATTGTCCCTCCGGGACTCGTGTGTATTACCCTTAAGATTAGTCTAACCTAGGGTATGATGCTCACAAGAACTCTATAATTTTTCAAGAAGTAAATAAACAAGAAAGCAGTTTATCATTCATTCAATCTCATCACGAAACCTCGACAAACTCATGATTCAATACATGTATTCATAAGCATAACCATGTACCTTATGTCATTGCAGAAATCATGCAGAATATATCATTACTTTTAGAGTGCATCTAAACATCAAACCAAAAACGTATCAATTTGAAATATACATACTACATATGTGTCACCGTGTATTCACATTTCGATAATCAGATCTAGATGTGCTCCTAAACTAGGGTTTAGGGTTATCTCATGTTTGGACTAGGGATTAGGGTTACAAATCCTAATTCCACCATATCATGGTTTCTAAGGTTACAAACCCTATTATGCATATTAGGTTAAATCCTAATTATCATCTTAAGCATATTAGACTATTCATGATATCTAGATCACATTATTAGCATTAGATCATAACAAGATGTCAACATTGGTTTTAAAATCCTAAATCAACATGTACATGATTATTAATCTAGGAACATTAATTATTCATCATTATTGGGGATTTCTTCATTATACATAGCAAGATCAGGTATTAGCTTAATATAAACGAATCTATTAAATTAAGCATCAGATTAAGGCAAATATAGGGTTTTCCTTTATATTTACCACATTTTAACATGTATTTCATATACTTTTGGAATGGGTAGCTTAATTAGATTCATATTATATTTTATTCAGGTTCCTCTCATTTTTCTAATCAAATTGGTATATAATGTTGCCATATTTGGACATTCCTAGCATTTTCTATAATTAAAACAAGATGTATAGTTTTTACCTCGCATCCTGACGACATGTCTCCTCCCTATTGGTCAGCGCTTATATTGACTCAGCACCATGCTAGGATGTGGTTTACTCCCTGGTTCATCTCATTTTTCTATAATGGGTAGCTTAATTAGAATCATATTATATTTTATTTAGGTTCCTCTCATTTTTCTGATCAAATTGGTATATAATCTTACCATATTTGGACATTCCTAGCATTTTCTGTAATTAGAACAAGATGTATAGTTTTTACCTCGCATCCTGACGACATGTCTCCTCCCTATTGGTCAGTGCTTATATTGACTCAGCACCATGCTAGGATGTGGTTTACTCCCTGGTTCATCCCTGGACTGGCCGTAACTCCATGGGGCGCGGTACATCTCTGAACTAACCATACCTACTAGTCCACTACTGGGCCTGACCTGACATCCTCGTCTCCTCACGAGGCCCCTACTGCGCAGACCCACCGCAGGCGCACCGATGCAACTCACAGGCACCTAGCCAGGACATCCAAAGGTGGAGTTGCCTTGCTCTGTCCAGCATGACCATCACCACAACATCTACCTCCATCCTAAAGGTAGCCAACACCTACTGACCAGTCTACTTTCCCCTACGACCGTCTGCAAATGGTGTTTCTCAACATCTAGGTCACACTCTACAATGCTCTCTGCAGAGTTGCATGTCCAATGTGCTGGACTCAGTGGCCGACTTCCTGAGTAGTGAGTGGTGCACACCTAAGGAACACCTCCAAGTTATTCTCTCTCTGGTGTACTCGTCAATGCCTCTCGCACAGGCTACATCTTCAGCATGATGTGGTGCTTCAGCACCCTGTTGGCGGCATTATTACCCAACATCGACCCTCTTGTAGCCCGGGGTGTCGTCCTCAACCACCTTCTTCGGTGCCATGCTCTCAACCTCCCAAGGTCATTGCCTTTTTTCCCTCACATGGCCTCCTATGCATTGAGCTACTGTCGGCACCATATCTTGTTCTCCTTACCAAAAATCTTCTCCCTCATAACAACTCCCTTCCTTCCTCACTAACAACCCCGCTACCTTCCCCATAGATCATGATACTTCCTATGGGTCATGCATAAAGGGACGGAAGAGAACAAAAGGGTTTGGGTCATCCCTATGAAAGATACCAAGGATATCGAGGAACCGAAGAGATCAATCATATAATCTTTATATAAAAAACAAATAGGAAGTCATTCACTAGTCCTGCCTCTTTGGGGTTTCTTTCCTTCTCCTCTCTTGGCATACAAGCAAGATGCCAAAAGGGAAGGCATATCATAATTAACTTTCCCATATGCACTAAAAGATATCCTTTTATCCGACAACTAATATTATGGGAAAGTAAAGAATAATACTCAAATAGATACATCACTCCTTCTATCCTTCCTTCAAAACTCTTTTCTTTATCCTTATTAATCCAATAAGTCATCAAATAAAGTATGACACTTTATTGGCAAAAAAAAGCCATTATCATATGTACATGTTCAAATTTCTTTTATTTATTTAACTTGTGACACAAGCACCCATGCCACAAAAGCAACTAAAAATTATTATTATTCCACCAATAAACCCATTAATGAATTTACAAATCGATTCATTGATATAATCTAATTTTTTTTACCAAAATTGAGGATATTACATTCACCCCTCCTTAAAAGGAATTTTGTCCCCAAAATTCACACCTAGTAAGCTTTAAGGTGAATGATATCCCAACTTAGTTTTAGGCCTTAGGGTTAGGAACCCAGTTAGATATTAGTAATATCTTTTATTGATATGCTAGTTTGTTACGTCATTATTAGGATTGGTACTTGAATTCAATTCAGGATACATCCACTTCCTTAGTAATTACACATTATCATATCTTAGTGATTCCATTATTACTTGGTGATTTCTCCTTTCACCTAGGTTTCCAACCTATGATTCATTATTTTCATATAAGGGTGAGGTGACACCTCTAACCCTAGATCATGTGCTTAACCTCAACTTAAGACATTTATCGTCATATCTCAATATTTAAGAATAAGGTGTGTCTACCCAATCTCTCTCCCTCATAATGAAATGAAATAAGCATTTGATTGCAGCCCAAATACAAAGTTCATTCCATTCCAAGATCGGAGATGGTACATCAACACATTACCTTTCAGTTTCACATATTAAGTTGAATCATGCTCAATGTGACTCTAAACTTACTTGTACTTAATTTCATAGTATTCATATTTTCCATGGAGTCATGTATCCCTTTTTCTTACTCATAAGTCAGGGAACAACTTCTCTCAAGTTTTCATAACTTCATTATATCTTTTATATTTACACCTCATGTATTTTGAGCCTTAGCCATTTCCTTGAGGTCACTAGTGGTATAGGTACCTTTGGATTCATCTCATCCTTATGTATCAAGAGAGTGCCTTTCACATTCACCCATTAGGCTATATGATCCTCATGGAGGTAGCTAATCTCCTGAGTCATGTAGCTTGTGTAAACCTAGCTGTTACCTCCCGACCACATGGTCATGTGCATTCAGGTCATATCAACTCCCAACCCATCGGTCCTATGTACCTCTAATACACCCTACTTGACTGTAGGATTGCATTAGGACTTTACCGTCCCTAACGGTTTCTTCGAGATGTCACATCTTTTAAGCACATTATTATCTCATTTAATTCCTTAACCCGGATTTCCTTCATCACTCTATTCTAAGTACACATTATGTAATGTATTCCAAACATTGGGCTGGAGCCACCTTCCCTCTAGGGCTTGGTGCCATGTCAATCTTCCCTCCTGGGCTTGGTGCCTTACTGGTCTTCCCTCTTGGGCTTGACCATTTCATGACCTTCCCTCTTAGGTTTTCTCATCCACATAGGCCACCTTCCCTCCTGGGCTTGGTGCCTTTTTGGTCTTCCCTCCTGGGCATGACCAGTTGTGTCACTCAGAGATGGCATCCTTCGGTTCAAAGAATATAAGTGTTTTGATTTTTATTTCTTTAATACTTCACCCTATAGGTGAAGATTAAGGTTATCTTATTACTTAAATATGTTTATTCACTTACTTTTTATGGGAAAGTTCTAGGCTAGGGTGCCTTCTTATCTCATAGGAAGGGGTTAGGGTCTCTAGCCACAACCTGATCCCAAGATCTAAGGTTTTTCCTCCCGCATAGGTCATCTCCTCACTCTTGGGTTGACCCACCCCAGGTTGACACACTAACCTTAAAGATTTCATATATATCTATTTTTCTTTCATCAGTATGCGTAAATTTTATCATTGTACCTTATCAACCCATGTTTGCTCAATCTCTGGACTACCACCTCATGGGTTCTGTCCATTTGATGAACTGGGGCGACCTTCCCCTCCAGGAGCTTGGTGCCTACCTTAGCCTTCCCCTCCAGGGTCTTAACCATCATCACCAAACTTCTAGAGACCGCATGAGGGGTTTGAGCAAGTTATATTCAAACTATTGGGTTCATATATTTCTTAAGACCTCTTACATAAGTGTTATGCTCCTCGTGCATGCATGCATGGGAGACTGGGTCATCTAAACCCATCCCTTTACCTTTCTTAATCCTGATTTCAAGTTTCATATGGGTGGTGTACCATACCACCACACCAATCTCATTATATAAGGTTAAGGTTTTATGGTTAGGGTTAGGGACTATACTCTACCTATCAGAGTTTCCATATCTCTAACCCATTAGAGTTTTCTACCCTAAACCAAGTCTTCCCTCTAAGAAAGGGCTTACCCATACATGTATCTTTCTAGTGTCTACCCTCTCTAGAGGGACCTACACAAAAGGTTACATCTTTTCACATTTTACTTATCTAATTACCAATTTCTTTTCAAGGCTTTTTAAATAAAGAGATGAGAAGTAGACGAAAATGTGAGATGAGAAACCTAAAAGATACATTATGCCTTAATAATTTTTCTCTTAAATTTTTAAGGATGATTTGAAATTATAAACTATTAAGTATTAGTTGATGAATCTGTGATCTGATACCAAATGTAACAACCCACACTTTTGAGTGTCTAGAAGGCCTTAAAGTCAGGAATTATTACTCATACATTCCAGGATCAGATTCAATAAATAATACAGAACAATAATGATTCCATTAATGAACAAATAGTTACATGTTTTCATAAAAAGCTCCTAAAAGGAGTGACATAAATTTTAGAAAGAGTTAACATGTACTTGTATGATGATATCCCATTATATATAAACCTTCATGAATTACTTTAGTATCTCCAACATGTTTATCTATAATCTCATGTCCACGAATCAAGTATACTTGATACCTAAAATGCCAACAAACAAATACACCATCAGTATATTTCTATACTGGTACATGGGTTCATCCAATAATCACACGTACACATATAGGAAAACATCTTTAACTTGCACATAAGAATGTAAACTTATTTTCATATTCTAACCCATATTTGGTCTACTACCTCAGGTGAAATCATTATCCCTCCGAGACTCGTGTGCATTACCCTTAAGATTAGTCTAACCCAGGGTATAAAATATTGTTATGTACTTTACATGATGCTCACAAGAACTCTATAATTTTGCAAGAAGTAAATAAACAAGCAAGCAGTTTATCATTCATTCAATCTCATTGCGAAACCTCGATAAACTCAGGATTTTATACATGTATTCATAAGCATAACCATGTACCTTATGTTATCGCAGAAATCATACAGAATATATCATTACTTTTAGAGTGCATCCAAACATCAAAGCAACAACGTATTGAATTTGAAATATACATACTACATATGTGTCACCATGTATTCATATTTCTGTAATCAGATATAGATGCAGTCCTAAACTAGGGTATATGGTTATCTCATGTTTGGACTAGGGATTAGGGTTACAAACCCTAATTCCACCATATCATGGTTTCTAAGGTTACAAACCCAGTTATGCATATTAGGTTAAATCCTAATTATCATCTTAAGCATATTAGACTATTCATGATATCTAGATCACATTATTAGCATTAGATCATAACAAGATGTCAACATTGGTTTTAAAATCCTAAATCAACATGTACATGATTATTAATCTTGGAAAGTTAATCATTCATCATTATTAGGGATTTCTTCATTATACATAGCAAGATCAGGTATTAGCATAATATGAATGAATCTATTCAATTAAGCATCAGATTAAGGCAAATCTAGGTTTTTCCTTTATATTAACCTTATTTTAACATGTATTGCATATACTTTTGGAATGGGTAGCTTAATTAAACTCATATTATATTTTATTCAGGTTCTTCTCATTTTTCTGATCAAATTGGTATATAATCTTGCCATATTTGGACATTCCTAGCATTTTCTATAATTCAAACAAGATGTATAGTTTTTACCTCGCATCCTGACAACATGTCTCCTCCCTATTGGTCAGCGCTTATATTGGCTCAACACCATTCTAGGATGTGGTTTACTCCCTGGTTCATCCCTGGACCGGCCGCAACTCTATGGGGCGTGGTACATCTCTGAACAAACCATACCTACTGGTCCACTGCTAGGCATGACTCGACATCCTCGCCTCCTCGCGAGGCTCCTTCTGTGTAGACCCACCGCAGGTGCACTGATGCAACTCACAGGAACCTAGCCACAACGTCCAAAATTGGAGTTGCCTTGCTATGTCTAGCATGACCACCGCCACAACATCTACCACCATCCTAAACATAGCCAACACCTCCTCACCAGTCTGCTTTCCCCTGCGATCGTCTGCGGACGGCGTTTCTCAATGTCTGGGTCACACTCTACAATGCCCTCTACGGAGTTGCAAGTCCAATGCGCTGGACTCAGTGGCCAACTTCCTGAGTAGTGAGTGGTGCACACCTAAGGAACACCTCCAAGTTATCCTCTCTCCACTATACTCGCCAATGCCACTCACACAGGCTACATCTTCAGCATGACGTGGTGCTTTATCACCCTATTGGCGCCATGATAACCCAACATCGAGCCTCTCGTAGCCCGGGGTGTCATCCTCAACCATCTTCTTTAGTGCCATGGTCTCAACCTCCCAAGGTCGTTGGCTTTTTCCCTCACATGGCCTCCTATGCATTGAGCTACTGTCGGCACCATATCTAGTTCTTCTTACCAAAAAGCTTCTCCCTCATAAGAACTCCCTTCCTTCCTCACTAACAGCCCCACTACCTTCCCCATAGATCATGATCCTCCCTATGGGTCATGCATAAAGGGACGGAAGAGAACATAAGGGTTCAGGTCATTCCTACCAAAGATACCAAGGATATCGAGGAACCGAAGAGATCAATCCTGTAATCTTTATATACAAAACAAATAGGAAGTCCTTCACTAGTCCTGCCTCTTTGGGGCTTCTTTCCTTCTCCTCTCTTGGCGTACAAGCAAGATGCCAAAAGGGAAGGCATATCATAATTAACATTCCCATATGAACTAAGAGATATCCTTTTATCTGACAACTAATATTATGGGAAAGTAATGAATAATACTCAAAGAGACACATCTCTCCTTCTATCCTTCCTTCAAAACTCTTGTCTTTATCCTTATTAATCCAATAAGTCATCAAAGAAAGTATGACAGTTTATTGCCAAAACAAAAGTCATTATCATATGTTCATGTTCAACTTTCTTTTATTTATTTAACTTGTAACACAAGCACCCATGTCACAAAAGCAACCAAAAATTATTATTATTCCACCAATAAACCCATTGATGAATTTACAAATCGATTCATTGATACAATCCAATTGTTTTACCAAAATTGAGGATATTACATTCACCCCTCCTTAAATGGAATTTTGTCCCCAAAATTCACACCTAGTAAGCTTTAAGGTGAATGATATCCCAACTTAGTTTTAGGTCTTAGGGTTAGCAACCCCAGTTAGATATTCGTAATATCTTTTATTGATATGCTAGTTTCACACGTCATTATTAGGATTGGTACTTGAATTCAATTAAAGATGCATCCACTTCCTTAGTAATTACACATTATCATATCTTAGTGATTCCATTATTACTTGGTGATTTCTCCTTTCACCTAGGTTCCCAGCCTATGATTCATTATTTTCATATAAGGGTGAGGTGACACCTCTAACCCTAGATCACATGCTTAATCTCAATTTAAGACATTTATCCTCATATCTCAATTTTTAAGCATAACGTGTGTCTACCCAATCTCTCTCCCTCATAATGACGTGAAATAAGCATTTGATTGCAGCCCAAATACAAAGTTCATTCCATTCCAAGATCGGAGAAGATACATCCACACATTACCTTTCAATTTCACATATTAAGTTGAATCATGTTCAATATGACTCTAAAGTTACTTGTACTTAATTTTATAGTATTTGTATATTCCATGGAGTCATGTGTCCCTTTTTATAACTCGTAAGTCAGGGAACAACTTCTCTCAAGTGTTCATAACTTCATTATATCTTTTATATTTACACCTCATGTATTTTGAACCTTAGCCATTTCCTTGAGGTCACTAGGTGTATAGGTACCTTTGGAGTGATCTCATCCTTATGCATCAAGAGAGTGCCTTTCACATTCACCTATTAGGCTACATGATCCTCATTGTGGTAGTTAATCTCCTGAGTCATGTAGCTTGGGTAAACCTAGTTGTTACCTCCCGACCACATGGTCATGTGCATTCAGGTCATATCAACTCCCAACCCATCGGTCCTATGTACCTCTAATACACCCAACTTGACCGTAGGATTGCATTAGGACTTTACCATCCCTAAGGGTTTCTTCGAGATGTCACATCTTTTAAGTACATTATTATCTCATTTAATTCTTTAACCCAGATTTCCTTAATCTCTCTATTCTAAGTACACATTATGTAATGTAGTCCAAACATTGGGCTCGAGCTACCTTCCCTCTAGTGCTTGGTGCCATGTCAATCTTCCCTCCTGGGCTTGAACTTCTGTGATTTTCCCCTCTAGGGGCTTGATCCTAAACATCTGCACTGTGGACTTGGGCCACCTTCCCTCCTAGGCTTGGTTCCTTTCTGGTCTTCCCTCTTGGGCTTGACCATTTCATGACTTTCCCTCTTAGGTTTGGTCATCGACTTAGGCCACCTTCCCTCCTGGGCTTGGTGCCTTTTTGGTCTTCCCTCTTGGGCTTGACCAGTTGTGTCACTCAGAGATGGCATCCTTCTGTTCAAAGAATATAAGTGCTTTGATTTTTATATCTTTAATGCTTCACCCTATAGGTGAAGATTAAGGTTATCTCATTACTTAAATATGTTTATTCACTTACTTTTTAAGGGAAAGTTCTATCCTAGGGTGCCTTCTTAGCTCATAACAAGGGGTCATGCTCTCTAGCCACAACCTGATCCCAAGATCTAAAGTTTTGCCTCCCTCATAGGTCATCTCCTCACTCTTGGGTTGACCCACCCCATGTAGACACACTAACCTTAAAGATTTCATATATATCTATTTTTTCTTTCATCATTATGCATAAATTTTATCATTGTACCTTATCAACCCATATTTGCTCAATCTCTGGACTACCACCTCATGGGTTCTGTCCATTTGATGAACTGGGGTGACCTTCCCCTCTAGGAGCTTGGTGCCTACCTCAGCCTTCCCCTCCAGGGTCTTAACCATCATCACCAAACTTCTAGAGACCGCATGAGGGTTTTGAGCAAGTTATATTCAAACTTTCATTTTTCATATATATATATATATATATATATATATATATATAACTATTGGGTTCATATATTTCTTAAGACCTCTTACATAAGTGTTATGCTCCCCGTGCACACATGCATGGGAGAATGGGTCATCTAAACCCATCCATTTATCTTTCTTATTCCTGATTTCAAGTTTCATATGGGTGGTGTACCATGCCACCACACCAATCTCATTATATAAGGTTATGGTTTTAGGGTTAGGGTTAGGGCTATACTCTACCTATCATAGTTTCCATATCCCTTGACCCATTAGAGTTTTCATACCCTAAATCAAGTCCTTCCTCTAAGAAAGGGCTTACCCATGCATGTATCTTTCTAGTGTCTACCCTCTCTAGAGGGACCTACACAAAAGGTTACATCTTTTCACATTTTACTTCTCTAATTACCAATTTCTTTTCAAGGCTTTTTAAATAAAGATATGAGAAGTAGACGAAAATGTGAGATGAGAAACCTAAAAGATACATTATGCCTTAATAATTTTTTTCTTAAATTTCTAAGGATGATTTGAAATGATAAACTATTAAGTATTAGTTGATGAATCTATGCTCTGATACCAAATGTAACAACCCACACTTTTGAGTGTCAAAAAGACCTTAAAGTCAGGAATCATTACTCATAAATTCCAGGATCAGATTCAATAAATAATACAGAACAATAACGATTCCATTAATGAACAAATAGTTACCTATTTGCATAAAAAGCTCCTCAAAGGAGTTACATAAATTTTAGAAAGAGTTAACATGTACATGTATGAAGATATCCCATTATATCTAAACCTTCATGAATTACTTTATATCTTCAACATCTTTATCTATAATATCATGTCCACGAATCAAGTATAGTTGATACCTAAAATGCCAACAAAAAAATACACGTTCAGTATATTTCTATACTAGTACATGGGTTCATCCAATAATCACACGTACACATATAGGAAAACATCTTTATCTTGCACATAAGAACGTAAACTTGTTTTCAAATTCTAACCCATATCTGGTCTACTACCTCAGGTGTAATCACTGTCCCTCTGAGACTCGTGTGCATTACCCTTAAGATTAGTCTAACCCAGGGTACAGAATATTGTTATTTACTTTACATGATGCTCATAAGAACTCTATAATTTTGCAAGAAGTAAATAAACAAGCAAGCTATTTATCATTCATTCAATCTCACCGTGAAACCTCAACAAACTCAGGATTCGATACATGTATTCATAAGCATAACCATGTACCTTATGTCATCACAGAAATCATGCAGAATATATCATTACTTTTAGAGTTCATCCAAACTTCAAAGCAATAACATATTCAATTTGAAATATACATACTACATATGTTTCACCATGTATTTACATTTCTGTAATCAGATCTAGATGCGATCATAAACTAGGTTTTATGGTTATCTCATCTTTGGCCTAGGGATTAGGGTAACAAACCCTAATTCCACCATATCATGGTTTCAAAGGTTACAAACCCAGTTATGCATATTTGGTTAAATCCTAATTATCATCTTAATCATATTTGACTATTCATGATATCTAGATCACATTATTAGCATTAGATCATTACAATATGTCAACATTGTTTTTAAAATCCTAAATCAACATGTACATGATTATTAATCAAGGAACGTTAATCATTCATCATTATTAGGGATTTCTTCATTATACATAGCAAGATCAGGTATTAGCTTAATATGAACGAATCTATTCAATTAAGCATCAGATTAAGGCAAATCTAGGTTTTTCCTTTATATTAACCACATTTTAACATTTATTGCATATACTTTTGGAATGGGAAGCTTTATTAGACTCATATTATATTTTATTCAGGTTCCTCTCATTTTTTTGATCAAATTGGTATGTAATCTTGCCATATTTGGACATTCCTAGCATTTTCTGTAATTAAAACAAGATGTATAGTTTTTACCTCCCATCCTGACGACATGTCTCCTCCCTATTGGTCAGTGCTTATATTGACTCAGCACCATGCTAGGATGTGGTTTACTCCCTGGTTTATCCATGGACCGGCCGCAACTCTATGGGGCGCGGTACATCTCTGAACCAACCATACCTACTGGTCCACTGCTGGGCCTGGCCCGATGTCCTCGTCTCTGCGCTAG
Organism: Alisma plantago-aquatica; assembly: GCA_963693085.1. NCBI lineage: Eukaryota > Viridiplantae > Streptophyta > Magnoliopsida > Alismatales > Alismataceae > Alisma > Alisma plantago-aquatica. The sequence goes on along the minus strand of OY856411.1, from coordinate 1,434,769,727 downwards.
GCTCCTTCTGCGCAGACCCACTGCAGGCACACCAATGCAACTCACAGACACCTAGCCATGACGTCCAAAGGTGGAGTTTCCTTGCTCTGTCCCGGATGACCACCACAACAGCATCTACCGCCATCCTAACCGTAGCCGACACCTCCTCAGCAGTCTTCTTTCCCCTGTGACTGTCTGCGGACGACATTTCTCAATGTCTGGGTCACACTCTACAATGCCCTCAACGGAGCTGAATGTCTAATGCGCTGGACTCAGTGGCCGACTTCCTGAGTAGTGAGTGGTGCACACCTGAGGAACACCTCCAAGTTATCCTCTCTCCGTTGTACTGGTCAATGCCCCTCGCACTGGCTACATCTTCACCATGTTGGCGCCATGATTACCCAACATCGAGCCTCCCATAGTCCTGGGTGTCATTCTCAACCATCTTCTTCGGCGCCATGCTCTCAACCTCCCAAGGTCGCTGGCTTTTTTCCCTCACGCAGCTTCCTATGCACTGAGCTACTGCTGGCACCATATCTAGTTCTCCTTACCAAAAAGCTTCTCCCTCATAAGAACCCCCTTCCTTCCTCACTAACAGTCCCACTACCTTCCCCATAGATCATGATCCTCCCTATGGGTCATGCATAACGGGACAGAAGAGAACATAAGGGTTCGGGTCATCCCTACCAAAGATAACAAGGATACTGAGGAACCGAAGAGATCAATCATGTAATCTTTATATACAAAACAAATAGGAAGTCCTTCACTAGTCCTGCCTCTTTGGGACTTCTTTCCTTCTCCTCTCTTGGCGTACAAGCAAGATGCCAAAAGTGAAGGCATATCATAATTAACTTTCCCATATGCACTAAAAGATATCCTTTTATCCGACAACTAATATTATGGGAAAGTAATGAATATTACTCAAAGAGATACATCTCTCCTTCTATCCTTCCTTCAAAACACTTGTCTTTATCCTTATTAATCCAATAAGTCATCAAAGAAAGTATGACACTTTATTGGCAAAAAAATCCATTATCATATATTCATGTTCAACTTTCTTTTATTTATTTAACTTGTGACACAAGCACCCATGTCACAAAAGCAACCAAAAATTATTATTATCCACCAATAAACCCATTGATGAATCTACAAATCGATTCATTGATATAATACAATTGTTTTTACCAAAGTTGAGGATATTACATTCACCCCTCCTTAAAAGGAATTTTGTCCCCAAAATTCACACCTAGTAAGCATTAAGGTGAATGATATCCCAACTTAGTTTTAGGCCTTAGGGTTAACAACCCCAGTTAGATATTCATAATATCTTTTACTGATATGCTAGTTTCACATGTCATTATTAGGATTGGTACTTGAATTCAATTCTGGATACATCCACTTCCTTAGTAATTATACATTATCATCTCTTAGTGATTCCATTATTACTTGGTGATTTCTCCTATCACCTAGGTTTCCAACCTATGATTAATTATTTCATATAAGGGTGAGGTGACACCTCTAACCCTAGATCATGTGCTTAACCTCAACTTAAGACATTTATCCTCATATCTCAATTTTTAAGCATAATGTGTGTCTACACAATCTCTCTCCCTCATAATGAAATGAAATAAGCATTTGATTGCAGCCCAAATACAAAGTTCATTCCATTCCAAGATCGGACATTGTACATCCACACATTAGCTTTCAATTTTACATATTAAGTTGAATCATGCTCAATACGACTCTAACTTTCTTGTACTTAATTTCATAGTATTCATATATTCCATGGAGTCATGTGTCCCTTTTTCTTACTCGTAAGTCAGGATACAATTTCTCTCAAGTTTTCATAACTTCATTATATATTTTATATTTACACCTCACGTATTTTGAGCCTTAACCATTTCCTTGAGGTCACTAGCGTTATAGGTACCTTTGGAGTAATCTCATCCTTATGCATCAAGAGAGTGTCTTTCACATTCACCCATTAGGCTACATGATCCTCATGGATGTAGCTAATCTCCTGAGTCGTGTAGCTTGGGTAAACCTAGATGTTACCTCCCGACCACATGGTCATGTGCATTTAGGTCATATCAACTCCCAACCCATCGGTCCTATGAACCTCTAATACACCCTACTTGACCGTAGGATTGCATTAAGACTTTACCCTCCCGAAGGGTTTCTTCGAGATGTCACATCTTTTAAGCATAATATTATCTCATTTAATTCTTTAACCCGGATTGCCTTCATCTCTCTATTCTAAGTACACATTATGTAATGTAGTCCAAAAATTGGGCTCGAGCCACCTTCAATCCAGGACTTGGTGCCATGTCAATCGTCCCTCCTGGGCTTGACCAGTTGTGTCACTCAGAGATGGCATCCTTGGGTTCAAAGAATATAAGTGCTTTTATTTTTATATCTTTAATTCTTCACCCTATAGGTGAAGATTAAGGTTATCTCATTACTTAAATATGTTTATTAACTTACTTTTTAAGGGAAAGTTCTAGCCTAGGGTGCCTTCTTAGCTCATAGGAAGGAGTTAGGCTCTCTAGCCACAACCTGATCCCAAGATCTAAGGTTTTGCCTCCCTCATAGGTCATCTCCTCACTCTTGGGTTGACCCACCCCAAGTTGACACACTAACCTTAAAGATTTCATATATATCTATTTTTTCTTTCATCATTATGCGTAAATTTTATCATTGTACCTTATCAACCCATGTTTGCTCAATCTCTACACTACCACCTCATGGGTTCTGTCCATTTGATGAACTTGGGAGACCTTTCCCTCCAGGAGCTTGGTGCTGACCTCAACCTTCCCCTCCAGGGTCTTAACCATCATCACCAAACTTCTAGAGACTGGATGAGGGTTTTGAGAAAGTTATATTCAAACTTTCATTTTTCATATATATATATATATATATATATATTTATTTATTTATTTATTTATATATATATAACTATTGGGTTCATATATTTCTTAAGACCTCTTACATAAGTGTTATGCTCCTCGTGCACACATAAATGGGAGACTGGGTCATCTAAACCCATCCCTTTATCTTTCTTATTCCTGATTTCAAGTTTCATATGGGTGGTGTACCATGCCACCACACCAATCTCATTATATAAGGTTAAGGTTTTAGTTTTAGGGTTAGGGACTATACTCTACCTATCAGAGTTTCCATATCCCTTGACCCATTAGAGTTTTCATACCCTAAACCAAGTCCTTCCTCTAAGAAAGGGCTTACCCATACATGTATCTTTCTAGTGTCTACCCTCTCTAGAGGGACCTACACAAAAGGTTACATCTTTTCACATTTTACTTCTCTAATTACCAATTACTTTTCAAGGCTTTTTAAATAAAGAGATGAGAAGTAGACGAAAATGTGAGATGAGAAACCTAAAAGATACATTATGCCTTAATAATTTTTCTCTTAAATTTCTAAGGATGATTTGAAATTATAAACTATTAAGTATTAGTTGAGGAATATGTTCTCTGATACCAAATGTAACAACGCACACTTTTGAGTGTCTAAAAGACCTTAAAGTCGCAAATCATTACTCATAAATTCCTGTATTAGATTTAAGAAATAATATAGAATAATAAATAATTCCATTAATGAACAAATAGTTACATGTTTGCATAGAAAGCTCCTATAAGGAGTTACATAAATTTTAGAAAGAGTTAACATGAACATATATGATGATATACCAATATATATAAACCTTCATGAATTACTTTAGTATCTTCAACATCTTTATCTGTAACCTCATTTCCCTGAATCAAGTATAGTTGATACCTAAAATGCCGAAAAACAAATATGTGGTTAGTATATTTCTATACTGGTATGTGAGTTCATCCAATAATCACACGTACACATATAAGCAAACATCTTTATCTTGAACATAAGAACATAAACTTGTTTTCATATTCTAACTCATATTTGGCCTACTACCTCAGGTGTAATCACTGTCCCTTTAGGGATCGTGTGCATTACCGTTAAGATCAGTCTAACTCATGGTTCAGAATATTGTTATTTACTTTATATGATACTCATAGGAACTCTATAAATTTTGAAGAAGTAAATAAACAAGAAAGAAATTTATCATTTGTTCAGTCTCATCAAGAAACCTCGGCAAATTCAAAATTTGATACATGTATTCATGAGAGTAACCACATACCTTATGTCATTGCAGTAAGCATGCATAATAGATCATTACTTTTAGAGTGCATCCAAACATCAAAGCAACAACATATTTAATCTAAAATACACATGCTACATATGTGTCACCATGTATTCACATTTCATTAATCAGATCTAGATGCGCTCCTAAACTAGGACTTAATGTTATCTTGTGTTTGGACTAGGGATTAGGGTTACAAACCCTAATTCCACCATATCATGGTTTCTAAAGTTACAAACCCAGTTATGCGTATTAGGTTAAACCCTAATTATCATATTAAGCATATTAGACTATTCATGATATCTAGATCACATTATCAGCATTAGATCATAACAACATGTCAACATTGGTTTTAAAGCCCAAATCAACATGTAAATGATTATTAATCTAGGAATGTCAATCATTCATCATTATTAGGGATTTGTTCATTATACATAGAAAGATCAGGTATTAGCTTAACATGAATGAATCTATACAATTAAGCATCACATTAACACAAATCTAGGTTTTTCCTTTATATTAACAACATTTTAGCATGCATTACATATACTTTTAGAACATGAAGCATAATTAGACTCAGATTATATCTTCTTTAGTGCCATGCTCTCAACCTTCCAATGTCACTGACATTTTTGCCCTCATGCGGCCTCCTATACACAGAGCTACTGCCGACATCACATCTAGTTCTCCTCATCGTAAAGCTTCTCCCTCACTAGAACTCCCTTCCTTCCTCTCCAACAGCCCCACTACCTTCCCTGTAGATCGTGATCCTCCCTATGAGTCATGCATAAAGGGATGACAGAGAACATAAGTGTTCAGGTCATCCCTACCAAACATACCAAGGCTACCGAGGAACCGAAGAGATCAATCCTGTAATCTTTATTTACAAAACAAATAGGAAGTCCTTCTCTAGTCCTACCTCTTCATGGCTTCTTTCCTTCTCCTCTCTTGGCGTACAAGCAAAATGCCAAAAGGGAAGGCATGTCATAATTCCCTTCCCCATATGCATTAAAAGATATCATTTTATCTGACAACTAATATTACGGGAAAGTAAAGAATAATCTTAGAAGAGATACATCTCTCCTTCTATCTGTCCTGCAAAACTCTTATCCTTATCCTTATTAATCCAATAAGTCATCAAAGAAAGTATGACACTTTATTGGCAATACAAAATCCATTATCATATGTTCATGTTCAACTTTCTTTTTTTTATTTAACTTGTAACACAAGCACCCATGCCATAAAAGTGACCAAAAATTGTTATTATTCCACCATTATACCCATTGATGAATTTCCAAATTGATGCATTGGAATAATCCAATTTTTTACCAAAATTGAGGATATTACATGGTGGGTATGTTAGATACACTGTTTTCTAACATGTATCTATCTACTTGACTTGAAAACACATATCCTGACTAATGAAACTTTGTCATCTATCAACACACACTCTAGTCTTATGGGTTATTGTTGTCTATTTTTCTTCTGTAGTAATATCTGACTAGGGACATAAGAAGAATATATTTACTCTTATCATACATATGATCTCATCGTTCAGGTGCTCAACTTGAAGGCATATGTCATCGAGTAACATTTTTTTTAGACATCTACTATGTATGTGTCATCATCTCATGACTGAGACAAACATAATAGACAAAATTACCTTTATTATTTATCAAATCATGTATCCAATACCACACTCCAATCATCATATGGCTCTCTAGGAATAGATACCAATAGAATCCCACTTGCACTTAGATATAATCTCCCACAAATCTTATACCAAGTGATCTTTAACATGTCATCATGTTTCAGCTGCACAAATCCTTTTATAGTGGGTTAGCAATGTTTGCTTCCAGTCGGTATTTGCAAGTTTCACATCTCCTCGCTGTGTGAACTTTCGCATGAGATGGAAGTGTCTTAGTATGCTATCTAAGATTGTTTGTCTAACCAGTAGCTCCATTATTGTCACAATATTTCTATTGTATCATCAATGGTTTGGAACCTCCCATAAGTTCATCTGTATGAACTTCTAGATTCATACAATATCTTCTGTTGTTCTCATAATACAAAGATACTCAGATTCTATTGTAGAGTTAAACAACTATCTTTAGCTTATAACCCATTCTAGCTTACAATTCTTGTTTTATGGTCAAACATAAATTTAGATCGTGATCAATTTTGTCATTATGGAAGATCACATAAGTGTAACCCAATACACCCAACTCTTCTGTAACCAAGGAACTAATCCTTGTAGTTCTTCTCAAGTACTTAAGGATGTTCGAATGATATTCTAGTGACCTTCACTAGGATCTAACAAATACTCTCTCATCATTTCCAATACATACCAGATTTCTAGATAAGTATATATATCCTATCATCATGTCTAATACATATGATATATCAGGATGAGTACCTACATGCTAGATAAAATTGTGAATCCTAGTGGCATCTATTCATGTGTTCCTATTCTTCATAAGAACCGAGACATTAGTCTCCTGAGAGATTAACTCCATGGAACATGGACAAGTTTTCTGATTGTGTCTTGCATGTTGAACCCTTTCATCATCTTATCAATGTATGTTCTCTAACATAGGTCATGTAGCTCTCTAGATCTATCTCTATAGATCTCAATTCCTATCACATCAGATGCTTTGCCTAAACTCTTCATAGAGAAGGTACTTTCCTTTCCAGGTTTTAATATTTGTAGGAAATTATTCCCCATTATCATGTGGAATATAAACATGCTACCAAAAAATCTTTTGAAATCATAAATTTCATCTTCATTCTGACTCAAGTCAAACTATTCGACTATCATGTCAAAATAGAAGATTTCCAGCTTTGAGATGCTTGCTTCAATCCAAAGATTCACCTTTGTATCTTACATACTTTATTTGCATTATTGGATTTATCAAACCTTTAGGTTGTGTCACATACACATCCTTTTAATTATTCTAGTTAAGGAATGTGGTTTTAGCATCCATACGCCAAATCTCACAGTCATACTAAGTTGCAATTACAAGCATGACTTTGATGGATTTAACCATGGTAACTGGTGAAAGACATAATCATGATCAACATCTTGAACTTGTTTGAATCTCATTACAACTAATCTACCCATCAATTTTGGTCTTCTTCCAGAAGACCCAAATGCACCCAATGGGTTTTACCCCTTCAAGTGAGTCCACCAAGGTCATACCTTGTTGGTTCACATGGAGGCCATCTTGGATCTTATGACCTCAAGACATTTATCAGACTGTGCTCCCTCAATATCTTCTTGGTAGTTTGTTGACTCATCAACTAGGACAACTCATTGCATTTCTAAGTTATAAGATATCATAATATTTCAAACTCAAGGTATGTTCCACGAAAACTATGAGTTTTGCATTGCATAAGGAATTTGAGTTTCCACAACAATTTGTGATTCTCCTTGTTGCTAATGTACATATATAGGCTCAATGTTGTATTGTTTGTATCTAACATTTCAAGTTCCACTTTTACTCCTATTGATTCCTTTGGAATTCAACCATCATGATCAGCAAACACCTTTATTGTTGGATTGGAATATATAGGTAGTATTCAACAAAATAACATTTATGTGATTTGTGGATAAATCCTTTCAAGAAACTACATTCTTAGATAAGAATTCATCCCTAATCACTATAAAAGACATATCGAGACACCTCCCATCCCATGTCTCATATGGTATCTTTTGAACCATCTTCAATGGTATATTGTTTTAGTGTAAAGCATGTACCCCAAAGAAATTGTAAGATCGGCTAGATTTTATTGATAATCACACCATGAATTGACATGGTGTGATTCTTTCTGACACATCATTGTGTTGCAGGTGGAGTTCATTGTGATAAACTATAATGATTTCTCTAGAAGGTCCTCAAACTCTTGGTTTAAAATATTTCAACATCGATCACATCGAAGTATCTTAGTAATTTTACCAAGTTTGTTACGTACTTCATTCACAATATCCTTGAACACTTTAAGATATTCATACTTGTATTTCATTAAATACAAATTACCATATCTACTGATAGCATCAGTAAATATTGAGGTACTAGTAACTACCTTTAGCATTTAATCTAAAAGGTCTATATACATTAGCATGTACAAAACCTAATAGAATAGTTACTCTTTCATTACATCTAGTGAAGATGATTTTGTCATTATCCCCAATAAATAGGACTTGCATGTCTTTATTGATTCAATAACCAAAAGAGTCTAGTTATACCATTGATCGCGATGTGATGTCTGCAGCGCTAGGGTTTATCCTTGGGGGCGACCATGGCAGAGGTTGTGGTGGCATAGGTCATCCACATTACGATTGTCTTCCGGAATCATGCCTAGCTAAAGCTACCATTGATCCAATCACGACTGAGCAGATAACTAGTACTCAAGGCGATGACAATGTCACCATGGGTGTGGAAGAGGGGCAAAGTGTCATCCCCCCAGACATCATATAAAGGCAAGCTTTACTCATCCTTGACATACCTGAATCCAATATTACCTGACATGTTTAAGGAATCAGATATCTCTCTTGATACATATGGTGTCCTTCTGGTCATCTTTGTGAGTAAGGAAGTAATCCAACCCCTCCTGGAACTATGGCAACCGATGTGGTCGTCAAGGAAATTGGTGTTAACTTGGGCTTTCAAGTTCTGGTCAACAAAACCCACACCATGTGGCATCCCTCAAAGCAGTTCCACGTCATTGATCTGGAATAGGGATACTATATTATGTAGTTCTCATGCTAGAATGACTATATCATTGCCATGACCGGAGGCCCGTGGAAAATCTTTAGAAACGATCTCTATGTGTAGTCTTGGTCCCCGACTTTCATACCTTCTGATCCCATCTCTAGGAAACTAGTGGTGTGGATGTGGATCCCTGATCTGCCAGTGTTTCTGTATCAGAATCATTTGTTGAACGACATTGGTAACCTAGTCAGAAAGACAATCAAAATCGACTCGAATACCTCTAAGGGCCATCGGGGAAGTTTGTCTATATCGCCATTGAAGAAGAAACATACAAACCCCTAATTCCTACAGTTTTCATCAATAATAAACACTTCAAGATACAGTATGAGAATCTTCCTATTGTATGCATGAAGTGTGGATGCTTAGGCCACATAGACTCAGAATGCAAATTCCTTGGACAACCTGAGCCACACCAAGCATCATCATCGACGTCCGTGCCCATGCCTAGTGTCACGTACACGATGGCTATTCACGCTCAAAAGCCTGAAAGGCAAAATCCATAACAAAAACCTTTTGAGAAAAGCATTGACACATCCAAGGAGAAAGCAAAACATAAATCCAAGGAGATAGAAACATTGACTGTCTCTGATAGTGACACCCCCACAATATAGGAAGACAGCAAATGGGAAATCGTCATCAGAAGAAAAAAAAAAGAAACATGTTAAAAAACTATCTAGCTAGGGGGCAACCACAATGGAGAAGGTCAAAACAATGCAAGCACATGTTGATACTGTTGTCAAGCTGTGTGAAGACCAAACCTTTATTGGAAGATCCCAGGAACCCAACATTGGGGATAACTATCAATTCCCAGCACAAAAGGTTACTAGTGTTGCACCATAATGTATTCTTTTGATTCATCAAGGTTAGGACGGTATAGGGTTCGTCATGCTATGTAATAGAAAGATTGCTTACTAGACTGCCAACAGTCCAGATCGTATTTAGAAGAAAGGCGCATGAATGAGGCTCGCATACATGTAGAGGAAGGAGATCCACCTAATCATATACTAAGTCCTTGAATTTTGTGGACATGGAATCTCATGAACAGGGTGATAACAAAATGGTCGTTGAATAAGACATTGAAGATGGAGGCAGGGACCAATCGGTTGGACTGTGTGCCACTTCCAATTAATATCTACCTTCCAACCCCACCAGCTTGTTTCCTAAATGAAGATCTATTGTTGGAATGTTCAAGGTGTTGTTTCTAAGCATACAATCAACTTCATGAAGGAGATCAATCAGGTACATAACCTGCAACTGCTCGCTATTACAGAACCACATCGTAGTGGCTCTACAATTGAAAAAGTTATTAAAGAGTTTGGGTTTTCTACATCTCACTGGGTTGAAGCCATCAACTTCTCTAGTGGTATATGGCTTATGTGGGACTGTAGAAGATGTCAAGTTCAAGTTTTCTGCAAACACGTACAATTCATCCATTGTAAGATTAACAACAACTGGTATCTGACGATCGTCTATGCCAATCAGAATCCAACAAAGAGACATTTCCTATGGGCAAGGCTTGAAGAATTTTCTAATTAAATTACCACATAATGGACGGTGATGGGGGGATTTAATACCATGTTAAATACTGTCGAGAAGATAGGCGGCAAATATTTTGACAAGACATGTCGACCAGGTTCAATGATTATCTCATGACCACTGGGTTGGTTGACATGAAAACCCAGGGGCAATTTTTCACTTTTCAGAGATGAGGCCTAAATGAGAGGATAGACTATGGCCTTGCCACTGAACAATTGTTGGACATGCATCCATTAGCTACCATCACTACCCTACCTCAGGTTGATTTTGAATCACAATCCCCTGCTTCTCATATGTAATGTTCCTTCTTTGAATAAACATCACATGTTCAAGACCAAAGCTAGATGGAATCTCATGTCTTCCTGTAGGTTTGAGTTGCTTCCCCTTTGGCAAGTCGATGAAGAATTCACTAATACTATCTGCTCTTTCAAAGTCACTACACAAAAATGGGATACAAATTGTATCAAGAATCAACATAAAAAAAATCTACTCTCCTAAAATGCATCGATATGTTCCAGGTATTATCATAATACACATCTTATAATCCTTACCATGATGAATATATCACCCTACAGGAAGAATACAACAACCTTCTTCTACAAGAAGAAGCAAATTGGAAGCAGAACACTCACATAGATTGGATGAAGAGTGGTGACAACAACACCCGCTTCTTCCAATGGTATGTTAAAGTAAGGCAACATTTCAACAAAATGACGAGACTTAAAGATAGCTCAGGAGTGTTGTTAAACTTTGTCCCTGAGATCAAGGCTCTTATGCTCTCATTCTTCTCTGACCTCTTAACGGCATGCACCAATCCCAATCCATGGTTGATCTCCACTAATGAAGGCACCTTCCAAGCCATTCCAAAGAACCAATTGCGATGGCTTTACTCGACCCCTACCACCAAAGAGGTGTGACGTACCTTCTTCATGATGGCCCCTTCCAAGGTTCCTAGATCAGATGGGGTCCATAATGGCTTCCTTCAATCCAATTGGCACAAGATTGGCATCTCAGTTATGAAGACTATCACCAAATTTTCTACTCTGAGAAGATCGATCCCACCCTTGCAGGTTCACACATGGTCCTTATACCCAAAATTAAGGTCCCACAATGTTGTGGTGTCCTTAAACCAATGTCTCCCAGTAATGGATGCTTCAAACTCATCTAAAAAATCATAGTCAAATGGATAAAAGCTATCCTGAATATTTGGATATTCCCCAACACAATACAGTTTCATTCCAGGGAAGTTAATCTCTGACAACATAGTCTTAGTCCAAGAGGTTATACACTCTATGAAGAACAAGGCATAAAATAAAAAGATGATGTGCATCAAGCTTGACCTCTCCAAAGCATTCGACCATATGAACTAGTTCTTCATTACTGACACCATCCATCATGATGGCATGCCACTTAAGTTGTACAACATCATTATATATATAATTACACAAGTCTCAACCTCAATTATGTGGAAAGGAGCCCCATTACCTCCTTTCAAGGTGTCTTAGGTTGTAAGGCAAGGAGACCCTATTAGCCCCTACGCATTTGTAATTTGCATGGAGAGACTCTACCAAATGATTATGAATGTTGTCGATAATAACACATGGAAGCCCATCACGCTACCTAGAGGAGGTACAAAACGGTCGCATGTCTGCTTTGCAGAAGACGTTTTGCTAATGGGAGAGGCCTCCATTTCTTAGGCTTCTTTGATCAATAGAATCCTAAAGAACTTTGATATGGTTTCTTGTCAAATAATATCAAAGAATAAATCATGGTGTTTCTTCAGTGTCCACACATCACGGTCTGAAATGTGAGCTATAAGAAAAACAACTAGATTTACAATGGACTAGAGGCCTCGGAGAATACTCGGGAGTTCCCATCCTTCATCATAGAGTGAACAAAGACACTCATGCACATATCCTTACCTCTATCAGGGACCACATGAGCTTGTGTACCTTGTTCCACCTATATCTGGTAGGTAGGATCACCTTGGACAAGTCCCCCCTCCAATTGTTTCCAACATATACCATGCAAACAGTGAGACTATCACCCCAACTTTGTGCTAACATTGATCGCCACATTATACGTTTTATCTGGTTAGAGAACATGGAATAGCAAAACCTCTCTCTTGTTGGATGGAAGAAGTTAACCTATAATAAAGATGTGGGAGGCCTTGGTATCACATCAACACATATAAAAAATCACACACTTATGATGACGAATGCTTGGACTTTTCTGAACTAGCCCTCTAAACTTTGGGTTAAAGTATTTACTAAAAAATACCTGAATAGGGGGACTCCTTATCGCAAATTGGGTTTGTCTGTTTGGAGTTTCTTGAAGAAAAACATTCACAATGAGGGATACATGTTAACATGTGGTAAATGATGACACCTCTACTAACATCTGGTCTGACTGCTGGATCCTAGAGAAATCCATAAGTAATTACCAGCTAGGTTTTACTGCTCCTCTTGATACCAACCCTCTTATGGTCAGCTCGATGGTTCTCGATTCCAGTATATGGGACTGGGAATTCATCAAAAAATACTTGCCTGAAGCCACCTAGGAAGCCATTAAAGTGTGTCCCTACCCTAGAACAACTGTAGGGGCAGACCAATGCGGTTGGACCTTTGAAACAAATTGTACTTTTACCTCCAGATCAGTTTATAGATGGTTAAGAGAAGGTTACAAAATCTCTACTCCTAGTGATTAGGATCATATTTGGAAATCTTGTCTTCCATCTAGGATCAAAGTGTTCCTCTGGCTACTACAACATCGAGCCCTTCTAATCAAATCTGAGAAGAAATGTCATCATATCGATGTGGAGGAGACATGCCCTCTTTGTAACAATGGTGTTGATACAACCCTTCGCTCCCTATGAGATTGTACTTTCAGTTGCTCTATCTAGAATGTGTTATATGTTTCTAGAAAACATATGCTCCTCTCAGAGGATAACTGGATTGCTCAAATCATTCATTCTGTAAGAAGTCTTACTAAACCGACTATTCGTTGGTTGCTCATTTACTGGCACATATGGACCTATAGGAATGAAAAGATCCATCAACAAATCACAAAGTTGGCATTATCTATCGCTCACTTCATCACGCTCCACACTTCTTCCATTTGTAAAGAATTTGAATTCACTAATGATGTTGCCCAGAAAGTCCCTCAAGCCTCTCTGGACATCCCTCCCAATTTGCACTATTATTTTATCATTGATGCCTCCTTCAAGGACCCATCACACCTACATGGATTGGGAATACAAGTCGTTGACCATCTAGGACACTATTGTATGGCAATGGGTGAGACACGACCCATGTCTACTGCTCTGGAAGTTGAGTTTTAGGCAATTATTCATGCACTCGAGATCTGTAAAAGGCATGAGTGATAAACCTTTGCTATCCTCTTCGATTCCTTACAAGATGTTCAAATGATTCAAGGACAACCACCCAGCCTGGTGATGTATTAACCTAATGTATGAAGAGCAAGAGATATGCTCTAGCATAGCAGAAATGGAAGATTGATCTTCATTCCGCTTGCACAAAACATAGTTTTTGATGGTTTTAGCTAGACAAATAATTGTTTCCAAGCCGTCTTCCTATTTTTCTACTATGAAGCCACCCTGGCTATGGGTGGGCATTAATGTAAACCTTAATGTCGTTTTTTCTTGCATAAGAGAGATAGATGAATAAATAATCTCTCTATTTTAAAAAAATAATAATCAAAAGAGTCTAGACAACCATCACATGGATTCTAGAATTGCATATCTCATTTTATGTACTCTAGATGAAAATGTTATAGGTATTCAATGTTTGAGTCATCAAGTCCTTCAGTGTATGTGTCATACACATTTTTCCTATAACTATCAAGTATAGGTTGTGAGAAAAAGGGCATTACCATGAAACATGAATTCTTGTCCATACAAGATACATGATGTTTTCATCAATGGAAGGTACATAATAGCAATTCACTAATTCTATTATGTTCCCATGAATGATAGCTTCAAACTATAGTGGAAGAAACCCTTCTTCTGCACAATTCTAGATAACTTCTTCTCAGGTCCTAATGTAGAGATCTCTATCTCTTTCTTCTAACTAAGATCTTCTATCCATGGATAGTTCCTTTCTAATGACCAGACAGGTGATGATGGTGGTACTTTCTTTCCTTTATCATTTTAGTGAAAAGGACATATTCCTTTAACACTTACCCTTCTCCATATATTGAGTGCAGAAGACTTGGAATTCGGATTAGCCTCAGAACTCATTTGTTCCTTGCCTTTGCCCATGGATTCACTTTTGTTGATCACCATCATAGATTTGTCCTTTTTCATTCTGACTTTGGCATCAACATGCCAAGTAGTTCTGACAGTGGGTTAGCCAAGTTAATCAAGTATTAACACTTTATAAATAGGTTCTATGATTCATACAAAAATTTGTAGATTCATATCTATGGTCAATTCTTGACCTAAAATAAATACAATTCTTTTCATATGCTCGGTCATATTGAGCACATGGTGTTCTATTGGATCTCCCAATGTCAGTTTGCACTCAAAGAACACTTTGTAGACATTATACCTTACTTGATTTACATGATTCTTAAGATGTGTTACCATCTATAGAATGTTCATGTTTTAATGTTGTTCGTGCAACTCATAGTTCATACAACATAGCATAAGGTCTTTGATGTCTGCAACATCATTAGCATGCTTCAAGTAAGCAGCCATTTAGCCTTAGGTGCATTTGGAGCGGGTTCATCTGGATCTAATCTTTCAAGGACATAGATATTTCACTCATGATTGAGAACACTTCTCAAAGCCCTTAATCATATGTGGAAGTCAATCCCATTTAGTTTCGTCCTTCTTAAGGACCGATCACAATAATAACATGTTTGTGTTTGTCTACAAAAGAAATTTTGCATTTTTTGAAAACATTTTGATTTATTTGATTTGATAAGTTAATGATATTAATTAGGCCTTTAATTAACTACTCCTCACATTATTTTATTCAAATTGAAAACCCTCATGTATCAATTTGGAAGATTGTAGTGTACAATCTTCTAGTGAGCCAAGATCCATATTTCATCAAATCATGAGTCAGCTTTGGTTGATCGCCACAACTTGACTATTTAGGTAGACAATGTTTGTCAATTCCATCTCAGGCAATTTTTAGATAGATGATGTGCACAAATCTTTGTCATTGACTATCTTTATTCTTCTAGGTTCCTAATACCATTAAGAGCACCTAGTTAAGCATGACCAAAAAGCCAACATGTTAGAATATGCACCCTTCTTTGGGAGAACATACATATCTACCATCACAATTTCATGAGATGGACGGTGCACCATGCTTTGGTGTAACCTACGCTCATATGTGTTGCTTATGGAAAGAATCTAAGACTTAATATTTTAATTGAGGGATTTTATATATATATATAAATACGTATACATATCTGATCACCACACACACATAGTACGTGTCATATACATGCTATAACCACAAATGAAAACATGCAATAAGAAACACATGTGATGGTTATGGTCATACTATTGTAATTCCTTGGAGCCACAAGGAATTATTACAACTTAAGTTATGCATCATATGAAACATGTTGTTGATGAAGATTCATGCTCAGTCCAATCAGGTTGATCGGTTCAAAATTTGAACCGAACGTCCTTCCTCTTGGCCAATCAGTAGGGATGTTGAAACAGTCACCTAGTTGTAGGTTCAATATATGTCTAGACTACTCCATATGATCAGTTGGACCACCAGTCAATCAGTTCAGCCTCCTATTATTTGGCCTCCTTGGTCCTCCAACCGATTGGTTGGTCTCATGAGCCAATCAATTTTCCTTTGTTTAGATCATCATCTCATGTCAAAACATAAATTAAAAGTATCCTATTTCTTATTACATAGTGAAAGGGAAAACCTCAAGTTACATTCAATGGGAAATATGAAGGAGAGCATTGATTTATATTTCAAAAGAAGAGAGAGTCCCGATATGTAGATTGAGTAACAACTAGAATAAACAACCACAACCTTGCACACAAAGATCTACAGTTATTGGCCATCATGCTAAACATCCACCATCAAATCTTATTTTAAGGCGATGCTTGTAAATTTCATATATATGTATGTATATATATATAATTTTGTGGAGTCATACGTGGAATTTAATCAAATTTTCACATTAAATAGTTTAATATCAGCATCGTATGCAATAAAATAAATCTGATCATATTGATTTAAATCCAGATACCTCGTAAGTTGACATGGCTCTGATAGCATTGTTGGGAAATTGAGCACAAATATAGATAGAGGAAACAAAAGAAATTAAATACATGTTTCCCAAAATAGCAAGATCGCATCAATAACAACATATCTAGGAAGGAAGGCTTGCAAGGTTATACCTAGTCCTAGAGCAAGTCCAACAACGTTACCCTTGCAGTAGTATGCTTCTTCTTCAGGTAGCATTACACTTCTTCAACTATAGTAGTACTCAAACAGTCATCTCCATCGGCCTCCTGGTGTTGCACCACAGACAGCGGTTGACAATTTCCTACTAGTGGCAGACAATGGCCTCCCACCTCTAGAGTAGCCCATGTGGACCACCAAAAACTCCATGTTGTACTACCAGAGCTAACGGAAAGGAGTTGTCCCTTCCAAACGTCAACCTGGTAGGGATGATTTACTCTTCTGCAATTGTCTCTTGCTGGTTATCCCTCCCTTTATCGAGTAGGACTTTCTCAGGTTCTCCATTGGTTACTACAACCAGAGAGAACAACAAATTGTCAGAGGAAATTGTCACATCTATGTAGCCCCCAGTACCCCTCTATTTATAGGAGAGGATAGGTTAGGGTTCCCAATCATTATGTGATTTGAAAGAACCGAATTCATGAATTTTTTAAAAACTTCACACGGCAAACCAGTTAGTTCACATGTCCAACCAGTCAGTTGGCATGATGAACCAGTTGGTTCACTCCAAAAACTAGTTGTTTCACAAGTTTTCTATTTTGAATCAAATTAGTAATCAGTGCACGATCAATGCTAAGGATGACATCAACATCAATCCTCATTCCAACCAAATTGGGCAACCTAGATAGTGAACCGACTATTTTATATAGTGAAACTGTCATTTCACTTAGTGAAATAGTCATTTTACAAGTGAAATGGTCGTTTCACTTGTCTAGTTCAAGCAAATTTCAACCAATATTGTTTCCAATTGACATGACACTCCAACCGATTGGTTGAACACTTGAACTGGTCAATTTAGAGTCCAATCAATTAATTTTGAACCTCAGTTGTTTAATCGAATACATAAGCACCTTTACAGATCAATATAAACATCATTCATTAATATACTCCTTTAATCCAAGTGTATCCTATGTGTGTGACCCTATAGGTCAAAAATTACGTTGGCAGTGAATGTCCTTAACAAACTTATGACATCACAAGTAAAGGGTGGCATCTAGCAACACATCATTTATACCCAAATAATTTAGAGAGTTGGAGAATAACTTCAACCTACAAACTGTGATTAGTGTTACCGTGATAGTATTGCTCCTCTATCATGGATATATGGAGTCGAGGCATGGAATCTTCATACTCACAACATCAGATCCATGTTCCTTGAACTATAGTAGCTTGTCTGAGATGCATGTGAGCACACATATCACATATTGAGTCACATGAGTATGGCCATACATTTCTCAGTCTCTCTTATCAAGAGCCCTGGATATTATTCTCCTATAGGAGGGACAAATCCCATCTATATCACTCACACTCTGTCCCTATGTGTCACATTGCACTATAATCACTGTATATGGTAACCCTTAGTCAGGATCACATTGGATGATGTAAAACTATGTGAACGATAATGGAGTGACTTTAGGTCTAAGAACCACAACACCACTTATCACTATGAGAGTTTATTATGACTACCATTATGTGGTCTCCATGTATCACTCTCATGGTGGGACTGTCTGATACACAGTTATATAACATGTATTTTTGTGCTTGACTTGATATCACATATAATGACTAATGAGACTTTATCATCAGTCAACACACACTCTAGTCTTTTGTATTACTGTTGTCTAATTTACTTCCATAGTAATATTTGACTTTTGACATAACAAGAATGTATGTACTCTTATCATACATATGATCTCATCAATCAGGTCCTCAACCTAAAGACATATGTCATCGAGTAACATTGTTTGTTAGACATTTACTATGTATGTGCCATCATCTCATGACTAGGACAAACATAATAGACAGAATTACATTTATTATTTATCCAAATCAGTTATCCAATGCCACACTCCAATCATCAAATTCTAGATATTATCATCAACTTTCACAACAGAGATTGTGATTAAATGACACGTTGTAACTATGCCAAAAAAGTATGTGGCGATTTCTCTATTGAGTAGTGTGTCACCTGCAATTACCCAAAGAATCAATCATTTTGTTAATAACTAGGGCCAAATTAGTGTAAAAATTTATATTTATGTTGTTTATTAATTGATTAACATCTTATATAAAAATTATTATTGACTAGATACAACTAGTATATAAAACAACATTGATTGGTTCAAATTAGGGTTTGTTTGTCTTGAATTTCCCTAAAATACGGTGTAATGATAGAATTATGGTAAATAGATTTAGTAAATCCATTTAAATTACTTATGAGTTATTTTAGGTCAATATTGGACTACATAATGAAATTGGAATCTATGGAATTTAGGGATATTTATTTAATTGTCAAATATTTAAGATATGCCAAATTATTATTCTAAAAAATAAAATTTAAAGAAAACTTTCTACCCAACCAAAATGATTTTATAAACCGAATCCAAC
This sequence comes from Alisma plantago-aquatica, assembly GCA_963693085.1. NCBI lineage: Eukaryota > Viridiplantae > Streptophyta > Magnoliopsida > Alismatales > Alismataceae > Alisma > Alisma plantago-aquatica. Next base: position 1,434,750,408 of record OY856411.1, on the reverse strand, counting down.
CTATAAAACCTCAAAGTGCATCGTTCTTCTCTAAAATTTTGTGGGTGAAGGTAGAGAGGTGATTTGAGGGGATTTGGGGTTAATATTGACCAAGAATTGATCTTAGCTCAAGTTGTTCCCCAAATCAAGTCGAATCTAGTAAGTTCATTGATTCTCTTCTTCTTTTTTCCAAATTTGACTAGTTATATTGGAGTGGTCAAATGTTTTTGATGGTTAAACCTACTCTCTCCATCTTCTCTTTTCTTGAGGAAGGATCCCAATATAGGGATTTTGTGGTGGTTTTCATCTTTAGAAAAGTTTGGTGGAACTTTTTGTAGATTCTAGAATTACCTTTGTGGAACAGGGGAGGAGGTATCTCACCTTATTATTACATTAAGGGTGAGTGTATCTACATCCATTTAGATTCTATAGTGTGAAACAAACTCAATTTGAGATTTATGATGCTAATTTATCCCTATTTTAGAGAATTTGGTTTATTGTTTGATAAAATGGGAATTTTATTAAAAACATTCGTGATCATTCTTATTTTCCAAAGTTTGATTGATATATAACTTGTTTGAACATAACCTTTCTATTGAATCTCATGCTTTTGTCAAAAATTTCCCCTAATTTGTTGGGTTTTGATCATTTAGGGTGAAAATGCCTCAATACATCATATTGTGAGATAAAAAATTATATAATAATAATAAATGACATTATTACATGAAATTATTTTTTGGTTTGTCAAATTTAAATCTATAAATATGAAATATGTTTTTGTTTAAAATATATCATTTTAGGATGTTTATGCAATGATTTTGGCAGAATATACTCGAAGTGAGTGGAAATTGTCCTTTAGCCATGGTTTTCATAGGTCTAATTCTTAACATAAAGAACATGATTCTCCGAGATCTCGTGAATAGATCCCTTTTTCCATCATACTCTTTTTGAGTCATGTTCTTTATAAAATTGGAAGAACGAGTCTTGTTCAGCTTCGATTTCTATGGTTCATTGCTCAATGAGGCCAAAAAATGATACATTTGTTCTTATTTCTTATAGAATTTCCATAGGATACTACTAAATCTCAATTGGTCTCAAAATTTGACCAACACCTCATATACATATTTATCTTCTTGTAGAAAATCCTCATGGCCTACTTCACTACCTAGACTATTCTACTATAGTGTGTGTGATTTCAGTTGTCTAATGGCCCAAATCAACACATTGTATTACGAAATTAACTCTAAAGCTCACCAAAATTGTACCATGTCCAGTACCTATCATACAGAACACAACATCACTACTAATTTCATCACTACATGAATGTGAAAACCTAGTTCAAATTCATTATATATTTAAAATCATCAAACTATTCTTAACTTAGGTGAACATGATTACATAATCCAACTATACATTTTCAGATAGTGACAAAATTAACAAAAAGCTTTACCATACATGAACCATGATATTATAGTGTCTTAAAAAACATATGAACATTCTCAAGTTTAGATGCAATGATTCTAAAACATAAAAAATATTCCAATTTGCATAGAAGGCCCTTTCTACATGCTTTTTATTATATCCAAATATCCTGAAAATTGGATGGAACCTTATTATAACCACAAATAAATTTTATATTTATTTCTTTAATAACTTTATCATATATTTAAAAACATTTATGTTGCACTTTTCTTCTTTTGTTTTTATGATGATAAAACGTAGTGAAGTTCTATAACATTTTCTTATAATCATATTTTTTGGAGATTATTCTATTCTGATTCTTTTTGACTCAATTTTTATAGTATCTAGCTTTATGTTGGATTTTAATTATTGGTATCTTTATGTTGGCTTCAACTAGAGATTTTTCCTAATTATTTATTAGGGTTTTAGCAGCAGTATGGGTCCCCACATTTATATATAAACATGTTCATTATGATATACACTTTTTACTACAAAATTTTCAATTGAAGTCTTTTTTTTCAAATAAATTTTTAGTTGATCATTTTGCTTCCCTCGACCTTGCTTTGTCTCTTATTTTTGTTTAAACAACTTATGGTTAGAACTCACACAACCTACACATTACTACCACATACATTGTGTCTATCCCAACTACAAACATCAGAAGCATTGACCATCTCACTCATAAAAAATTCTTGAGCAATATTAGGGAATACATGGCATACTTCTTTGGAAACAACAAGTAGTAAGCACTCTTATGCAAGTAAGGCTATCAGGATGCTCGTCCTTGGTCAATGAGATTGAGGTTCAAAATCACAAAAGAAGAGAGTCTAGTCAAAATATAATGTTGATTAATATAAAAAAAATCATTGAACACGAATAAATAAATGCATGAAATAAAATTTCCAACAACAACTAGGAAAAGTGCACATAAAAGGACCATTACATTCATTCATTAACATGTCATTGTATCTTACACATTGGGTTTCACTCTATCAAATCATTTGAATACAAATGATATATCCATTTAAATGTATATCATGAGCATTTATGTACATGGCATCCAATCCACAAATTGAGTCTTTGACCATGCACAGACCTGAGTGTACATGGAAAACTCTAAGACACCACCAAAAGACCATCACAAAACTTGTCTATTATCAATCATCAATGGGAGGTCCCTCATATCTAAGATTATGGGTATGATGTTGACAATCTAGAAGGTTCGGATAACCACAAGCCTACTATTATCAAAATAACAAAGGCAGATGGAAGGATTAACAATAATATTCACAAGATAAGAAACATTAATAGGTGAATCACAAGAATAAACAAACAATACCTAAAGACCTAGAAGAGTAATAAAAGAATGAGAAGTAAATCTTCATGATAATAAACAGCTTGAAGGAAACACAACCTAATTAGTTATTTTATATTTAAATTATTGGGTAGTTTGCAGTGTACCGGTCAAACCACTAGGTAGATTATGTGTTTAAGTTGTTTTATTAAGCCTTGAGTAGTTTGGGTTTCTTTCTTTGAGTGTCTTTTGATGTTTGTCATTATCATTGCAAAATAATGTTTCTTAGCTTATGCGTAGTTTACAAAGTTTGGTCTTGATGATTTAATTTGTCATCCATGCACCAAATTGGTTGAGAGTGGATTGCACTTTGATATAATCATAAATTTATAGATGACATAAGAATATGGATTCGTGGATACAGATATAACCCACAACTGAGTCCTATTCTTTGTACATAAACCTTTATGAGGTTGTAAGGAGGTGAGATCACCCATTACTAAAATTTAACAAAAAATATACAACATCCATCTCTTATGAGAAATTTAGATTGTGAAGGATGCATGCATAATATGTCCATTTAAATAAGTATGATCTGGATACAAAAATGTCAATAGTAGCAGTGGAAAGAAAAGACTAAGTTATTACATAACTTTGATCCAAGTATACTACATGATTTCATGAAAAGAACTAGAAAAGAAACTTTAGTATCTAGCAGCAACAACCTAGACATCTTAGCAACAAAACTTTGAATTTACTCCTAGGCTGGTCCCTTGTGGTCTTGTTCCACACCTTGTCCTAGGCTTGGGTGGTTCGGGATCACCCAGTACAAAAAAGAAAACAACGTATGTGTCAAATTAAGGAACAAGAACAAAGTTAAGAACAATAAAGAAAATATAGGGTATAGATTATTCAGGAACATAGAGGGTCAAGAGTATGAGGCATGTATCAAATAGGAATTTTGACATAACAAATAATAATAAAATTTTCTTGAATGATTAAGTTAGACTAAATTAACTAAGTGGGACTGAGCCACCTACCAGACACCAACCAATAGGTGATGGGAGATTAAACATGTTATCAGTCACCTATAAGATATTTATATAAGAGGGAGATTAACACATTCCCCTGAGTGAAATAACACATGCCTAACTATGGGTGGTTGTACATACGTACCACTACATTAGCTAATAAGTCAAACAAATCATCATTCTTAAATAAATCATATGGCAATATTAAGCAACAAATAATAGTGATATGGCAGGTCGATTCAAGACCCAAGAAAATAATGAAGTAGTTTTGCCAAAAAGGAGCAATAATAGGAATTATGGTTTTAGTCCATGCCTCATTGGGAAGTTGGCGTTTGGATAATAAAATGTGTGCAACTTAAGGGGTAAATTGGACATACCTCTATTCAACGTCCTAGTTATCACTTTTCACCAGCTCCTGTAATGGTCCTATGGGACATAAGGGTAATATATTGGGTATCCATCTTCAAACAAGTAACTCCACCAAAGAGTCAAGGTCATTGTATTAGATTCTAATGTGTATCCGACATAGATGTCTAAGGCTACTATTGCCTAAAGGTATGTTATTTTGAACAGTCAGTGTCAACTCAAGCTAGTCTAGTATCATGCGGATCTGGGAGTCCATATAAACCAAGCTAGAGGAGTGGATGAAAATCTTGCCAGCCCTTGAACCATGATCCTTTCTAGACACCCTTGCTTTCAATGTATTCCCTAATAGCTACCTAACAGGCTCAGACACAATGTTGTAAGGAGGCGATATCTCCCCTTACTAAAATTTATCAGAAAATACACAACATACATTTTTTTTCAAAGTATTTATATCATGAGGGATTCATGCATAATAATCCCATTTAAATAAGCATGATTTTGATACAGAAATGTCAATAGCAGAAATAGAAAGCAAAGGAGAAGTTATTACATGGCTTTGATCCGAAATCACTACATGAGTTCATGAAAATAAACTATACAAGAAACTTTAGGATCTATAAATAGCAACCTAGACATCTCGGCAAAGATTCCTTTGGATCTACTCCAGGGCTGGTCCTCCTTAATCTTGTTCCACTCCTTGTCTTAGGTCTGGGTGGTTGGTGTCACCCAATAAGAGGAGAAAACAAGGTATGTGTCAAATAAGGAACAGGAGCAAAGAATATGATAACAAAAATAATAATGGGTACATATTAACCAAAAATATGGATGGTGAAAAGTATGAGGCATATAACAAATAAGATTTTTTTCCATAAAAGTCAAACAATAAGTAATTCTGCATTAATGTTTATAGTTAGACTACATTAACTAAGTAAGGCACATACCAAACCTCAACCTATAGGTGAGGAGAGGGGAGAGTAAAACATTCCCGATCACCTGCAATATATATATATATATATATATATATATATATATATATATATATATATATATATATATATATATATATATATATATATATATATATATATATATATATATATATATATATATATATATATATGGGGATAGTAACACATTCCCTTGGGGGAATAACATATGCCCAACTATCGGTGGTTGTACAAAATAACCACTACACTAGTAAAATAGAAAATAAATCATCATGTTGAAAAGAAGTTATATGGAAAGTTTAAGTATCAAATAATAGCAACATGCAAAGTAGGGTTCAAGACCCAAGAAATGATAGATTTGGCTAGAATTGAGGCAAATATATCAAAAGAAGCAACAATTGGAAATTTAGGGTTTGATTCATGCCTCGTTAGGGAAATTAGGTTTGGATCACAAATATGGCCAACTTAACAGGTAAGATGCACATACCTCAATTCAGAGTCCTAGTATACACGTTTCACCAACTAATTTGTTTCCAAGTTCACTTTTCCCTAAGTTCAAGTTATTCACATATATTATGGTTTATAATTCACATATGTATAAAGAAAACCCTAATTATAGACCTTCTTGGGAAAATGTGGATTTTGGTCATGAAACCATAACCAAACGATTCCTTATCTTCTTGTGATTAAGAAACATATTTATTTTCCTTATTTGGAGTTTATATGAATTAGTTACAATTTTAGGGGCTTTATGTATTTATTAGATTCCCCAAAAATTGACTTTCAAAAGCATTAAAATCAGACTTTTGAAACATTTTTATTAGAAAGAACTCATTTTTTCAATTCTAAAATATAATCTTATAAAATTTGTCGACAAACAGAGAAAAAGTTATGATTTTTCAAAGTTTTAATTAATCACAAATTACCAAAATGCCAAATGAGAAGAGAAAGACCACTTGAAAGTGAGAGACAAAGAGACGTGCCCATTGACTTGTCTCAACCAGGAGTGGCCAAGTCACCAATCAACACCCAGTGAGATCCACACCAAAGCAAAAGAAAAATAGGTCAAATGACCTTTATACCGTTAGCAATAAAAACCAAAGAAAGGAGAAAACGAAGGGTAGAATCGAGATTCGATAGGGGGGAATCATCACCCTCACCATCCCGACATTGCTCCTCGAAGTAGAAGGCCATGACTCGGTAGAATTGGGAGAATCCACACATAATGACAGTTCGTCAAAGTTAAGGTACAAAAAGGAAGAGGAAGGCCTTGTGAACTCACCTTCAGACTCAATTGAGAAGTGCAGCTGAAGTCCAAGACATGAAGTCGCAAGACAAATCCCAAAACTCGATCAAAAATAGTCAAACTAGTAGCCTTTAAGGAAATTAAGATAAGAGGAAGACTTGACAAAGAGAGATGAACGTCTGAATATCCCTATTTATAGGCGGGGGTTTGAGAAACAAAGAATATGCAAGTTGACTGAGAAGCTTATTGCCCAAGAATTGGGCACTTCTTGAAAACTCGACAAAATGATATGGGAAAGAGATCATTGCATGCAGAATCCAACGAGGAAGGTGTTGGATAAATAATTTTGTGAACAGGTTGAGTATAGAGAGAGAAATTAGATTTTGAAAAAATTACAAAACCAACACCTGTTTCCTAGGTGATGACTTGTGAGCCATTTGATCGCAATCCGATGATCATGATAAAAGTGTGTATCCTCTAAAGTCATGTGTGACATTTATTTGATTCCTAATCCAATTTTTAATAAAGTGTGGATACAATTATTCACTTTTTCTCTCTCATCTATTGAGGGTGCAAACAAAGTCCGAATTAAATGGAATTTGACACCTATCCTAATTAGGACTAGTACAATATAATTTTAGCATTATTTTTTAGTTTTGGAGACTCTTTGTATTTTATTTAATTCTTTAAAATTAAATCATAGATTCTCTTTTCTCATAATTTAGAGATATCTAGAAACCATCAATTAATTTGGAACTTCACCATCAAACAAACTTAACTTGTGAAACACAAATTTTCCATTAATTTTCTCTTTTAAGATCATTATTTAATATTTTGGCTTTTACATACTGGAATTTTAGGTCTGATTAGTGAAGAAACAGAAAAGTTGTAAAGAGTGGAACCCAATAGTGGGCCCACTCAATGGTACAAGCATGAGCCATGAAATTGATAAGCAGTGGAAACTTAACTATTTACAAAGTCACAAAATGATCTCATTTACATAGCTTTCTCACCCTAAGGGTGGTACATAAAATGGAAAGAGTACATTTGTTCACACATATGCCCATATGAAGAGGGTAACAAGGCTATCTCAAGATGTCCTTATGTCCATCAAATAGCTCAAGAGCATCCTAGGTCTCTGCCCTAAAAAACACCTACATGTGGGTGGACGGAACACCCAGAAAAATAGGAAAACAAGATATGAATCAGCAATAATTGAGTATGTACATTAGAAGATTAACTAGGTCGTTAAAAAGTAAAGTAAGATGTTCCCATAAAAAAGGGGCCATAAATATTAGGTAAGTTACAATGAGAAGTAACAAGAGAAATTTTTTTCAAAAGAATGAGGTAGTGCAAATGAATAATTAATATAACAATTCTTTCCATAATCAACAATCCAATCACATAAATATTTGCATGTCGATATATTTGACTAAAGTAACTATGGTAGAGACACGACACCACTGAGTCAATGGTCTAAGTAAGATGGGTAGAAATAGCACACCCTGGGCAGAAATAGCGTGCCCCTGTATAAAACGAGGTGGAAAGACGCACCCCAGGTAGAATTAGACATGCCCTAATGGTTACACTTAAGCTTCTATGATAGCTAAACTAGTCGAATTATCTAACATGCATAAATAGAGTGGCAAAATTCACTTTTCACAAACATACATGGCATAATTCACACACAATAGCAGGTGGGGTCATTGACCCAATTCAACATGATAATAATAATTCCAAAAGGGTAATAATAAGTTACAGTTGAGGAGAGAGGATATGTCAACAAATGGAACAAGAGTTGGTATTTCAAAAATTGCCTCATCATGGGAAAATTTAGTCATAATAATGCCCAATTATAATAGAGAGGAGTACATACCTTATCTTCATGTGTAGAGGTCAAATCAATGAATACTCGGTCCCCAAAATCGAGTAATATTCCTAAGAACACATTATATGCATTAGTTAAACTAAAGTAAACATGTATTTACATCCTTATTATAGGTTTTTCATATTATTATCCTAGTCCCAATCACCTATTGTCATATTAGGGTTGTTATTTAAGCTAAAATACACATCTTGATTCGCATAAGACTGCATATGTCTAGGTTAGAATATAGATGGGTAATAATAACCATTCTTAAAATACAAGCCTTGTAATTTTATCCTCCCTCTCTATTAAGGTTCGAGTTTCATCAACTAGAGTTAATTTCATCTTTAGAGTGAGGTATATTTACAAAAATGCTCTATTATTAAAATCTAGGAATCTAATCCTACATGCACTCACATGTGATTACATAGTTGCTTCTTATTGTGCATATGATTACCATCAAATGTAGGTCATAGTTGTACCTAATTATCACATCTTTCATCCATTCACTTGCCCTCAAATCTATTATCTAGTATACTAGTTATCAAGTTTATAGCATTAAGGTTATATGAAATGGATTTACAGAAGCATATATGTGTGTTACCCATATACCAATACATATGCATGCAATAGATCATGTATCCACATGATTACGTCCAATATTGAAAGTGTCTAGTACTCATTTGAATTAGTAACTAGAGGGTAGTCATTAACCTGTATGAAAAACTAAATTGCATGGAGGGGAAGGTATTGACCTATAGATGGTGTATTCTTGAGCATGTCCCCCATGATTCTTCATTCTTCAAACTAGTTTCTAGTAGTGACTCTCATTTGCTAGTTCTGTGAGTTGAGACCAAATATTATTGTGTGGTGTAGAAGCTTTAGTAGGGATCCAAATATGTTCAAGGTTCATCCATAAGATCTATAGATGTGACCTTGTTTACCGGTGCAACATAGGACACCATGGGGAAGGGAGTTATTGGCCCTTCACTAGTCTGTAGACACTTGTATAGATTGTGGTAGATGTGCAGATGGGGTGGTGGAGGACTTGCGATGGGGTTGATCAATGATAGTTTAGGTTGCAGGTTGTGTGGGCGGAAATAGGTGATTGGGAGAAGTTGTGTCATATGGGTCACTTTGATGTTATTGTTGTTGCAAGTCTGTGAAGGTCTAAGGAAACACACACCAATTTTATGAACTATCACAATATGGACGGAGAAGTGGAATAAGAGGATGATGATGAAGGACATAGTGCCATTAGGATTGAAGGGCTCCAAACAGAGAGGGCATGGAGAAGTACAGAGGAGGAGGTGCTCTAGTTGAGTGGTGTATAGCAGGGTATTGACGTACGTCCATGGAAGCAGTGACATGATCTTCTTGTTGGATAGTCATGCTCTATAGGACTAGTAGCGCCAAGAAGATGGAGGAGGTCACCGAGGTGGTTGCGATCAGGATGAAGAACCCTATCCTTGGTGGGGATGCTGATGCTGGTTCGAGATCAGCAATCATTTTGTTTCCAGAGGTGTCATGATGGTTGGGAATAGATTTAAACTCTCCAGTGGTTGCATGTTTGCAATTCTTGGTTGGCGAGTGTTGGACAGATTGCAGAACTGCAAATGAACATGTGGTGGTGGTTGCATCTGATACCACTAATGTTGGGTGCCCTGACGGTGAAGAGGACATGTAGAAAGGTGGATGGATTACTAATGAGTCATTAAGCTACACATCAACATTGATGGTCTTTGGAACAGCTGACGCCAGTACAGGCGTTGGGTGCAGAAGTGAGAGGATGTGGTGGCGCTGAGATGGAGAAGGCCAGAGGTAGTCCTTTTGGTTGTAGGGTTGCAAGGAAAAGGTATGTGTTTTAGGCAATGCAGAGGAAAGGAGGCGGCGACATTGCCTGGCGATGATGGACCAGTCTGAACGATGATTGGCAGGGCTGATGCAGGGTGATTATATGGACGTAGGGTAGGGTTCTTGGATGTGGTACTACTAAAACAGAAGGAAGGATGGTAATGTTGGTGACAATGCTGCGTAGAGGAGCACAACACATCCTGGCAGCGCTAGCATAGCTCGACGCTTCCTCGCATTGTTGGGTGTAGGTGGAGGAGGAGGGAAAATAGTGCATGTCTTGTGCAAACTTGACGATGGTATCTAGTAGGTGATGGCACCCCAATATCTTTATAGCTTCCAAAATGTGGGTGGCAAGATGAGTGACGACTAGGGTTACAAAAAAGGAAGAGGAAGATGGAGGAAGGTAGGGCACCATTTACTTGTGTCTAGTAGTCCGTAGAAAGCACAAGATGCACAGTGAAGAGGATGGAGGAGTAATGTTGTGCATTACATCTTTATGGAATCAAACTAATTTATTGATAAAGTGAAGTGATATATTGAATATATTACATCTAGACCAATTAAAAGAGTAGTCAAATAAAACAAAATTGAACTATAATTTGACATGTTGACCAAACAAGACATGAGGAATCAAGTCTAGATGTTAATTTCATCTTTTGGTAACATTTGGTATTCAATTATAGATTAATGCCTTTATTAAATTCATTTGGTATTCATATTTATGAAATATGTTTTATCAACTAGACTAATGGTGGTTTTGATTAACAAATAGATTCAACTCTATTAACTTAGTCAATTCAACTACTGACATTTAAACCGATGACTATATTAATTAAATAGTCATTTACATTATATATTAGGTTATTTGTCATTATATTTTCTTGGAATCGATTACTCCTATTTAATCAAATTTTAAGGCAAAATATTTAATACCCATTTAATTAAAGGTGAACCTACAAAATCAAAATGTTAATCTATATACCCAGATTCGGGTATGTGACAGAAGTTCTCTAGTTATGAATCGGGTATAGAACCCATGGGGGATGCTTGGGTACTATTTTGAATTTTCTATTTCATGTTTGATCTATTTTTTTTATGTTGAAACAAACTTTCTTAATCCATGAGCAATGAGTATTGATGTATTGGGCATATTTGTATTTATAGAAGATTTATTTTTTGTGCTCATCCTAATTGTTGGTTTAGTTTATTCATGGCAAAAAGGGGCATTAGAATGGTATTAGCTTCTGAATATTCAGACAACAAAAAGAGATAAAAAAAATAACTCTATACTAACTTGACTAGAACACTCAAGATTATCTAAATTAGATGAAAATTCACACATAAGCAAATTTTGACATGTACTTTTCAAATTTGAGACTCTTTTACATTTTTGAAGTCATTTAATGACTCATTTCATATTTTGGGATTTACTCCTATTTTCTTTTGTGTATTGAATTAAGATATTTGTTATTATGCAAAAAAAGTGAAACTTAATTGGCACTCAAGTCAATTGAGACCCAAGGAATTCCAGTCTGAAGTTATCTTTATCCAATGAGTCTTATTTTTATGGGTTTTATTCCCTTACACATTATTATCACTATTTGTCGTATTAAGTTATTTAATACCCTATTATCATGTTTAAAGCTTTATTATTTATCCCTTTTTCTCTATCTTGCTCTATAAGGATAAGGGAAGTTCTAGAAAGAAATTATTTTTTCAATATCCCAATCAAGTGGTAAATTTGCATCTTAGACCCTGACTAAAACACTAACTGAGGTATTTTCTCACAAACACATACATTGGCATGAATAGTGATCAAATATACAACAAACCTATAATAATTCCTACAAATTCAACATTAAGGACAAAACGGATAGGAAGGGAAGGAAAAACTTAGAAGAAGGGACAAATTAAGAATGTACTTAGATTTCAGTACATTACAACACTCCACCACTTACAGAGGATTTTGTCTGTGAAATCTCAAGCAAAGAGATAAGGGTGAGTATGCAACATCTCATCTCTAATCTCCCAGGTGGTTTCTTGCAAACCATGATACTTCCACATCACTTTCACTAACTGAATCTCGTTGTTCTTCAACTTCTTCACTTGGGAGTCAAGAATCTTCATAGGCAACTCCTCATAGGTTAGGTTCTGAAGGTCCCCACTATTTAGATTTCCTTTTATGAGATATGACACATTTAAATTTTTTGGCTTATTAGCATGATATTTATTATTATATTATTCATCCTTATTTCTCTTTTAAATGTGTTTGATTACATTCACATTGTGGTCAAAAGAGTTATATTTCATTATTATGCATGAAACCTTATATATTTCTTATTTATTTGATTAGGAGTTTTAGCACAATTAGAGTTATACTCAATTATCTCAGTATTTGTTAATATATTTGACCATTATCCTTAGTAATTTGGATTTAGACTCCTTTATAACCATTTTGAATTATATCTGATTATTTTCACAAAATAAGAAAATTTATCCATTTTTTATTAAGTCTACAATTAAACCAAATAGTGTCACATTAATTACATCTACCTATAAACATCTATTCATTGTCATATTACCTTTCTTAAGCACATTAATTTCCTCATCAATCATTTACTCATATTTATTCATAATTAACCCCACATTAACCATTCATGCTTATATATGCAAATCAAATTACTTATTTACCCTATTTGAGTCATTATATGTATATTAGTAAATAAAACGAAACATATTACATATCAATGAGTTGATTTACACTCCAAATCATGATTAGGTGAATGAGTCCAAATTATATATATATATATATACATATATATATACATATATATATACATATATATATATATATTTATATATCAATGAACAAGGTGATACACACTACATATTAATGAATTGATATATATATATATATATATATATATCAATCTTGTATTAGGTGAATACATACCATTTATGTGTATCAATGTATGTTATTTGATTATGACACCTAATGTCACTAACGTATCATGAATGTCATCAAGAATGCATACATTAAGATTAGCCAACTTCATCTTAGGGTTTATGGTCAACTTCATCACTATACTACACCTATACCATCTTAACATGCATTAAATCCAGCGTTAGATTCCATTTATATCACTCATCATAACATTAGGGTTTATTGGTCCATGATATGATCAACATCATGTGCATCCATAATTAAAATTAATACGTGAGTTACTCCTACTTGTCAGGTGACCATTATATGTTCACTAAGATAAGATATAATAAGCATGAAGGGTTATAACTATTATCTCATTTGGTCTATTCTAATGATTAAGCACACACTAACCTCCTATTCATAGAGTTAGGGTTTCTAGATTCAGAGTAGCTATATTTCATTATGTTACAAAGGTTGTATTGATGTGATTTATTCTTACAATTACATTTATGTTATTGTGTCACATGAAACAAATATGATGGTCACTAGTAAATATATATGATGTTATAAGAAGGGGATAGAAAGAAAGTTTCATATAAGTGAAAAAAAATGTGACAAGAATGAAATAAAATAGCGACAAGAAAGAAAGTTATGGATAAATGAAGTAAAAAAATGATACAAAAATGAAATAAAGAAAGGGACAAGAAAAATATGACTAATGAAATAAATTAGATAAAAAAATAGAACATGAAAGAAGTTATGACTAAATAAAATATATATGATATTACCCCCTTATAAGCTTTTTGCAGATTTTTTGGTAAACTACCCCTTTGGGAGTTTGTTAAAACATATATCTATAACTTGTTGAATTTGCAAATATAATTGAGAGGATTAGACATTTTGAAGTCCCATGAAGTAATGTAAAAGGTTGGACAGTTTGAATAGGCACCATCACGTACATGTCCAAATTGCCAAAATTACATCACAATATGTGGAATACAATATTTATAACAAAGCATCAAGTTTTCAAAAAAGATTTTCATCCTTGTAGTGGGATAAGGGTAACATCATCAACTACAAATTGTAGTACATAATCCTACTATCCCTTCTCTTAATCTATGTACTCACTCCTTACCATCTCCCTAAAATACTACCAAGAAATAATCAACGAACCCAAACACTGAAGCGCCAGATACCAAGTTGGTTTTACATACATGGTTGCATCCCTTTACTATGATACTATGAAATTATTTCCTCTTTATGTATTTGATAAATCAAATTGTCTCACATAAGATTCATTCTAGTAGTACGCCATAAGATGAACTAGATATGCATTAAATCACGATGAATTCATATAAAAATGTAGAATTCTCTCTCTCTACCTCTCTCTTTCTCTATGTGTGTGTGTGTTAGTACCATCCTAAGAGGCAAAGGAGGGACTAGTTGTGAAGTATGTAGAATAAGTATTTTTTGGAGCAAACTCGGTGTTGTTGTTTATGTCCATTTTAAAGCTATGCATCATAAAATCTATGAAACTACCATGTTTTATTTTTAGAAGGAATCAAATCTTGTAATGCAATGCAATACGTGACATATTCATTTGTAACACAGACTTTTGTCATTTGCTTTTACTGTTCAGAAAAGGATGTATATTTCTAATTGTGGTGCAAACTCCCAATCAAATAACTAAACCCATACACTAGTGAAAAGTGAGCATAACAATGTTCCCAAGGATACAAAACTAGAAGCCTATTTTCGTACCAAACCTTATGGCCATGGAGGTTTGATTTATATGAGCATATATGTTCAACATCAAGAATTAACAAGTGCAGTAGCCTAAGACCCTCCAAAAATGCAACACCCTAAATAGATAGATAAATAAATACCAAATCCAATCCAACATGAGGAATTTGGTAAGATGATAGAGATCATAGAGATGTTTTATATGTTTCAATTTTGTGGCGTATCTTCAACATGGAGATATGAATATCTAGAGAATATGTCATGGATTCTTGCTTCATCTTCAACCTTGGTAAGTATATGTCTTATTTACAACATTTTCCTTGGATTCCCTACCCCGTAATCTTCTCCTTCCTTGGCCTTAGACTGTGTTTTGACATGGTGGCTGTTCTTGAGAAGAGTGCTTCTCGTCATAAGGGTAATAGGCCATGTTTTGACAAGGCGACATCCAAGTGAGAGGGAGTTTCTCCTCTCTTTTCTTCTCCTTTCTTTGGTTCATCCTAAGGTTCTTTGTTACCCTTCTATTGAGAAACTTTTGACCTTGATGTCTTCTTCTTCTTGAGGTGCTTTTAGGGAGCCTTTGTTGGAGCTTCTTTCTCCTTCGGTGGTCGAGTGCTTGGAGCTATCAACCTTGGAGTGGTCTTTTTTAAGGCGGGTGATATAACCCTTAACCTTCTCTATTAATGCACTCTCTCATTTGAATGTAGTTGCTTCTCCCTTTAAATGTGATCTTAATATGTTATAAGATAATTCCAATGCCTTAGAACTTGGTTAGTGGTAGTCATCATGTTTGAAGTGCTTGGAATCTGAAGCCCTAATTTTGGTACTCACTTTGGTGACCATGGTGTAATGGTGATTGTTCCTTTATCTCTTGATCTTAGTTTTGATCACATGCATGTCGGATGAGTGTCTTGATGTCCATGAAGTCTAGGTTCTATTTCGATGGTGTCAAACATGGTTTTCTCTCTCTTGCACAAGGATCTTTCATGAGACTTTCATAATTCAAGTCTTAGGGTTGTGGTAACCGGTTTACATGAGGTCTTCTCCTCCATGTTGATGATGGACTTCTTGGATATGATTATCTATTTTGTCCGTGGAAGACCTTCTATTTCATCTTGGTTCATCCCTATTTTGGTATTGTTCTTTTTCCTTAGTGGTAGCTTCATCGAAGTGAATGTTAAGCCTTATTTTATCTAGGTTCGCGACGCTATATTGTGCTGGGTTGTGACGCCATGTTAAAGGGGTGATAACGCCCATTTCATAGGTGATCAAGATGATCTCTAGTTTGGTTGAGTTGATACCCCAACTTTTGTAAATCAAATTGTCGCACATAAGATTCATGCTAGTAGTATGCCATAAGCTCAACTATATATGCATTAAATCATGATGGATTCATATAAATATGTAGAAGTCTCTCTCTCCTTCTCTCCCTATCTGTGTGTGTGTGTGTGTGTGTGTGCCATCCTAAGGGGCGAAGGAGCGACTAGCCGTGAAGTATGTAAAACAAGTATTTTTTGGAGCAACTAGTTGTTACTTTTTATGTCCACCTTAAAGCTATGTATCATAAAATCTATGCAGCTACAATGTTTTATTTCTTACAAGGAAACCAAATCCTGTAGTGCAATGCAATCTGTGACATATTCATCCATGACACAAACTTTTGTTGTTTGCTTTTATTGGTTAGAAAATTATGTATATTTCTAATGGTGGTGCAATCTCCCAATCAAATAACACTACTACAAAAAATGGTTTTTAAAACAGTTTATTTTTCTATTGTACAAGGGGTGTCAACTGTTGTATTAGATCGCGTGGTCTTATGGGGGGGGTTCTTTATACAACAAGTGTTGCGCATGTTGTAATATATATATTTTATACAATAGTTAATACATGTTGTAGATCATTGAACACACCTGTTGTAATAGGGGTGTTGTATATAACATATTGAGACAAAAGGAAAATATATCTAGACACAAGGTTTCGAACTTGAGACCACTTGAAAGTAAGACACATCTCAAACCGTTGAACCAGTTTCAATTTATGCAACCCATATATTCTTTGTTGTACATATACAACAAATGACGTGCAAACTTGTTGTGTGATTGTGGTCTATTAGAACAGGTAATTATTACAATAGGTGAAAGCCTGTTGTCTAATTATAGTATACTACAATGGGTTATAGTATGCTATGTAATAATGGTCTATTACAATGGGTTAACATATGTGACTATTACAACGGGTAGAGCATGTTGTGTAATTATGATCTTTTACAATGGGTTAGAGTATGTTGTGTAATGATGGTCTATTACAACAGGTTAACATACATGACTATTACAACGGGTTAGAGCATGTTGTGTAATTATGATCTTTTATAATGGTTTAGAGTATGTTGTGTAATGATGATCTATTACAACAAGTTAGCATATGTGACTATTACAACGGGTTAGAGCATGTTGTGTAATTATGGTCTTTTACAACAAGTTTTAGTATGTTGTGATATTACAGTCTATTACAATAATTTAGCACATGTTGTAGTATCGCATATACTACAACGAGTTTGGCCCGTTATATATAACTTGTGTTGTATAAAATATATAATTCACAACACACAAATACACTTGTTGTAAAAGATATGATAACTACAACACAACCAACAGAACTCTTGTATTATTCCTGTTGTAAAAAACATTTTCTGTAGTAGTGTAACTGGACCCATACACTTGTGAAAAGTGAGCATCACAACGTTCCCAAGGATACAAAACTAGAAGCCTATTTTCGTACAAAACCTTATGGTCAAGGAGGTTTGATTTACATGAGCATATATGTTCAACATGAAGAATTAACAAGTGGAGTAGCCTAAGACCCTCCCACGACGCAACACCCTAAATAGATAGATAAATAAATACCAAATCCAACCCAACTTGAGGAATTGGGGAAGATGAAAGAGATCTTAGAGATGATGTGTATCTTTTGATTTTGTGGTGTATCTTCGACATGGAGATATGAATATCCAAAGAAGCCGATGTCCCAGAGATCTAATAAATATGTCATCCATATATCTAATCCATGGTAGCAAGCCGATGGGGATTGGGATATATATACCACGGGCTGAATACAACGCCCAGCCCAGCCGCCCAGGTTGATTTCCACGCAGTTGTTATGATTTTGCTATATTTCAAACCGGTTTTGTCTCATATTGCTTGTGTTGGAGACTTCCCTCCTCCTTATATAAGGACTCTTATTTATAGTACAATTGAAGACTAAAAGAGAATAGGCCCTACGCACGCGCATGGTGGGCCTTGCCAACGGGGTTTGGGCCGACCCGGTCCGGAAACCCTTTAATCGGGCGCGTCGGCGCACGTCGCATTCCGCGCGCAGGGGGTGTAAATCCGGCCTCCCGGAGCCCATTATGAGGGTGCGGTCGACGCACCTCACGGCTGCCCGGTTTGCAACCGCGCGTGTACGCACTTCACGGCAAACGATGTTGGATCCTGAGAGAGAAGACGCGTAAGAGACTATGGCACACACGCTCACCGTGGAGTACCGCCAAAATACTCTTAATCTTACAAACAACAGCAGTTTCGGGCTTGCGGTGGACCGGTGGTCGCAGCTTGGTTCCCCCGGGCCTTTGTTTTGGCACGGCACGAGCGTGCACCGACCACGGCGGCCAAGTTGCGGAGGGTGGAGCTGATCGATGCAACATGGGAAGATGGGCGGGATCACGTGACCGACCTCGGCGCGCAGCCGATGGTCACGCCTTGCGTCGTGGAGCAGCAGCCTGCAACAGTTACACTTGTTTATCTTTGCCGGCGAAGACCAGTCGGACAGACATACATGATATGTATCATCATTCATTGTCCGTTCTGTCCGCACGTGCCCCATGTACAACTGAAAACTTCACGTTGTACCCAGGCAGTGGCACTTATGGGTTCCCGCTATTGAAGGAGTGAGTGAGCAAGCTACTGACGGTTTGCCGTCACCGTCTCGGGTGTTATGGTCTTCACGGTATAAAGCCAGAGGTGGAGGTGGGTAAGTTGCGCTGCGTTACTCCTACCTGGTGGGTGTACTCTTCTATGCATGCAAAACAAGCTGGAAAAACGGGAGATAAGGTACAGGAGCTCAGCACCGCCTAGACACCTATACCATTGATCAATGGGCTGCTGCGGCACCACCGTGGCTCTGTTGGATGGGGCAACAGAAGGCAGTGGAAGAAGAAAGCCTTTCACCCGCCGCAAGGTGTTCCAAGAGTCCAGGACGGTGAGGCTCGGAGGAGGAGGAGGAAGGCGATCAGGGGCCGTGGTCGGCACCGGCTGCTCCACCAGTGTCTCATCGACATTAACAGCAGCAGCCACTTCTAGTCGACGCTCGCTCTCCCAGATGTACTCGACGTCGACACCGACGTCGGTGCTCCGCCACCTCGTGTGCCGGCTCCACTACAGATGGAGGAGACAGGCCGCGGCGTGGTGTGGCTCCCGCAGCACGCGCGAGCCGAGATTCGGGTACGATCCAGTCAGCTACTCCCAGAACTTCGACGACGGCTTCTACAACGACTGATACTCTGTTACGTTACGAATCCACGACTTTCGTCAAACAATGGCGGTCCTGATTTTCCTTGCTGTTCGAGCATTGATACAAATAATCCCACCTTGGTAGAATGGGATACTAAGGTTGGGTATATATACCAAGGGCTCTCCCTCCTACAAACTAGTTTTTTGGGTGGGCTCTCCCTTGACGTGTATCAAACGTTTAGCTGCTGATGCATGCCCCCAGCAGCTGCCGATATTATATCTCACCGATCGGCACGAAAGTTGCAGGGCTTTGCCTATCATGGACGCCGTCGTCAGGCTTGCAAGCACGTTCATTGCCCATTTTCCGCGCGCGGCTGAATCGCCAATTAGAAGAATGCTATTAACGATCTTTATCAAGGGGTACGGGTTATGTCATGTTTTCTCTAGTTCTATTACTACCACTGCTCGTTCCCTCTTTACTGTTTCTTCATCATCCTCCTCGTTCCTGTGATCTGCCTCCAAATCTGCTGTCCCGGACTTGCTCGGGGCATGCATCCCTGTGTTCCCTATTCATCTAACGAATCCGTAGGAAGAACGCCGTGTCTGATTCCTCTCACTTCCTAGAATATTTATCATGTTTCTTGGAGAAATATAATGTTAAGGTTCCTAAGAAACCTTGTCACAATCTTATTCTTTGATATGTGGACATTGTATTGAGTAATATTGGGTTGGGGTAGCAATTGAACTTGTTTTATTTTTTTTCTACAATTGTTTGTTTTTTCGTTGCATCACATTCACTTGTTTGTTTTGTATTGCATCACATGTACTTTGTGTAAGCACACTTTTTCTTGTTAGCTGCAAGTTTGAATGTAGCCGATTTGATAATTTCAGCATTTTTTTCAAACAATCATTATCTAATATGGCATATGTTTTGATTGTTTATATGTTTTAATTCACCACATCATTGTTGATATCATGGTATTGTTTGTCTTGACTTGTTGTAGATGATAATAAGAGTGATACAATATTTGAATATAAAAGTTGAGTTCAAAAACTTTAAATTTCTAGAGTGTTGCATATTATTCTAGGTCATGAATGATGAAAATGACTATTAGACATGCTAATATAAGGTTTGATGTGGATGTTGGATTGGTGTAAGGAGTATTACTTCCCCTCGTAGTCTTGAATCATCCTATCTAAAGAACTTCAATATAAGACCCCTATGACTAACTTACTTAGGAGAACTTACATATGATGAACTATACCGTGTTGCATTAATTGGAAAAAGGCAATAAATTTTCCACTTTTTATTCCAACCAAGATTGAAACAATAGTTTGTTACAATATTTGGTGGCCTTTTCAAAATAATTAAAATTAAATCTTAATTTTATAAACCCAAAATGTGGCTATAAGTCTGCTTTATGTCAACCTAGAGTAAAACATAGACTTAGTTGTTAGGGTTGGGTGCCTTGATTTTAAAAAGAAATAGAAGCCAATGTGCTACAGATATTCTAGAATTCTTTCATGTTGAAATAAGGGAGTAGAGTTGTGCTTGGATAAAAGGTACCTAGGTGGAGGTGCAATCATCATGCAGCCTATTTGGAGATGTTTTAGGAATTAGTGAAGAATTAGTCTGTTCATTTCAATTGAAAGAACCACCCAATGTATAACTATGATTTGTCGTTCATGTTAGAATATGTTGAGGAGAATAGAAATTTTTTTATTTGTTTCTTTCTATCATCTTCATTGTATGTCTTCCTTTGATTTTCACTTTAGGTCTTTACTCCTTGAGAGCAAAAAATGATTTCAGACATGGGTGGTTTTAATAAAATAGTTCATACTATACTTATTCCTGCTTTTACCAACATAATCGCTCCAAATTCTTGGTTTTGTCCACACAATTGACTTTTTAAATGCATTTAGTGTAATGATCACTTTTATTTTCATCTTGAATAATTGGATGCATTTTATTACGGGTTTCACAAGATATGATTCACATGCACCTCTAATACTCATCAACATCGACTTAGAGACTTTACAATATACAAATGAGACTCTTAACGATCAAAATGACATATTCAACCTTGAGGTGTGCCTAAAACTAGGGCTAGGTAGAGTTCTTCCAACAAAAAACATGTTGTTCCTCATAAGAACATATCACATCCACATCCACAAATGAAATTTAACATCATGGGACATATTGTGCCTCACTAGAGCACTTCATTTCTCACCACAACAATAATTAGAAAAATCCATCATGAGCGCAGATGTTGGTCCTATAAATGACAAGACATACATTATCATTAGAATCTTCTCTTGATAAACAACACAATTTGTTGACCCCTCAACACATTGTGTTGAAGTTATTACTCCAAGCGCAAAATAACAACAAAGCAACACATAGTGTCTAGCCTTAGATTCCATGTTCCTATTTGCAAAAGCCTTAGATGCCATGTTCCTATTTGCAAATCTACACAAATATATAGTTAAGGAAGGTGGTTATTTAGGGATCTTTTATATATCAACCTTCAACTTTGGGAGATGAGATCTAGGTAACCTAGAATGCAATTCTTCTCTCCAAGAAGTTGAAAGGAAAAAGAGGTAAGACAAAGGGTAGATTTTCTCATGTTAGCAAGGGAATCCTGCACTCCATTCTCCCTTGTTGAGAATCATAGTATCTCATTATTTGCCTTCTTCAATCCTTTTCTATATTGTATTCCATGTATTTCAATGAGAATATGATTTACATGATTGAATTTGAATCCCCTATGTATTTATAGTATATTTAAAAGTACTTGACGCCCTTTTGGCATCCATTACTCATATGTTAAACATCAGTTAATATAATTTCATATTTCCTTACTTATTTATTGATTGTATTTTATTTATTAAGGGGAACTCGTGAAGGTCTTCTACTTCTCCAAATTAACAAATTTTAGAGGTATATGGAATCATTGGATATAAATTTAGAGCAATAACTATCTATTTTATTAGAAAGAGTAGAAGTTTCTCTTCATTATCTTCCTACTTGTGACTATTGATGTATAATTATTTTCTTGAAGATGATTTAGAAAGACTTTTACTATGAACATGGTTGATACATGAGAGAGATATACCTAGAAATATTTATTTTGAGAGCACATCAACCTAGATACATAGTTGGTAATAGATAGGAGACATTAACCCCATATTTTGGAAATAGGATAAGATACTGAATCTGATCCATTTATTGAGCTTATGATGTTTGTAATGGATGTAAATGGTATGAACTAATTTCTGATGGAATTGATGAAATCAATAAATAGCTTTGTGATTAGTCTAGTTATCTAAATACAACTCAAACCAACTTAGATTATTAGAATTGTTAATTATTTATATTAGACTAGTGTTTGAAATGTGTAGGATACTATTTTAAACACATTGACTCCTTGTGGATATGACATCAAGATACTACTAGTGTTGATCCATTCTACCCTAGATACTTAGCTTGTGCTGTTTAGATTTATAACTGTTTGCACACGATGTGAGCTCATCATCACTCCTATATAGTTTTGGATATTTTATGGGATTCAAGATAATGTTTATAATATTTTACAAACTTCTAGAGTATTTCTCACTCTCTCCACCCCATGCATTTATTTCTTTAAACATATAAACATCAAAATTGATCAACATTATGGTGCAGTTACATGCCTTACATACATATAGTAGTATATGTAGTATTTTTGTTATATTTGAGGTACATACTATTGAAAGTAAGTACCTGTAAGGAGTGGGAACTGAGAGGAGATCCACGTCCTACTAAAATTTTGAAGAATAAAACATCCATTCCAAACACACTCAAAGGTATACTGGAATAGTTGCAAAATTTTCAAACTTCAATAAATGGTATTCAAAACAACCAAAGTGTAGCAGCAGAATTAAACAAATGACTATGTTCAATTTTCATAACAGATTACAAAAGTATATTATAATATCCCATAAGGCTTTACATGTATGATACAACATAAGGATCTATGTAGAGGGAAGTCTAAAGTACTTCAAATCCATCTCCAAACAACATCTCCAAGAGCTAGGTCCATGTTGGAAGTTATGTTCTCCTTGATCATGTTCAACAACTCGATCTAAACTCGGGTGGTTGGGAAATCACCCAGCAAAAGGGAAAGGAAAACAAAGTACATGTCAACAAATATGAATAGGATATCAAGGAAAAAAAACATGTATATAAATGCTAGTTTTCAACATAAGATGAAGACAACAAGAGTATGAGGCATAATCATATAGAGGCTTCCCATAATAAGAAAAAAAATAAAATATTTGCATGATGACTAATATTGACTACATTAACTAAGTAGGGTTGAGGGACCTACCGGACCTCAACCTATAGGTGAGGGGAAATTATTACATTTCCAGTCACCTACACATATTTTATGGGGGAGAATAAGTCATTCCCCAGGGTGATTTAATACATGCCCTGTCTATGGGTGGTTGTACATAAGTACCACAACTATAGCTAAATAGTCCATAAAATCAACATGCGAGAAAAGAAATCATGGCAAGTAAAAGCATCATATTAATTAGAACATGGTAGTGGGGTACAAGACACAAGAAAAAGAATATCATTACTGATTTTGAGACAATTCAATAAAAGAATCATGAATAGAGGGAATAGGGTTCATTAAAGCCTCGTTAGGGAAATATAGGGTTTGCTTTACAAATATCCCAACTTAGGGTGTAAGAATGCACATATCTCTCTTACTAAAATCAGTTACTAACTTTCACCACTTTATTTGAGTCCAAGTTCCACTTTGCCTATTTTTAATATATAAACATGTATTAGAGTACATAATGCACATTAATGTATAGAAACCCTAATTTTAGAACTTCTTAGTAAAACTCAGATTTAGCTTCTGAGAACCTCACCAATGAACTTATTAGTTTCTCCTGATCAAGAAATCATTTTTATCTTAATTTTGGAGTTATGATGATTAAGATGTACTTTTTATGGATTTTATGCATTAAATTCATCTTCCAAAAATCACCCTTTGTCAAACCTTGAAATTAGACCTCAAAAGAATTTATGTTAGATAGAGATTAATTTTATGATTCCAAAACATGTTTATTTGTCATATTTGGATAAGAGAATTAAAGGATATGAATTTTTAAATTTGAACCAATCAAGAAATGACAAGTCAAAAATATTTGAGAGAAAGGAAGAGTGAGAGAGAGGGAGAAAACACCATTTGAATCAAGATTAGGGTTGTAGATGCATGTGTAACTAAACTAGATCTTCTAGAGAAGGTAAAATAGACCAAAACCCTAGAAGAACATGGTAAATAGATATGGAGATAATCTATTTTAAACATAGAAGCATGAGTTTTATGCATGTAGTAAGCAATATATGAAAAGGGGGTTATAAAACTCACCTCTAGGAAGGTTTACAGGTTCAAGAAGAAAGGTTCCCGAGCTAGAGAGGTTGCTTTACCTTCTCCACTTTAGAGGTGAAAACCCCTTGCAAAAGAACATGGAGATGAGGTGTTTAAGGGTTCTAGGTGGGGTTTCACCATGGAAGGCCATAGTTACGACTTGGAAGAAGGTGGGAGAAAGACGAACAACATAAAAATAGGGAAGGAGAGGAGGATACTTACTAGTTTTTCTCAAAATCACTTAAAAGGAGCTTTAGAAACCCTAAATAGAGCTTTAGAACCCTAGGAGCCTTCTTCACCAAGGTAAGCACCCTCTTTTACCTTGGGATAGCACCTTCATGGCCAAATAGAGTAGGTGTAAGGAGGCAGGATCACCCCCTTACTAAAAATTTGAAGAATAAAACATCCATTCCAAACACACTCAAAGGTATGCTGGAATAGGTGCAAATTTCCAAACTTTAATAAATGGTATTCAAAACAACCAAAGTATAGCAATGGAATAAAAATGTTGACTATATTCAATTTATCACAAGGTTACAAAAGAACACCATAATCTCCAATAAGGGTTTACATGTATGATACAGCTTAAGGATCTAAGTAAAGGTAAACCTAAACCATCACAACTTTGTCTCCAAGCTTTAACTCCTTAAGCTAGTCCAAAACTTCATGCCTTATCATCTAAGTCCATCACCTAGGGTTGGAAGAATACCCCAGTAAGAAGAGAAAATAGATGACATAAACAAAGGTGGGTATGTGCATACTAAATAGGAAATTGAGTAATATATGGAATAAAGGACATCAAATATAGAAGGGTTCCCATAGAAAGGATAAGGACCACCCAAATGGATATCAAGAGAAAAGGAATTGAAATCATATGGTAACAAAAGAATACTTGCCATTAATACAACATAAATATTGTTCCACACAAGCACATGCAAAGAATTAGGGCACACACCCCATATCATCAACCCGCATACATGTGAGATAAACATATCCCTAGAATAATATAAACACAAAGGTGGCCAAGTCTCATAAACTTGAAACTGGATAGAGATAGGTATACTGCCAATCTCCCAAAATATAAACCATGGACCAAGAATCACACATCTTGCCCTGGGTATGAGGTTCCTTTCCATCCCAAAAGAGCAGGATAAATCACATCTGCTCGGCAGGAAATAACACATATGCCATAAAAACCAATGCAATTACAATACTCTAGTGCTACTGAATCACATATCATGTTAAATGTAGAGGCAAGTAGAAAGCATAGTCAAAATAAATAAACTAGTCACCACATAAGTGACCAACATATACATCCACCTCATAAGTGGGAAAAAGACATCACATGTCATCTTTTAGAGTTCCATCATGAACAAAGCATAAGATAAGAGTTCAAAATAATATCCATGATCACATGATCAATATCAAATAAGATAGTTCACATGAACCATGATTTTGAAAAGAAAAGACATTGTGTATAGGCTAATGTCCATAGGACAAAGAGAATGAATAAGTATAGGTGAATTGCTCAACATAGAAGAATAGGGGATACATCATACCTCAACTTTAGAGTCTAAACATTCCAAGTCAAGCCTAGGACTCCAAAGAACCTCTAGGGAAGGTGGAAAGGTCCAATAAGTAAGGTTCTCAAGCTTAGAGAGGTTGGTTACTCCAACAAAGCTCCTATCTCGAGCAAGAAGCACCTTCTCTTTACTTTAGAGGTGAAAAACCCTAACGAAAGAACATGGAGATGAGGTGTTTATGGGTTCTAGGTGGGGTTTCACCATGAAAGGCCATGGTTTCGACCTAGAGGAAGGTGGAAGGAAGACTAACAACATGAAAATAGGGAAGGAAATGAGAAAACTTACTAGTTTTGGTTGAAATAACCACGGAGGAGCTTTAGAAACCCTAAATAGAGAAAATTTGGAACCCTAGGAGCCTTCATCACCAAGGTAGGCACCTCCTTTTACCTTGGGATAGAACCTTCATGGAAAAACATAGTAGGAATGATGCTCTAAGCTAGAGGAAATAAAGGAGAGTAAGAGTTTTCAAATTGGGAGTTGGGAAGGGGTAGATATGGCTATATAAAGAAAGAGGCCAAGTATGACAAGCCTTTATAGATAAGGAAGAAGTCAAGAACGATGTGTCAGGTTATTTTCCATGTGTCCAATGCTAAGGTGCCTATGGACATGCAAACATTTATGGATAAGGAAGAAGTCAAGCATGAGGTGTCCATGGAGCTTTCCATGTGTCCTTAGCCTAGGGATTTCATGGCCATGCAAGAGGACAGCTCATAGGGGCTTATTGAATATCAAATCTAAGTTTATGGACACTTATAGTCCATCCCAACCGACATCCAATCAAATAAATAACTCCATTGGTTGATAGCTTCTAAAGATAAGCTCATTTATAAAGAGGGTAATCCCTAAAATGCCCTTGGAAAGAAAGACCTTCAAACCAAGGTAAAACTAGGTTTCCCATGGTTCAAAAACTCAAGAATGGTAAGGTTATATATAGGGATTATAATACATGTGACAATTTGCAAAGAAAACCTCCCAATTGGGTAAATTTCAGAAAAGTCCCAAATGTACCTAAAATTGCATAACTTGCACAAACAACATCCAAATTGGACCAAATTTCATCCACAAGATATATTTGATGTGTTGAATAGTAATTTTCCATTATTTACATACTTAGAAGTTATATAATCACATTATTCATTACTTATACCTTTACTCATTTTCTCTCTCCTAAACTTATCCTAATATTTCAAGGTTGTCCAAATTAGATGAAATTTGACATGTAGGCTAATTTTGATATGTAGATTTTGAATTTGAAGTTTTTTTTTCACTTTTGAGACTTCTTCTTATGAGATATGTCATATGGCCCATTAACGGCCCATTATCTAAATTCTTCATCCAATTCA
Organism: Alisma plantago-aquatica; assembly: GCA_963693085.1. Classification (NCBI taxonomy): domain Eukaryota; kingdom Viridiplantae; phylum Streptophyta; class Magnoliopsida; order Alismatales; family Alismataceae; genus Alisma; species Alisma plantago-aquatica. Next base: position 1,434,722,840 of record OY856411.1, on the reverse strand, counting down.
GTTTCATATCTTCATATTACCACCAAAATGAGTTATGTGGCATATTTTATGTATCCATTATAAACCTAAGATTAATGTTAGAACATTAGGTAACATTAAGGTGATCTATACATGCATTATATCATTGGGTTATACTAAACATATATTTAGGTCTAACCTTCAACCTTGTTTGGCTATGTCCAAAATGTCAACTTCTAGGGTAGGGTCCGAGATCTAGTATGTTACAACACACCACCCCTTAAAGGGTTTTTGTCCTCGAAATCAAAGCATCCACATATAAGAAAACAACTTATTAGCCACAGTCAAAACTATTTTGTAGATACAAAAGGTTCAACTACACTTCCTTACATCCAACTACATAAGCATCATGCAAAAAAAGAAACATAACTTGTAAAGCCTAACTACGAACTATGGGTTAACTTGCTCTTGTCCATCCTTAAACAAGTATTTACACCTAGGAGACTAGTTCAACATATTAGGGTCCCTAAAGATAAATTATATAGATGTCTAAGGCTACTATTGCCTAAAAGTATGCTATTTTGAACAATTCATATCAACTCAAGCCAGGCCGGTATCATATGGATTCGGGAGTCCTCGTAAACTAAGCTAGTGGTGTGGAGGAAAATATTGCCAGCCTCCAAACCCTGATCCTTTCTAGACACCTTTGCTTTCAACTTCATGTCCTAGTAGCTACCTAAAGGCCAAGCTAAACAACCTCAAGTTATTAAGGTTACTTATGCATCTTTTAATTGTAAGTATTTTAACGATATATTCATCATTATTCTAATGTGAAACTATATGATCCTAAATCAACCCTTCATCATCTATTGATCAACTCTAGGGTAAACATGTCACTTAAAGTTAAGGCAAGGATTCTAACTAGGGAGACAAAATTGAATTAGTCAGATTCTGACTAATATGGGCTCTGATACAATGCTATAAGGAGGCGGGATCACCCCCTTACTAAAAGTTTGAGGAATAAAACATCCATTCCAAACACACTCAAAGGTATGCTGGAATAGGTGCAAATTTTTCAAACTTCAATAAATCGTATTCAAAACAACCAAAGTATAGCATCATAATAAAAATGTTGACTATATTCAATTTATCACAAGGTTACAAAAGAACATCATAATCTCCCATAAGGGTTTACATGTATGACACAACATAAGGATCTAAGTACATGTAAATCTAAACCATAACAACTTTATCTCCAATCTTTAACTCCTTAAGCTAGTCCAAAAATTCATCCCTTATCATCCAAGTCCTTCACCTAGGGTTGGAAGCATACCCCAGCAAGAAGAGAAAATAGATGACATCAACAAAGGCTGGTATGTGCATACTAAATAGGAAATTGAGCAAAATATGGAATAAAGGACATCAAATATAAAAGGCTTCCCATAGAAAGGATAAGGACCACCCAAATGTATATCAAGAGAAAAGGAATTGAAATCATATGATAACAAAAGAATACTTGCCATTAATAAAACACAAAGATTGTGCAACACAAGCACATGTGAAGAATTAGGACACACACCCCATATCATCAACCTGCATGCATGTGAGATAAACATAGTCCTAGAACAATATTAACACAAAGGCAGCCAAGTCTCATAAGCTTGATACCTGATAGAGTAAGGTATACTGCCAATCTCCCAAATATATTAAACATGGGTCAAGAATCGCACATCTTTCCCTGGGTATGAGGTTCCTTTCCATCCCAAAAGAGCAAAAAATACCACATATGCTCGGCAGGAAATAACACATCTACCATAAAAACCAATGCAATTACACTACTCTAGTGCTACTGAATCACATAGAATGTTAAATGTAGAGGCAAGTAGAAAGTACAGTCAGAATATATAAACTAGTCACAACATAAGGGACGAAGATATACATCCACCTCATATGTGGGAAAAAGACATCACATGTCATATTTTAGAGTTCCATCATGAAAAAAGCATAAGATAAGAGTTCAAAAGAATATCCATGATCACATGATCAATATAAAATATGGTAGTTCACATGAACCATGATTTTCAAAAGAAAAGACATTGTGTATAGGCTAATGTCCAGAGGACAAAGATAATGAATAAGCATACGTGAATTGCTCAACATAGAAGAATAGGGGATACATCATACCTCAACTTTAGAGTCTAAACAGTCCAAGTCAAGCCTAGGACTCCAAAGAACCTCTAGAGAAGGTGGAAAGGTCCATTAAGTAAGTTTCCCAAGCTTAGAGAGGTTGGTTTCTCCAACAAAGCTCCTATCTCGAGCAAGAAGCACCTTCTCCACTTTAGAGGTGAAAAACCCTAACAAAAGAACATGGAGATGAGGTGTTTATGGGTTTTAGGTGGGGTTTCACCATGGAAGGTCATGGTTCTGACCTGGAGGAAGGTGTATAGAAGACTAAAATCATGAAAATAGGGAAGGAAAGGAGAAAACTTACTAATTTTGGTCGAAATAACCAAGGAGGAGCTTTAGAAACCCTAAATAGAGAAAATTTGGAACCCTAGGAGCCTTCTTCACCATGGTAGGCACCTCCTTTTACCTTGGGAAATCACCTTCATGATATAAGAAAGTAGGAATGATTCTCTAATCTAAAGGAAATAAAGGAAAGCAAGAGTTTTCAAATTGGGAGTTGGGAAGGGGTAGATATGGCTATATAAAGAAAGAGGCCAAGTATGAGGTGTCTATGAGACTTTCCATGTGTCATGTATGAGGGTGTCCATGGACATGCAAGCCTTTATGGATAAGGAAGAATTCAAGCATGAGGTGTCAAGTTACTTTCCATGATTCCAATGCTAAGGGTGCCTATGGACATGCAAACCTTTATGGATAAGGAAGAAGTCAATCATGACGTGTCATGGATCTTTCCATGTGTCCTTAGCCTAGGGATTTCATGGCCATGCAAGAGAACATATCATAGGGGATGCTTGAATATCAAATTTCAGTTTATGGACACTTATAGGCCATCCCAACCAACCTTCAATCAAAAAATTAACCCCATTGGTTGATAGCTTCTAAAGATAAGCTCATTTATGAAGAGGGTAATCCCTAAAATGCCCTTGGAAAGAAACACCTTCACCCCAAGGTGAAACTAGGTTCACCATGGTTCAAAAACTCGAGAATGGTAAGGAAATATATAAGGATTATAGTGCATATGACAATTTGCAAAGAAAACCTCCCAATTGGGTAAATTATAGAAAAGTCCAGTATGTACCTAAGATTGCATAACTTGTACAAACATCCAAATTGGACAAAACTTCATCCACAAGTTATCTTTGATGTTTGGAATATGAATTTTCCATTATTTCCATACTTTGAAGTTATGTAATCATATTATTCATTACTTATGCCATTACTCATTTTCTCTCTCCTAAACATATTCCAATATTTCAAGGTTGTCCAAATTAGATGAAATTTGACATGTAGGCTAATTTTTATATGTAGATTTTGTATTTGAAGTTTGTTTTCACTTTTGAGACTTCTTTTTATGAGATATGTCATATGGCCCATTAACAACCCATTATCTAAATTATTCATCTAATTAAGTTTCTTATCTTCATATTACCACCAAAATGAGTTATGTGGCATATTTTATGTATCCATTATAAACCTAAGATTAATGTTAGAACATTAGGTTACATTAAGGTGATCTATACATGAATTAGCTCGTTGGGTTATACTAAACATATATTTAGGTCTAACCTTCAACCTTGTTGGGCTAAGTCCAAAATGACAACTCCCTAGGTAGGGTCTGAGATCTAGTATGTTATAGCTGGAACAATGCTCTAAGATGGAGGAAATAGAAGGAAAGCAAGATTTTTGAAATTGGGAGGTGGGAATGGGTAGATATGGCTCTATAAAGAAGGGGGCAAGCATGAGGGGTCTATGGGACTTTCCATGTGTCCTTAGCCTAAGGCTTCATGGCCATGCAAGAGGACAACTCATGGAAGCTTCTCCAATATCAAATGTTGGTTATAAAATACAATGGAGACATCGAGGCCATCCCCACCAACCTCCAATCAATGAAATAACCCCATTGGTTGATAGTTTTCAAAGATAAGATCATTTATAACGAGGGTAATCCCTAAAATGCCCTTGGACAGATGCACCTTCAAACCAAGGTGAAACTAAGTGCCCCATGGTTTAAAATCTTGAAATGGTAAGGGAATATCTAAGGATTGTAATGAGTATGATAATTTTTAAAGAAAACCTCCCAATCAGGTAAATTGCAAAAAAGTCCAGAATGTACCTAAAATTGCATTACTTGCACAAACAACATCCAAATTGAACGGAATTTGAAACTTAGGCTCATTATATGATTTCAAAACACATCACAAAGTTATATTAAGGTTTATATCACTTAATTATGGTAATTAATCTTGTTCAATACATTAAGCAAGGTTTGTGGACTTACACTTCTGACAAAACATTATTTACCATTGTTCGACTTAAGTGGTGATTTTGCATTTTAGAACCTTAAATAACCTTTCACTGAGGTATTTGTGCATAAACTCTTCCATTGGTATAATTATAGAACAATTGTTCACCAAAACACTATAAATTTCACAATTTAAACATCAATGACAAAAAAGGATAGAAAGGAAAGGAAAAGCTTGGAAAAGCGCCAAAAGAGAATATATCCATGTTTCAGTATGTTAGAACACACCACCCCTTAAAGAAGATTTCTCCCTTGAAGTTACAAGCAAAGAGAGGAGGGTGAGTATGAAACATCTTATCTTTAACTCTGAGGTTATTTCCTCCAAACCATAAAACTTCCACCTAAACTTTCACTAACTCAAACTCCTTATTTTTTTAACTTGGGAGTTCAGATTCGGGAGTTCAGATTCTTCACTAGAAACTCCTCATAGGTCAGGTTGTCATGGATCACTGCGGGTTCCACTTTTACAATTTCTTTTTTACATTTTTGGCTTATTAGAATTATATTCATTATGATATTACATCATCCTAATTATTCTTTCAATTGTGTCTCATTATATTCAAAATACTTATATTTTATTATTATGATTGAAACCATATATATTTCTTATTTACCTGATTATGAGTTTTAACACAATTAAAGTTTACTCAATTGTCTCAATATGCATTATTATATCAGATCATTATCTTTAATAAAAAAATTTAGATTCCATTATCACCTTATTGAATAATATCATATTATTTTGTATGAAATAAGACACTTTATCCAATTTGTTACAATTAATCCAAATAATTTCACATTAATCACTTATATTTTTATTTACAATTGTTACATTGTCACATTAACTTTCTTGCTCACATTAATTCCATCATTAATCATTTTCTCATATTTATTCACTTCTTATTATTGATTATGTACATTTATGTAAATCAATTACTTCTTATCCATACTGAAGTCATTATATTTATTTAGTGATCAAAGTGGAATATACTATCTATTAATGATTTGATTCACCTACCAGTCATTATTAGGTGATTAATTAGGTGTGTATTAGAGAACAAGGTGATATGCATTTCATATCGATGAACTTATTAATTTATGATTAGGTAATTATATATCATTTGTGTGTATTAAAGTATGTTATCTGAATATGACACCTAATATCACTAATGTATCAAAAATGTCATTAAGGATTTATAGGTGATAACCTCCCATTTTGCGATGTTATCTTACTAGTTTTCCTCAGTTTTCCATACTCTTTCTTAGTTAAATTAGACAGAATCTTTAACTTTCTACCATTTTTTGTAAATATACCATTAGATCAACTTCTCCTTTTCACTTCTTACAGAAAAGCACAAAAAAATTACAAAACTCACAACTGGTCCCAAGACCGAATAGAAGCCAAACAGTCCCAAGACCGAATGGAGACCAAACGGTCCCAAGACCAAATGGAAGCCGAACGGTCCCATGACCGAATAAAGATCAAACGGTCCCAAGACCGTGTGAAGCCAAATGGTCCCAAGAACGTATGAAGCTACATGGTCCCAAGACCGAATAAAGGTCACACGGTCCCAAGACCAAATAAAGGTCAAACTGTCCCGAGACCGTGTGAAGCCAAATGGTCCCGAGACTGTATGAAGCCAAACGGTCCCAAGACCGAATGGAGATCAACCGGTCCTGAGACCGTGTGAAGCCAAACGGTCCTGAGACTGTATGAAGCCAAATGGTCCCAAGACCGAACGGAGATCAACCAGTAACGAGACCGTATGAAGCCACAAGACCCCAAGATCAAATGAAAACAAACGGTTCCAGACCGAGAGGACTCAAACGGTCTCCAGACCGAGAGAGTCCAAACGATCTCCAAACTGTGTGAAAATCCAAATGGTTTCCAAGACCGCTTGGACCCACATATCCCAAACCGTTTAAGGCTCACTCTAAATCCTATAAATAGAACCCAAAGGGGTCCTTACAAAGGAGGAAGTTTGAGATGTCCAAAGGCTGCCTCTACTGTTCCAGAGCCATTCCATCCTTCACCCACTGCCCCGAGGCTGCCGGTCTGAGATCCATACTCCATCTCTAAGCTACTTTCACTCTCATTGACAAAGACGCTAGGAAGAGGAGGATTCATCATCAAGCAAGCTACAAAGTGTGAAGATCATTGCTCTCTCTCCAAGGGGTCGACCTCCCTCCCTCCTTTGTGGAGATGATGCTCTCTCTCTCTTCTCGCCCCCTTCTTTGTTCTTGCCATGAGCGAGTAGTCTCATACACTAGGGTGCGGGGAGTAGCCCCGCTACCCATGTTTTCATTTCATACATTGTAATTCTTGAGTGTGCAATAGAAAAACACTATATTTCCAATTCAACATCAATCGTTTAATGAATGCTAGTTGCTTGATCACCAACTTGTGTTATCTATTATTTATTAGTGCAAATTGTTTATGTTTGTACTTCTAGATTCAAATATCGATGGCTTGTTGGTTCCAGATTGTATGTAGTCACCATACGTTTGGCTCGGTATCTAGGAGCATTTCTCAAGAAGTGGAGTAAACTCACCTCCATCGTTGTACTTTCATACTATGAAATGGAATCATTTGACGTATGAAAGTACAACCTTGACGGGTCGAGGAACACACTTTGCGAGGGGAATGATGCAAAGTAAGTGACCATTCGTCTGGGGATGGCTGGCATTGCAACACTTCCACGTTTCTTGTAGTTAGTTATCCGAAAGGAGGCTAAGCCTACAAAGTTACTAACTATTTAGACTCTTTTCTTTGCATGCCAAGTTATTGTGATGTATGTTTTGATCCATGTGTGGTGGTGGTGAAAGCCGATCACATCCTAGTGGTTTCTTAACATTGTTTACAACCTTAAATTTACTTTCTTGCTTTTACTTTACTTGCACTTAGTTTAAACAACCAAACCAACTCTTTGATCTAAATACCAACTGTTAAGGAGTTAAATGAAAATCTAACATTTTCTATCTTATTGATCTTAATGAGACCGTTGCCATGTGGATTCAACCCTTAACTATACTATGATAAGACTTCCACGTATCCTAGAATATGTGGGTGGAGTTTTTAATCTAGTATAAGCAAGGCTAAACCTAAAAGACTTACTATCTTTAGGATTTTTAGTGGTGCACACAACTCCACACAAGTGGATGCTCCATCAAAAATTGGCATTGTTGCCAGGGACAACGAAACATTTTATTTTCATTTATCATCTTGCTAGTTGGTTAGGGTTTTACACTTTTTCTTTAAACATTACTCCATATTCTCTTGATTTCATCATATCTCCGACATCGTCTGAAAAGTGTGTTTCTTCCTCTACTCAGGTAGAAGACGTGTATGCAACCATCGCATAATTTCAGATTCTCCCCTGATCCAAAGTACGACTCTGAGGTAGAGAGAAGTTTCCACCGCTGCATTAGACTTAATTGCCAAAGAGCCAGACAAATGGCCGAAGATCAACGCCAAGTTGCACTAGTGATGGAAAGGGTCAACGCTGCCATAGCAGCCTAGCAAGAGAAACTCATCGTCGACACGCGCGCCCAAGTTCAGACTGAAGTACGGGCTGAAGAGCAAGCCCGCATCTGTGCTGAGAATGAAGCAGCCAAGGTTGCTACTCAACTGTTGGTAAGAAGAAACCAACTACGGGACTATGTTGTTCCCAAGAACTATGAAGACAACCATCCAATCCAATCACCACTCATCGACACTCCTAATTTTGAGATTAGGACACAATGGATCCAAATAATGCAGGGCATCTCATTCTTTGAAAGTGCTGGAGATGACTGCATGGACCATTTGAAGAGGTTCAAAGCTCTTTGCAGGTTGGTACCATAAGCTGGAGCAACCATGGACGTAGTCATGCTCAAACTCTTCAATTTCACCTTGTCTGGAAGAGCACTAAGGTGGTACAGTTCTTTGGACGGGGAGCCAATCACCACCTGGGCTCCTTTAGAAGAGAAGTTCTTGGAGAAATTCTTCCCCCCTTCGCTAACCTACCAAATCAGAGGACAAATTAACCAATTCCTTCAACTACCGGGAGAGTCACTGGCTGACTCATGGGAAAGGTTCAAGGAACTCTTGAGGAAATGGCCTCACCATGGAATTCCACAAAATCAACTCATATAAACTTTTTATAGGGGAGTAAGCGATGAAATTAAAAAGTTCTTAGATTCCTCATATGGAGAAAACTTTATGAGACAAAACTATGAAGACGCCTGGAGGATCGTCACTCTTAGAGCTGAAAATCAATCCAATTGGGGATGGGTGACTACAGGAGGAGTTCTAAACGTTTGTAAAGCTGAAGAATATACAGAAATCAAAGCCATAATCGAAGCTTTGAAAACCATAGCCAACAAACAACAAGCCCTTGAAGCATCATTTGGGGAATATGACAGAAAGAAGAACCCCCAACAAGCTATAGTAGCTACAGGAACTTGTGAGGCCTGTCATGCATCTGATCATCCCACATTGTCATGTAGTCTCCTATATAATGTAATGATGGATTTGCAACCACCTCAACCACAGTATGAGTCGATCATTGAACACCCTGAGGATCAGATGCCAGAACAAGTAAATTCCATTCATTCCATACCAGGACAAGCTTTCTACAATCCAAATCAACCGAGAAATCATCCTAGTTTTCAATATGGAAATTAATCCTGCGGGGACTGCTAACCCACAACATCAAACACAAGGTGTATCCTCCAACAGACTACCACCTAGATTTCAAAGCAACTACAACCAAAATCAAGGGAATCTTAGTAACAATTTCTAGAGATTCAACTACCCAAGAAATCCCTCTACATACTACCAATATACTCACCCTCCTCTACACCCGCTATTACAACAAACTTAGCTACAACAGCCACAGCAACCTCAGTTGCCATCACCTCAACAACAACCACCTCAAGGGCAGCATCAACTCACTCAATTTCAATAGAAGAATGCCCCACCACAGTAGACTGATGAACTCTCCTTGATAACGCAAATGTTGCAATCACAGCAAACCATGCTGGCTAATCAGCAAGCCCAGCAAAAAGCTATGGAAACTCAGTTAGCATAGATAGAAGCTCAACTAAAACCTCCAGTGGGCACTTTCACTGGCCAGCTAGAAGCAAATCTAAGACACAATCAACATAGACCAGAAAAATTAAATGCTGTTAAAACAAGGTCCAGTCGTTCTCTTACTGAAGCCATCTCGGTTAATCAAGAAGACATGGATGTAACTGAAATCATCCCAATAGAAGAATTAGGTCAAGAAGCTAAAGAAAGGAAAGAAAAGGAATAAGGTCCCAAAGAACCAGAGGTTCCACAATATAAGCCAAGGATACCCTATCCTGGCAGGCTAAAGGAAACTAGACTAGACTCTAGATTCTAGAAATTCAAAGAGGCAATGAAGAAACTTTATGTTGATATTCCCTTTCTCGATGCCTTATCTGAAATCCCAGCCTAGTCCAAATATCTGAAGACCTTGATGTCAAAGAAATATATGACAGAGGAGCACGAAATTGTCAAGCTAGCCCAAACCACTTCTGATATCATTTTGAATAAAATGCCGAAAAAATAGAAGGACCATGGCTCCTTTGGCATACAATGCCCTATTGGGAACACTTCTTGTAAAAAGGGATTGGCCGACTTGGGAGCCGTCATATCAATTATGCCATTTTCCATGTGCAAAAGATTGGGGTTTACTGACTTGTTGCCTACAACAATGACCATCTAGCTCGCTGATTCCACCATCACTGCACCCCTGGGAATCATTGAACATATTCCAGTAAGAGTGGGAAGGGACTCTTATGTCCCTTGTGATTTCATCATTATGGATATAAAAGAAGACCTAAGGTACCCGATAATATTCAGTAGACCCTTCCTCGCCACAGCTAGATCATTAATTGATGTCGAGGCTGGCACAATTACCTTAAGGTTGGGTAAAGAAACTATTCAATTCAGGGTTTTCAACAGCCTGAAGAGCCCTAGTATCCATGAAGAGGTATTTCTGCTTAAATCAATTGATAAAATGTCTCAACTCAAGCAAGCAAATCCGGAACCAGCAGATGCCCTAGTGGATGCTCTAATAAATCTGAAAACTGAATTTTCAACCAATGAGTTAGTTCAGCAATGCCTGCAATACCGTGAGCAGGCTAAAAAAGCCACAGAAGCTACTTTTTAAGAACTAAAATCTGTCTCCATGTTCGAGACAACAGAAGTACCCAAAGCCCCGGAAATGAAAACTCTACCAGCTGGGCTCAAACATATCTTCCTAGATGAAGAAAAATTATGTCCAGTTATCATTAGCTCCTCTCTGATTGACGACCAGGAAGAAAGGCTTCTCACTGAACTAAGGAAGCACAAGAAAGAAATTGGGTACAAAATGACTGATCTAACATGCATAAACCCAACTCTATGCATGCATAAAATACCTATGATAGAAGAGTTCAAACCCTCGAGGGAGCACCAGAGAAAATTGAACCCAAATTTGAAAGAGGTAGTTCGCCTTGAGGTTCTTAAACTCTTGAAAGTGGGTATTATCTATCCAATTTCAGACTCTCAGTGGGTTAGTCATGTCTAAGTGGTCCCTAAAAAGGGGGGGAACCACTTTTGTCTTAAATGATAAGAATGAACTAGTACCTACAAGGACCGTTACTGGTTGGAGAATGTGCATTGTTTATAGAAAATTGAACAAATAAACAAGAAAGGACCATTTTCCCTTACCCTTCCTTGACAAAGTCCTTGAGCGGCTAGCCCACCAAAAAAATTTCTACTACCTCGACGAATATTCTGGGTTTTACCAAATACCAATTCACCCTGAAGACCAAGAAAAAATGACATTTACTTGTCCTTTTAGAACATACGCCTTCAGAAGGATGCCCTTCGGGCTATGCAACGCACCCGCAACCTTCCAAAGGTGTATGACTTCTATATTTGCGGGACTAACCGAAACCATTATGGAGGTGTTCATGGATGATTTTTTAGTATACGGAGACTCTTTTGATAACTATATACTCAACCTAAGTAAAGTCTTACAGAGATGCGAGGAAACAAACCTTATCCTAAACTGGGGAAAATGTCACTTTATGGTGACCGAAGGTGTTGTCCTCGGACATCGAGTGAGCGAAAGAGGAATCGAAGTAGACAAGGAAAAAACCGATGTCATCTCAAAGTTGTCACCGCCCAAAGACACAAGGGGAGTGCGAGCTTTCTTGGGTCATTCTGGGTTCTACTGGAGATTTATCAAAGACTTCTCGAAAATAGCAAAACCTATGACATACCTATTGACCAAGGATGCTGATTTCAACTTTGACTATGAATGCTTGCATAGCTTTATAACATTGAAGAATGCTCTAATCTCTGCACCCATTCTAAGAGTGCCTAACAGGTCACAACCTTTTGAAATAATGTGTGATGCTAGCGACTATGCCATAGGGGTTGTGATGGGGCAGAGAATAGACAAAAAGCCATATGTAATATACGATGCATCCAAGACATTAGATGAGGCGCAAAAGAATTATACTACTACTGAAAAGGAATTCTTAGCCGTCATCTACGCTTTTGAAAAAATTCGTTCTTATCTAATTGGATCAAAGGTCGTAGTATAAACAGACCACTCCGCCATCAAATATCTTATTCAGAAACAAGATGCAAAACCCAGACTCATCCGCTGGGTATTAATGCTGCAAGAATTTGATCTTGAAATAAAAGACAAGAGCGGAGTGGTAAATGTCATCGCTGACCACCTAAGTCGCATCGAATGTCAAGACGAAGACAATGTACCTATCTGAGACTCCCTCCCTGACGACCAGCTTATGAAAATTACCACTGGATTTTCCTGGTACACTGACATAGTGAACTATCTGGCTACATGAATCATCCACCCTTCCGCCTCTCACCATGATAAAAACAAATTTCTCCATGATGTTAAGAAATACTTCTGGGACGAACCCTATCTTTTTTGTCTATGTGCAGATAGACTTTTCCGTCGATGCCTACCATAATAGGAAATTACCCCTGTCTTAGAGCACTGTCATTCTGGCCCCACTGGGGGGCACATGAGTACGAAGAAGACCGCTCTAAAAGTTCTACAATCAGGTTTCTTTTGGCCAACAATAGCAAGAGATTCCTATGATTTTGTAAGATCCTACAATAAATGTCAGCTATCGGGTGGTATAACTAAACGAAATGAAATGCCTCTCACTTTGTGGCAAGAAATTGAACTTTTTGATGTTTAGAGAATTGATTACATGGGTCCCTTCCCCTCATCTTATGGATTCTCTTACATATTGGTTGCTGTGGATTATGTTTTGAAATGGGTAGAAGCTATACTCACTGTATCACGTGATTCTAAGCCGGTCATCAAGATGTTCAAAGATATCATCATCCCCAGATTCAGAGTCCCCCGCACTATCATATCAGACGGAGGAACCCATTTTCTGGAAAGAAGCTTCGAATACCTCCTGAGAAAATATGGGGTCAACCATAAGGTCGCCACACCTTACCATCCACAAACAAGTGGCCAAGTTGAAGTTTCAAATACACAATTGAAAGCTATCTTAGAAAAAATAGTCAATAGACATCGTACTGATTGGTCTACCAAGCTCCCTGATGCCCTTTGGGCATACTGCACGGCTTACAAAACACTGATAGGAACAACCCCGTTCCGTTAGGTGTATGGAAAGTCATGTCATCTACTGGTTGAACTAGAACATAAAGCTTGGTGGGCCCTCAAACAACTGAACTTTGATCTCAAAAGTGTTGGTGAATATAGACAACTTAAACTATAAGAACTTGAAGAGCTTAGAGTGATAGCTTACCAAATGTCAGAATTTATAAAGAACAAACAAAGATGTGGCACAACGGCCACCTCAAAAGAAAAGACATTGCTGTCAGAGATAAGGTCCTACTCTTCAATTCCAGACTTAAGATGTTTCTTGGAAAGCTCCGCACGAAATGGTTTGGAACTTTCATAAATAAACACATCTACCCAACCGGAGTAGTCATCATCCATGATAATAATGGGGGAGAAAGGACAGTTAATGGCCACAGATTATATAGATACTACACACCAGTAGACAAAATACCAAGACAAACTATTGAGATCCATGATCCCTCAGCATCGACATAACCAAATTAGATTTTTGTCGGGCCAGCGAAGTAAAACCAAGGCGCTATTTGGGAGGCAACCCAGGATCTGAGTACCACCATTTTATTTTGCCTAGCTTTGCTAATTTTTTCTAATCTATTCATTTTATTTAGGCTTATCTTCTTTAATCTGAAAATATAAAAATTAACATAAATCCCAAAATAAGCATAAAAATATAAAATCCAAAAACCTATTTAAATCTTAACCTAACGGTTTCGAAACCGTTTGGACTCAAACAGTCTTGAAACCGATTGGTCCTTTCAATCTCGAAACTGTTTGGACCCCAAACTGTCCCAAAACCGTTTGGAACCCAAACAGTCTCGAACCCAATTGGACCCCAAACAGTCTCAAGACCGTTTGCCCTTGGGAATTTATAGCGTCGCCCCTCCTTTTTCGATAAATATTGCTCGACCCCCTCCCTTTTTCTTTCCTTCGCTTCCCGAGACTTTGCTCACGCGTGAAACCCTATTCTATTCGCTCTGACTCTCTTCTCTCATGACCACTGTCCTCTTCCTCTCGTTTCTAGTTCATTTGAACCTGCTCCATCCGCTCCTGCGATGATACCACCACCGCGACGCATCCTTCACCTTCACCATCATCGTCTAAGAAGCAAGGTAGAATGCTGCTACCGCAACCTTCGTTACCACTTCCGCCGGCATCGTTTGCACCGTTTCTACCATGAACAAACTTCACTATTTCCGCCACTACTATTACCACCTTTAACACCTTCATCGACGACGTCATTTTCACTTCTTCCACCATCTTTTCGCAGTTTCGTCGTCACTGACCATTTCATCTTCCTTACGTTTGGAGCCTTACGGTGTTGAAACCGTATGGAGCCATACGGTCTTAAAACCGTTTTGAACCATACGGTCTTCAAACCGTTTGAGCCATATGATCTTGAAACCGTATGGAGCCATACGGTCTTGAAACTGATTGGAGCCATACAGTCTTGAAATTGTATGAAGCCATACGGTCTTAAAACCATTTTGAGCCATACGATCTTCAAACTGTTTGAGCCATACGATCTTGAAACCGTATGGAGCCATACGGTCTTGAAACTGTTTGAGCCATACGGTCTTCAAACCATTTGAGCCATACGATCTTGAAACTGTATGGAGCCATACGGTCTTGAAACTGTTTGGAGCCATACGGTTTCAAAATCGTTTTGCGCCATATGGACTTAAAACCGTTTGGAGCCAAACGGCCTTGAAACCGTTTGGTGCCAAACCAGTATGAGTTCACCCTGAAAATGGTTTCATTTTTCAATGCTAAAATTCTTAACACATTTTTCTTCTCTTTTAACATATATAATATTTCGATTATAGAATGGCCTCCCCAGCAAAAGAAGCCACTGAAACCGCTGACACTCCCTTTTAGACAAGGGAGCAACTAACGGAGGACCGCACCAAGCTCCAAAAGATCATAGACATCTATGAAAAGACTGGAAAGACCCCAGTGAAAGTTAACTTGCTCAGTGTAATGAATGAAATTGACTGCATCAACATGTGCTTAATCGAGGATCATGTCCAAGATATGGAAGAAACTTCTACCAGTGATGAAGGCTTGGAATACGAGCCAAATTCCGAGGAGGAATCTCCAACCACAAAGTCTAAGGGGAAGAGGAAGGGCCAGGAAGTTTCCAAAGAGAAACCAATAAAGAAACGGGTAAGGAAGCAAGTCCACCTCACCACTGCAAGAGAACAAATTTTAGCAGGATCCGTGACACCACATGCTGCCACCACTACTGTTGCTGCTTTCCCCACCGTCACCACCACAACACCAACACCAGCAGAACTATACATCCACAACCTCCCGTCACTTGAATAGACTCTAAAACCAACCAAGTACGTTTGCTCCAGTGTACTGAAGAAGATGGGGATATACGACAGAATCCTCACCCTACTCGACAACGCCAACCTCTCAAAGCTTTGATTTGTCGCATAGATTTCTTATGTTGAACCCACAACTGAATTGTTCACATATATCAACAAAGAAGATGTAGACATAATGGATAGATCGAAGGACGGAGGTGACCACAGGTTGGTCACCAAACTCTTTGGAAACAAGGTTGTCATAACTGAAAACATGTTAAATGAAATTTTCATCGACAACCAGGAGCAGTTGAAGAAAGCAAAAGTTGTATGTGCAGAAAGATCTGAGTTCAACAAGCATATCTTCTGGAAATCCCTGACAGGGATCTCGACCTACGAGGAAAAAACCTGCAAGGCCTCCAATATTCAATATGTCCTGGTGCGCACATTACATAAAATTCTTACAGGTGCACTTTTCCCTAGGACAGAGGGCGGAAATGTTAGCATTTCCGATCTTTTCATCCTCTGGTCCATTCTAAAAGGACAGTCAGTCAACATTGGACGACATATGATACAAAATCTTTCAGCTTACGCCCTGGGGAAAGAAATATGCATGGGTGGTCACATAACCTCTATTCTGAAATATCTTAACATGAACATAATACTACCCAGGTGCACAGTAATCAAGGGCGACATCCTTACCAATGAACATAGCTTAAAGAACTCTTACATCATAAAAGAGAAGGATGATAAACTACACTACATCTTCTTCCCTACTATAAAATCCTCAAGGACTCTACTTCTGCTTCCGAAACTTGCTGATTATGACAAGGAAAAACTTCTCTTTACCGACGAGGAGCTTGAAAACCTCCTAGTTTCGGTCAAAATACAAGAAAAGAAATCCAAAGCGGGGTAGACAGAGCATAGCATCACCGCCTCGACAACAATAATAACAAAAATACCAGTAAAACGACCATCCAAAGGGCGTTTGCAGACACAACAGCTGTCAGGAACGCCGACATCAAATCCAAATCTAGAGGCAGAACGTCCCCTCCCCAAATATAATATCATCACCTCATCACTAGACTCCATCATGAGTCTAAATGTAGAACTTACCCACACCACCACCCCCACCACACTACCATCCTCCACTATCCCACAAGCCACAACTCTCCCATCATTCTCTATAATGATGTCCACCACATTCCCCTTACCCACATCCACACCTCCACCAGCTTCCTCCGCCTCACCCTTTGTCTCATCGAGCATCCCATTCCCCACCTCCACGCCCAACCTCTCTTTCACGTCCACCACTTTTCCCTCGACATTTTCAGTTCCACCCCTCTCACGGGAAATATCGCCACCCTTCTCACACACATCATCCACCACCACCCCAACACCGCTGGTAACACCATCTACAATCACCACACAATTCGCGCATCCATCTATAGCGTCTCTTCCACAAGGCACTTCCACCCTTCCACCTCGGCCCCAACCCCCTCACCCTTCCACCACTGGGGTCCCCATTACAAATTTTGGTGAGGAATTTGGTCGTCAATTTGACGCTATCTGAAACCTCCTCACCAACCCCTCCAACATTCTACAATCAATCTTTTCTTGTGTGTAGGGTCTTACTAAACATGTCACTAAGATCGACAAGAAAAACCGGGCCTTACTAGGCATCCTCTCAAATATCCACCTACGGCAGGAAGCAGCGGCCACACAAGTCGAACACATCGACGACCGCATACAACAACTGCCTCAGTTGGTGCTTGAGGTGAAAAGCCAGCAAGCAGCGTTGGCTCAGCAAGTTGACAGGATCTCTGCATAGACCCAACCTCTGCCTGAGACCCTGTGTGAGATTAAGCAGCAACAAATTATTTTTGGCACGCGCTTGGATGACATCAACAAAACCCTCACACACATCGTCCACCACCAAGAAGAATCATCAAATTAAGAAATAATTCAGCTATGTGTATAAGTGACAGAACTTTCGGCATGGCTCTTTTCTGCCAAAACACGTTATTTGGATCTTAAAGAAACCCATGACACACTTCTCGAAACACACGAGCATGTGCAAGTGGCATTCGACGAGCTACAAGCTATCCACCGGTAGTGCAAGAAAACAACAATAAAGAAAACAACATATACGACAGCAGATGACGATGAAGACAAAGACGATGAGGATTCTGATTCCTCGGATGACTCCAATAATGATACTTCCTCTTCAGATGACAAACCTGATGACCCAGGACATACTGGGGAGGGAACCAGCCGAGGAGAAGAACCTTCAAAGAAAGCAGATGATAAAGACCACCACGAAGGTGGAAACAATTCCAAATCCCATGATCATAATGACAACGTTAACATGTCATATGGGGATCAATTCCTCGACTACTCAGCCATGGGATCTCTCGGTGAAACTGTCAAAGAAGCAGCCTTTGCTGAGTTCCAGCAATGTATATTGGAAACTAGCACAAGTCAACCAACAAAAAACCTTCCACAGCACTCCGCCCCGGAGCAATCTTCACCTTTTCCCCCAGACGACGATGAGGAAGACAGAGTGAGTCTAGACATGGATATTGGACTCGACTCTGCTTCTGAATCAGAACAAGATGAAGATCTGCAACATTATATGGATGACTTAGTGTAGACTTCTCCTCCACCTCCGCAAGAGCTTCCCCCGCCGCCACCTCTACCTAAGATGATGTAAGACCTAGACATGGCGGCCATCTCTTCCCTAGATGTCCAGGATATCTTCATCCTGAACACTATCATATATGATGCCAAAGAGGGGGGGACATCATCTACAAGAATATAAAAACTAAGCACAATTTGACACGCGAAGATTTCCACACCATCCTTCGACCGCAATCAATAGTGAAGATGGCAATCTTCTGTGTCCTTCTTTCCAACTCTATCGAAATATACAGAAATTCAAAGCGACTGCAACCAGTTTTCAATGCTTCACCAGCTCTGGCTATGAGCCTATTATACAAAGACTTACGCAATAAATCTATAGAGCGGCTGCGCGTTGGGATCGCTCAAAATGTGCGATATCTCACGGTCCCCTTTCAAGTTTTCGGCCATTGGCTACTCATGATCGTTGACACTGTGGCCCATGATGCTAAGGTGTACAACTTTTATGCCAGCGAACTAAAGGTCGAAACAATCAATTTTACTAGAGAAGAAGCTGGAGAAGCAAGATGCATCCCCTTCTGGCTTCTCAAACTAATTTGGGCTGCCTTCCCTTCTCTCAAGAATGGTTGGAACCAACCTTGGCTCCAAATCATCACTCCACCAGTCCAAACCACTGACGGATCTGAGGATTGCGCCTTCTACACTATACCACACATACAAGCGCTTAATCAACAAACCCCCTTCACCAAAATGGCCACAGAAGATTTTCACTCGCTATGAGGGTGTTACGTCATGGAACTCATATGTGACAGAAGGTTCTTCAAGGACCCGACTATGGCGCCAGACGATGTCCCTCGCTACCTTTTCTCAGCCATCCAACGTCCACAAAGGCGACCTTTCTGACAAACATTAATGGAGTTGGAGACATAACAACAACCCGCCACGGTCCCTGAAAAAAGACAATGAGACCCTTACACTTTTGATTTGGCGGAAGATACAGGAGACATCGAATTGGTATCAGGGGCCACCATCAACAGACCTTCCACACAAATGGTGCCCCTACCTGCCATAGAGTCGACGTTTCCTAACTTCGACCTTGCAGCTTGCAAGAATCTTTTTGAAAATGAACTCTGACTCATCATGTCTAGGCTATATGCTGAGAAAGATGAGCTCATTTTCTAGCCGGTGATATTCTAGTCATGGAAGATACCCTCTGTGAAACCATACAATTACAAGGATTTCTATCCGTGAGCCTGATGATTGCTTATCAATATCTCTTCGGACAAAACCATCCTACGGTTTACATGGCGTCTCCTTACATGAAGGACGACCTACTAAAGACAAAGAACTTTGGAACCATGGAGGCTCTTATCTCTTACCTCCAACATACAACTCCGAAGTTCATTATGTTTCCTTTCCTTCACTCAGAGCACTGGATGTTACTGGTGACAAACCTTCTTAAAGGAACAACAATCATCTATAATAGTTCCGACAGCCAATTTGATCCTAACTAAAACCAATATACTATATCATCTGACACACCCACGGAGGAGGTGGCAAAGGAATGTGCAGACAAACTACATGATCTTTTAAGCAAGCACACACGGGCATACGATAAAGAACACTTTCATCGCCCCGCCTTCAGCCACAGATGCCCCCAACAGCTCCGAGAATCAAACGACTGTGGTTTCCACGTCCTCTACTGGATGTACACCCTCGCTGTTCTTGGAAGACCAGTACATGACATGACAGACGTGGATTACCACGCTCTACGTGGAAGGTTCATAGCTAATCTTCTTCGAATGCATGGAGCTAACAAAGGACTAACATAAGCCTAATGCCCTTGTCCATGTACTTCTCAACCTATCACTTTGACACTCTGAGGACAGAGTGAGTGATACGTTAGGGGGGGAGGTACACTGGACAAGGGCGAGGTATCATTTTTTCAACCCTTCTCCCTCTGCTATTTTTTCACTCTTGTTTTATCTTTCTTTTCACATTTAGACTTTTTAGTAATTTTTTTTATATAAGTATAACATCACTCTAGGAAAAGGTCACCCCCAGCTAAATTTAGAATCAAAGTAGTCCTCAAAAAGCAATAATAGAAAAAACACTTAGGCATGTAATGGTGAATTAATAAATTACTTTCACACCCAATTTCCATGCTTTTGCTTCAGCTCTACTCCAGACTCTCCACAAGTTAACATCATAGCCGAAGCCAGCCAAAACTCTCCCAAGGACGGGAGGGAACCAGGTGAAATCCAAATCAAGGAACCTCGCAAGTTGACCACCAAGTACGAAACCGAAATAAGTGCATGTCAGGAGACTCCAAGAACAACTTTCTCCTTTTCAAAAGAGGCCTGGAAGCCCAAACAAAATCCCTAAATATCCAACTCCTAAGCCTGTGAGTATAAGAATGAAAGCCAGATGGTTGAATAAAAACATGAGAGTTGTGCCACACCTAAGGACCTATATGAAGGACCAATAAGGGTCTCACCCGACTGGCACATTCAGCTTCCCTCACAAAGGCAGATGTGTCGCGCACGGTAATGAGCTCCTAAGGTCTCCGAATATATGAAAAAGCTGATAAAGGACTCGTTCGATCGGTATATTTAGCTTCCCTCACAAAGGCAGATGTGTCGTTCCCGGTAGTGAGATCCTAAAAGTTTAGATAAACCTTCTCCCACTAAAAGGGGGAGTTACACATTAGCCTTTAGACAACCCTCATGCCTATCTTAGTTTCTAGTAGGTTTTTCAAAGAAGTATAAAACTGATTGGAGTTGAAAACATGCACATAATGCGATCGAGGAAAAGTGTGGTCTCAATGCGAGCTACGCGATATGGAAGAAATATGAGATCCACGCAACTCCCAATACTTGAAAGAGTTAGTGCGAGCAGAAGCCCGATAAAACTCTAAGAGATCTCTGGTTTGGAATTGAAGCAAGAGTATGGAAATCTTGACTAAATAAAATCACCTCGCCACTACATGCCTTAGCTATATCTAGCTTGAGGACAAGCTAGACTCTACGTTAGGGGGGGTGATAACCTCCCATTTTGCGATGTTATCTTACTAGTTTTCCTCAGTTTTCCATACTCTTTCTTAGTTAAATTAGACATAATCTTTAACTTTCTACCTTTTTGTAAATATACTATTAGATTAACTTCTCCTTTTCACTTCTTACAGAAAAGCACAAAAAAATTACAAAACTCCCAAATTGTCCCAAGACCGAATAGAAGCCAAACGGTCCCAAGACCGAATGGAGACCAAATGGTCCCAAGACCGAATGGAAGTCGAATGGTCCTAGGACTGAATAAAGATCAAACGGTCCCAAGACTGTGTGAAGACAAACGGTCCCAAGACCATATGAAGCCACACGGTCCCAAGACCGAATAAAGGTCACACGGTCCCAAGACCGAATAAAGGTCAAAGGGTCCCGAGACCGTGTGAAGTCAAACGGTCCCGAGACCATATGAAGCCAAACAGACCCAAGACCAAATGGAGATTAATCGGTCCTGAGACTGTGTGAAGCCAAACTGTACTGAGACCGTATGAAGCCAAACGGTCCCAAGACCGAATGGAGATCAACTGGTCTCGAGACCGTATGAAGCCACACGACCCCAAGATCAAATGAAAACAAACAGTTTCAGACCGAGAGGACTCAAATGGTCTCCAGACCACGAGAGTCCAAATGGTCTCAAAACTATGTGAAAATCCAAACGGTTTCCAAGACCGTTTGGACCCACATATCCCAAACTGTTTAAGGCTCATTCAAAATCCTATAAATAGAACCCAAAGGGGTCCTTACAAAGGAGGAAGTTTCAAACAACCAAAGGCTTCCTCTATTGTTCCAGAGCCATTCCATCCTTCACCCACTACCCCGAGGTTGTCGGTATGAGATCCATACTCCATCTCCAAGCTACTTTCTCTCTCATCGACAATGAAGGTGGGAAGAGGAGGATTCATCATCAAGCAATCTATGAAGTGTGAAGATCGTTGATCTCTCTCTAAGAGGTCGACCTTCCTCCCTCCTTCGTGGAGATGACGCTCTCTCTCTCTTCTTGCCCCCTTCTTTGTTCTTGCCATGAGCGAGTAGTCTCATACACTAGGGTGCGGGGAGTAGCCCCGCTACCCATGTTTTCATTTCATACATTGTAATTTTTGAGTTTGCAATAGAAAAACACTATCTTTCCAATACAACATCAATCGCGTAATGAATGCTAGTTGCTCGATCACCAACTTGTGTTATCTATTATTTGTTAGTGCAAATTGTCTATGTTTGTACTTCTAGATTCAAATATCAATTGCTTGTTGGTTCCAGATTGTATGTAGTCACCATACGTTTGGTTCGATATCTAGGAGTGTTTCTTAAGAAGTGGAGTAAACTCACCTCCATCGTTGTACTTTCATACTATGAAATGGAATTAGTTGACGTATGAAAGTACAACCTTGATGGGTCGACGAACACACTTTGCGAGGGGAGTTATGAAAATTAAGTGACCATTCATCTGGGGATGGCTGGCATTGCAACACTTCCACATTTCTCATAGTTAGTTATCCAAAAGGAGGCTAAGCCTACAAAGATACTAACTGTTTAGACTCTTTTATTTGCATGCCAAGTTATTGTGATGTATGTTTTGATCCATGTGTAGTGGTGGTGAAAGTCGATCACATCCTAGTGGTTTCTTAACATTGTTTACAACCTTAAATTTACTTTCTTGCTTTTACTTTACTTGCACTTAATTTAAACAACCAAACCAACTCTTTGATCTAAATACCAACTGTTAAGGAGTTAAATGAAATTCTAACATTTTCTATCTTGTTGATCTTAGCGAGACCATTGTCCTGTGGATTCGACCCTTAACTATACTACGATAAGACTTCCACGTATCCTAGCATACACGGGTGGAGTTTTTAATCTAGTATAAGAAAGGATAAACCTAAAATACTTACTATCTTTAGTATTCACTACTACAGAAATAGCGTTCAGTGTCGCTTTTCTGGGCATCGGTTATTAAGGAAAACCGACGCCTATAATATCAGGCGTCGGTTATGTAGGCAAACCGACGTCTATATTCAAAGACCAGCCAGACACGGGTACCGCTTTGTATTCAGCGTCGGCTGACTATAACCGACCGACGCCTAAAAGCGCCAGTGAAATCCAATTTTCAGACGAAAAAAAATTGGGCCACATACAGCGTCGGTGTTTTAACTATTAACCGACGCCTATTTAAAATGAAATTTTGCGCGAAAAGTTCAACTTTAGGTGTCGGTTATCCTTGGATTACCGACGCTGATAATGGTTCCCGACAAATAATTTAGGGTAAAAATTTTCTATTTGGGCATCGGTGTTTTACTAATAACTGACGCTAAAGCATAATAGGCGTCGGTTGTGTAGATAACCGACGATGTTGATCAACTTAATAGACCCGATACCCGGCTCTTCCCCCTTTCTTCCTGTTTCATCGCGACTTCTCTTCTGTGCTACTGCTCACCGCCGTTCTCCCAAAATCACCCATCCTCGGTTGCTGATGCTCGCTGTCGCTGCTCTGGTTCTCTTCTGCTCACCGGCACCGCTGCCCGCCGCCCATCGCTACTGCTTCTTCTCCTGGTGCTTCTCCGGCCGATGCCTGCTGCTTCTCCGACCGTCAGTTGCTTCTGCCCGCCGCCCGCCCCCAGTCGTTTGTTGCTGTCGCTGCCACTACTGCTCTAGCTCCTCCACACGCTGCTGCCACCGGCGGTCCTCTCCACACTAGCTCCAGGTAGCGCTACCTCTCCTTCTCCCTAGCTATTTACCAACATGCAGCAAGCACGACCATGGTTGTATTGGCCTACCACGGCCGTGCTGGACAGCACGGCCGTGCTTGCTGTTGGTAAGGATATGAACAAATTTTCATGTAATGTTTTATGTAAATCCTAGGATATGAACAAATTTTTTGCTTGCATATATTTGTGCTTATAATCCTAATGTTTGACTTAATTCAGTAAATTTTGATGCATGTTGAAATAAGATTTAAACTTGTAAATTCTAGCATCCTAATTTGATTTGATTAAACCTAACATTG
This sequence comes from Alisma plantago-aquatica, assembly GCA_963693085.1. Taxonomy (NCBI): domain Eukaryota; kingdom Viridiplantae; phylum Streptophyta; class Magnoliopsida; order Alismatales; family Alismataceae; genus Alisma; species Alisma plantago-aquatica. The sequence goes on along the minus strand of OY856411.1, from coordinate 1,434,698,730 downwards.
ATGAAACCCTAACATCAATTGTGATGAAACCCTAACATTAATTGTGATGAAACTCTAACATGTACATATCTATTATTGTGTTTGTTGGCCTAGAAACCCGTCCAAGATTGACTCTTTAGGAGTAAATCTTGGATAGTCCCCGGTTTGGGACTGTTCTTGAACACCTAATCTCACTTAGGATGTAAGTGTATAATGTGTATTGGGTTTTCAAGAAAATTTCGGTAGCATTTCCCCGTTTGTTCTCTAAGTACATATGTACTTAGAGAACAGCGGGGAAATGTTGCCGAACTTTTCTTGAAAACCCAATACACATTGTACGTACACTTACTAGTGAGATTAGGTGTTCAAGGATGGGATAGGTGGTACACATTTATTATATATAAGAATGACATCAAATGTGTTTGTTGGCCTAGAAACCCGTCCAAGATTTACTCATTAGGAGTAAATCTTGGATATTCCCCAGTTTGGGACTGTTCTTGAACACCTAATCTCACTTAGGATGTAAGTGTATAATGTGTATTGGGTTTTCGAGAAAATTTCAGTAGCATTTCCCCATTTGTTCTCTAAGTACATATGTACTTAGAGAACAGCGGGGAAATGCTGTCGAAATTTTCTTGAAAACCCAATACACATTATACACTTACTAGTGAGATTAGGTGTTCAAGGATGGGATAGGTGGTACACATTTATTATATATAAGAATGACATCAAATGTGTTTGTTGGCCTAGAAACCCGTCCAAGATTGATTCATTAGGAGTAAATCTTGGATAGTCCCCAGTTTGGGACTGTTCTTAAACACCTAATCTCACTTAGGATGTAAGTGTATAATGTGTATTGGGTTTTCGAGAAAATTTTGGTAGCATTTCCCCGTTTGTTCTCTAAGTACATATGTGTTCAAGGATGGGATAGGTGGTACACATTTATTATATATTAGAATGACATCACATTATACACTTAGGATGTAAGTGTATACCCTAATCTTTTCCTAATATATACTTGTTTCCTAATATATACTTGTTTTCTCTGATCATAGAATGGATAGATCATGGATGTCCATTCGTAATTGTTGCACCCCAGAGTTTATATCTGGTCTTGATCAGTTTATTAGATTTGCCGAGGAACATAGGAAAAAACCTACAGATAGGTTCTACTGTCCATGTAGGCATTGTGGTAACAACTTGAAAGTCAACACTGGTGAGGAAATCAAAAGTCATGTCATGTGCAACGGGATTGTACAAGGCTATACAGAATGGCACTGGCATGGAGAGATTTTAAAATCGAAACCAGTAGATGTCGATAGCAGTGCTTGGGTTGAAGAAGAAATTGCCTCTGATGACGTAAATGTCAACGAACCAGTTCCAGCAGACATCGTTGATGCGATGCTGGATAGTTGTAGGGTAGATCACACCGATCCACCTCCTATCTTTAGAAACATTGTGCATGATGCTGAGATACCGTTATACACAGGTTGTGCTAAGTTTATGAAGCTTAGCGCTGTGTTGAGATTGTATAAGTTGAAAGCTAACAATAGATGGAGCGACAAAAGCTTCACTTCATTGTTGACTTTGTTGAAAGAAATGGTTCCTGAAGGAAATGAGCTGCCAATCTCAACATACCAGGTAAAGAAAATGTTGTGCCCAATGGGAATGGAGGCTAAGAAGATACACGCATGCCCGAATGATTGTGTATTATTTCAAAAGGACTATGTAGATTTGAAAGATTGTCCAAAATGTGGTGCGTCACGGTATAAATTGACGACTTCGGGGGAGTCCAAAACTGGTTCTCCTGCCAAGGTGTTGTGGTATCTACCCATAATATCACGGTTTCAACGCTTGTTTGCAAATCCGAAAGATGCGAAGAATTTGAGGTGGCATGTAGATGTTAAGAAAAATAATGATGGGATCCTACGACATGCGTCTGATTCCCCACAGTGGAAGAAGATTGATCTATTGTACCCCAAATTTGGTGAAGAAGATAGGAATCTAAGACTTGGGCTTTGTACAGATGGGATGAATCCGTACGGGACATTGAGCAGCCAACATAGCACTTGTCCAGTCATGCTTGTTATATACAATCTTCCTCCCTGGATGTGTATGAAAAATAAGTACATTATGTTGTCGTTGTTGATATCAGACCCTAAACAACCCGGAAATGATATCGATGTTTATCTTGAACCTTTGATTGATGACTTAAAGAAACTTTGGGCTGAAGGTGTGATGACCTATGATGCTTCAGCAAGAGAGACATTTCGTTTGCACGCTATGTTGTTTTGCACTGTTAATGACTTTCCAGCATATGGGAATTTGTCTGGATATAGTGTCAAAGGAGCTAAAGCGTGTCCTATATGTGAAGAAAACACTGATTCAATAAGACTAAAACATGGCGGCAAGACTGTATATCTTGGTCATCGAAGGTTTCTTTCAAAATTCCATCCGTATCGTAGGAAGCACAAAGCATTCAATGGATGGAATGATGAACGGAGTGCACCTAAACCTATACCAGGGGATGTTGTTTATGCAAGAGTAAAAGACATTGTCAATGAATTTGGTAAGAAATCACAATGTAGTATGGCCACACGGAGTGACAATTCTTCATTCAAGAAGAAGTCAATATTTTAGGATCTTCCTTATTGGAGTTCTTTGACAGTCAGGCATTGTATCGATGTAATGCACGTTGAGAAAAATGTCTGTGATAGCATCATTGGTACTCTGTTAAATATACCAGGTAAGACTAAAGATGGGATAATATCCAGACTGGACCTACGTGAAATGGGAATAAGGTCAGAATTAACAGAATTTGCAGCTACTTAGTCGAAGATCATTGCAAACAATTTGCATTTGATCATGTGGGATTTTTTATTCCATCATTGATTAGTATGGTAGCTAAAGACCCTGATAGTGTTCAACAATACTGTATAGATGCTTTTAAAATTTTCGGTCAGCAAAACAAGAAGATAATAATAGCTCCATTCAATGTCAAGTAAATTTACTTTATTTATAATTTGGACTTAAGAAAATTCCATTTTTATTGTGCATTTTGAGTTATTAATTGTTAACTTTTTACCTCTAGCGGTAGACATTGGGAGTTACTAGTTATTGTCCCCGGGACGTTCACTGTTTATTATCTAGATCCCGCGGGAAGTACATTAACCACTAAAATTGGACACGTAATGAGAATGCCATTATTCTGGTGAGAAATATTTCATTTTTGTATCTATTAACATCTGTTATTACATTACTATTTACTTATGTAATTTACTATGTTATATTAACATGTAGGGGTTTAGATGCATTCAAAAAGGCTGGAGGAACAGTCCCAAGGAAAAAGAACTAGCCAATAAATTGGCAGAACGTACAAGTAAGTTCCCGACTCCAATGTATATATTATTGATGTGAATTGTGCTTAGTTGTATTATTTTGTATGTTTCAATTTATAGTGCGCTACACAAGACAATGGCTGGGCATGCGCATACTATGTGATGCGATTTATGCAGATGATTATCAAACATGCCGCATTGGTCATCGATACCATACATGAGGTATTATATATAGTCTCATTAGTTAGTATGAAATATATCAATCTTATTTTTATATTATTACTTATATATATACATCATTCTCTTTGCAGGTGTTTAAAACTGACAACACTATAGGTAAACGCTTAAAAAATATACATGCTCCATATACGATGGAAGCATTAAATGAAATAAGAGAAGAATGGGCAAAAGCCATACAAGCAGTGGCAACTGTAAGATATAATTGGGATGTTGATAGCGATAATGAATGATACTTTGTAAATGAATATTTCTGAATGTTAATACATGTATTTGAATGTTTCTATATGTGTGAATGTGAGAATTGAATTGATGTCTGAATGTATCTACTTGTGTGAAATTTTCCTTGGGACTTTTGCAGGTTTGTGGCCTGTTTGTAGGCTGATATCAATGGATGTCGTAAACCTGCAGTTCAGAAAACTGAACTGCAGGTTCTCATCCTGCTGACCAGCCATAGCAGGCCTGCAAACTGATATGAAAAAAAAAAGATATAGGTGTCAGTTATTTACAGAAAACCGTCAGCAAAGACCTACAACGTCGGTTATTGGATAAAAACTGACGCCTAATATTACAAACAACCCGACCATGCAGGAAAGCACAGCCGTGGTGGAAAAGGCATCACTTATTCATATAAAATCGACGCCTATAGTACTAAACACGGCCGTTCAGGGAAGCACGGCTGTGTCGTCTTGAATTATGGCTTCGGTTGTTTAGTTGATCACCGACGCCAAACGGGTTCGCGCCACAGAAAACAGCGTCATCTAGGACACTTTTTGCGTCAGTTACCAATTAAACACCGACATAGAATGTGTCCTAGATGACGTCGTTTTCTGTGGCGCGAACCCTTTTGGCATCGGTTTTCTATAAACAACCGACGCCTCTAAGTTAAATAGGCGTTAGTTAAAAAACTGACGCCGAAGTGTTAGACCTTTAGCGGCGCCCACATAGGCGTCGCTCGGAAACCGACACCAAAGCGGGTTAAACAACTGACGCTAAAAGGCATTTCTGTAGTAGTGATTTTAGTGGTGCACACAACTCCACGCAAGTGAATGCTCCATCAATAGGTTAAGGTTAGATGATTACAACTTAGGGCTTAGGTCAATATGATCATTATTCTTCATCTATACATTCTTAGTATGCATTAAATACAATATTAGATTACAATTATCTTGCCCATCATTTCAATAGAGTTTATTGGTCGAATAAATGTTTAGACTCATGTGTACCCACTATTAATATTATATGTGAGTTACTTTATGCGCATTAGATATTCATTAGGGTTCAAACATGTGAACTATTCATTAGATGACCATTATATGTTCATTAGTATATAAACAAGCATGTCAGGTTATAACTATGACTTGTTTGGTCAATCTAAGGATCCAAGCCAACTATCCTCTTAATCATGGATTTAGGGTTTCTATAGAGAGTGTATCTAGATTTCAATATGTTACATGACTCCATTTCCATAAAAAGGAATTCATCCTCAAAATCTAACTACCCAAACATCATCAAACCAACTACTCTCCACCCCTTAAAGGTTTGACCTACCAAGCCTAACTAATCTATAGGTAAAAGGGTGAGTCTAAATAAATTGTGTACAAGACCGTCACGCTTCCACTATGCACTCTAATTTCTTACTAAACACCAAACTTCAAAGTCTAGGTTATCAGGGATAGAATATCCAAACATGTGGTTCTAGGGAACATAAGGGAACTATATTGGGTAATCATCCTCAAACAAATCATTACACCTGAAAGACAAGGTCAACATATTAGCTTCATAGGATTATTGAACTTAGGTGCCTAAGACTACTACTATCTATAGGCATGCTATTTTAGACAATGAGTATCAGCTCAGGCCAGGCAGGTATCATATGGATCTAGGAGTCCTCATAAACCAAGCTAGTGGTGCGGAGGAAAATCTTGTCAGGCCCCAAACCCTGATCCTTTCTAGACACCTTTGCTTTCAACTTATTCCCTATTAGCTACCTAGTAGGCTCATCACATTATGGTTAACTAAACATGTTTCTAGCGTGAAACTATAATGATCCTAAATCAATCTTTCATCATCTCAAGTATAGCATAGATCAATTATACGGCAAACATGTCACTTAAAAAGGAACTATATTAGTCAAGGGTTCTAATTAGGGAGACAAAATTGAAATATTCAGATTACGTCTACCATGGGCTCTGATACCATGTTGTAATGAGTGGGAACCTAGAGGGGATCCACTCCCTACTAAAAATTTTGAAGAATAAAACATCCATTACAAACACACTCAAAGGTATGCTGGAATAGGTGCAAAATTTTCAAACTTCAATAAATGGTATTCAAAACAACCAAAGTGTAGCAGCGGAATTACGCAAATGACTATATTCAATTTTCACAAATGATTACAAAATTACATAATAATATCCCATAGGGGTATACATGTATGATACAACATAAGGATCTAAGTAGAGGGAAGTCTAAACTACATCAAATTTATCTCCAAGCAACATCTCTAAGAGCTAGGCCCATGTTGGAAGCTATGTTCTCCTTGATCATGTTCAACACCTTGATCTAAACCTGGGTGGTTGGGAAATCACCCAGTAAAAGGGAAAGGAAAACAAAGTATGTGTCAACAAATGTGAATAGGATATCAAGAAAAAGAAAACATGTAAATAAAGGCTAGCTTTTATCATAAGATGAAGAGAACGTGAGTATGAGGCATAATCAGATACAGACTTGCCATAACAAGAAAATAATAAAAGATTTGTATGCATTATTAATATTAACTACATTAACTAAGTAGGGTTGAGGAACCTACCGGACCTCAACATATTGGTGAGGGGAGAATTAATACATTCCCAGTCACCTACACATATTTTTGTGGGGAAGAATAAGGCATTCCCCAGGGACAATTAATACATGCCCTATCTATGGGTGGTTGTATATAAGTGCCACTATTATAGCTAAATAGTCCATAAAATAAACATGCTAAAAAAGAAATCATGACAAGTAAAAGCATCATATCAATTAGAAAATGGCAGTGGGGTACAAGACCGAAGAAAAAGAATATCAATACTAATTTTGAGACAATTTAACAAAAGAATCATGAATAGAGGGAATAGGATTCATTAAAGCCTCATTAGGGAAATATAGGGTTTGGTTTGGAAATATCCAAACATAGGGTGTAAGAATGTACATACCTATTTTACTGATCAATTACTAACTTTCACCACTTTAATTGAGTCCAAGTTCCACTTTGTCTATTTTCAATGTATTAACATGTATTAGATACATAACGCACATTAATGGATACAAACCGTAATTTTATACTTTTTAGCAAAACTAAGATTTAGATTCTGACAACGTCACCAATGAACTTATTTGGTTCTCCTGGTCAAGAAAACATATTTTTATGTTAATTTTGGAGTCTTGATGAGTAATATGTACTTTTTATGGATTTTATGCATTAAATTCATCTTCCAAAAATCACACTTCGTCAAACCTTGAAATCAGACCTCAAAATAATTTCTATTAGGTAGAGATGAATTTTTTGATTCCAAAACAAGCTCAATTGTCAAATTTGGATAAGCAAACAATGATATGATTTTTTCAATTTGTACCAATCAGGAAATGACTAGTCATAAATCTTTGAGAGGGAGGAAGAGTGAGAGAGAGGGAGAAAACACCATTTCACTCAAGATCAGGGTTGGAGATGCATGAGTAACTAGATCTTCTAGAGAAGGTAAAACAAAAAGAAACCAAAACCCTTGAAGAACATGGTAAATAGAGATGGAGATCATCAATTTTAAACATAGAAGCATGATTTTTAAGCATATAGTAAGCAATATATGAGAAGGGAGTTATAAAAATCACCTCTAGGAAGGTGGACAGGTTCAAGCACCAACGTTCCCTATCTAGAGAGGCTAGTTTCTCCGAAAAATCTTCTATCTCGAGCAAGAAGTACCTTCACCACTTTAGAGGTGAAAAATCATAGAAAAAGAACATGGAGATGAGGTTTTTCAGGGTTCTAAGTGGGGTTTCACCATGGATGGCCATAGTTTCGACCTGCAAGAAGGTGGGAGGAAGAAAAAAAGCATGAAAACATGGAATTGAAGGAGGAAACTTACTAGTTTTGGTCAAAATTACTAAGAAGGAGCTTTAGAAACCCTAAATAGAGCAAATCTGGAACCCCAGGAGCCTTCTTCACCAAGGTAAGCACCCTCTTTTACCTTGGGATAGCACCTTCGTGGACAAATAGAGTAGGAACAATTCTCTAAGCTAGAGGAAAGAGAAGGAGAGAAAGAGTTTCTAAATTGGTAGGTGGGAAGGGGTAGATATGGATTTATATAGAAGGGGACAAGCATGAGGTGTCTATAGTACTTTCCATGTGTCCTTAGCCTAGGGCTTCATGGCCATGCATGAGGACAGCTCATAGAGGCTTCTAGAATGTCAAATGTCGGTTCTAAAAGACAATGGAGACTTCTAGGCCATCCCCACATACCTCCAATCAAACAATAACACCATTCGTTGATAGCTTTTAAAGATAAGCTCATTTATAAAGAGGGTAATCCCTAAAATGCCCTTGGAGAGAAACACCATCAAACCAAGGTGCAACTAAGTGACCCATGGTTCAAAATCTCGAGAATGGTAAGGAATATCTAAGGATTGTAATGCATGTGATAATTTGCAAAGAAAACCTCCCAATTGGGTAAATTGCATAAAACTCCAAAATGTACCTAAAATTGCATAACTTGCACAAACAACATCCAAATTGAACCAAATTTGAAACTTAGGCTCATTTTATGATTTCAAAAGACATCACAAAGTCAAATTAAGGTTTAGAGGACTTATTTATGGTAATTAAGCTTGTTCAATACATTAAGCAAGGTTTGTGGCCTTACACTTCTTGCACAAATTTATTTACCATTGTTTCACTTAAGTGGTGATTTTGCATTTTTGATCCTTCAATAAGATTTCATCGAGGTATTTTTGCATAAACCCTTCCATTGGTATCATTATAGAACAATTATTCAACAAACCACTATAAAGTTCACAATTTAAACATCAAGGCCAAAAAAGGATATGAAGGAACGAAAAAGCTTGAAATGGGCCAAAAAGAGAATATGTCCAAGTTTCGATATGTTACAGTACCTTATAAAAAATTATAAATATTATATAAAATTATATAAACTTATATGTCCTTTTCTCTTTAAAATTCATTAATATTCCTATCAAGAACAACAACAAGAATACACTCGAAGTACCATACATAAAGGAAAATGTACCAAAAATCATATCAAATGTAACACAAACAAAAGAAATAGTATCCCCCATAACTTAATCAGGTTTGAAAATGATTTTAACTCCATACAAATTATAATCACTTGTCCTCTATATGAATATTGGTACATGAATAATTAACCATACACACACATATACATGTATGTATATGCATGTATATATACATATATGTATATATATATATATATATATATATATATATATATATATATATATATATATAAATAGACACACACATATATATGCATAAATTTAGTGTTTGCAAATAGTTCTAGGATTATATATTAGGACTACTTGTAAATTACATCATTCATTGTACAAAATACCTCAAAATTAGATAAATACCTCATTATGTACGTGAAGTATCTCAAATATATGTTACATAATAAAAAAAATGTATTCATCATATATGTGTGTTACGTTACATAAAATAAAAATTATTAAACCACATGTTTACTTTCCACTAATATGTCCATTGTATTAAGTACCACAAAATTACAACAACTCACCAATCTTGCGAACTTATTAATTGGTTGAACTAGTAATCCAAATCAGATTGTTATCCATAGGTCCCGAGTTAGATACCTAGTTGGGCCACCATCAAAGGGGTTATAATAAACAACTTGCAATATTATGAGTTGCAATGCATCTAGCATGGAGCTTCATTTACAAAAGAAATGGCATACAAAAGAAAAGAGTACCAACCTTGTATGATAGTAGTGTTGGATCCTAGGATCAGTGATTTTATCTAGATTAGGGATGGGGTTAATATAGATTAATGCACTTAAACAAAACTCATTTGACCTTTAAAAATATTTAAAAAGATAAGGATGCTAATTTGGAATTTGAGTGCAACTAAACATACATAGCTAGGATGAGAGAGATTGAAACAAGCACAAGAACACAAGCTATGTAGAGTAGTTCCAATCTCCAAAATAGAAAATTGTCAATCCACTACTTAGAGAGGTCCGCATCTAGGATTTCTTGAACATGTCTACTCCTTATTTCCACTTATAAGAGTTACAACATATGACTTTCATCTTCTGGGTCAAGGATACCCAGATTTCCCTTTCTGGGGAAGGGAGCCAACAACATACCAAAGGACTTGCCTATCCAACAATGAGTCTTATACCTCACAAAGGACTTACCCACTTTGAAAGGAGTCTTCTACTTTCACCAAGGACTCACTCACTCTTGCATAAGTCTTCAACCTTTGATGAATTACCCACACTTCTTAGATCTTCTGCCTTTGACTTTGCCTTCACCAAGGAGAAGCTTACACCAAGGAATTACCCACTTGAGCAAGGAATCTTCTGCCTTCACCAAGGGCTTACACACACTTGTGCCAAGTTTTCATCCTTTTCTTCTTCTTCACCTTTCTTAGACAAGAGAGAGAATCTTCATCTTCGTGGTTGAAATGAGAGATTGGGGGTTGAAGGAAGTGAGAGCCTCACACGATATACATGTAGGACTAGCTCTCTTAAAAATCTCCTATTCACTCGAATGGATATAACAAGTGATCAATCTTAGAGAGAGAGAGGAGGAGGTTGTAGGATGCACTCAAGTATAGGATAGGTACCTTTATAGTGCTTGGCTAACCATGGAATCAAGACCAAGGGGTCCTATTTATGGTTGGGAATCCCCATTTGTCTTTGGGAACACTTAAAGATGAATACTAGCCATTTGGGATGTTGCAACAAATATTTTTTCGAGTTTTACAGCAATGCAACGACTAGAAACACTTTTCTCCACTTTTCCATACAATGTGATAGGTCGAGTTTTAATAAGACTCCTATTAATTTGATGTAAATCATAAATTATGTGAAACTCATTTTTTGGGAACTCTAATTCACTTTCCAAAACTTAATTTCCATTCACTTCCATGTGATTGGTGTGTTATAAGTGTAAATATAGAAATCATTAAAAAATTGTTAATTTTTATAGTGTAATATAAATAAGTAAGGATGACAAAGATATAAAAAAACAATCATATCCGCAAATAATCATGGTATTATTAAATCACAATAACCTTAAAAAATGTTCATTGTGAATGTGTTGTTCTTTTATAAAATATATTAGTATGGTATAATTATAATTTTAATAAAAACTATTATTTTGAAAGTCACATCACAATATTTTTATTTCACTGTGTGTACATAGTATCTTAAAAACATCTGCATTTCATGCGCTTGTAAATATAAGTTTTGTTCATCATCGTTTAACGCAATGTTGAATATTAATTTTTACATTATTTTTGTAGGAAATTTAACTATATTCCTTATGCATGTAATAATTAATTGTCATTTTTCACATCATATTATTTAAACATGAAGAATACAAATATGTTTGGTAAATCCCATTTTTTGTCACATGAGGCGGTATGTTTGTGTGTCATGGTGTTTGTATTTTTTATTTTATAAATGACACTGGTAGTAGTAGTTATAGTGTAAAATGTTTTACATGGTGTGATTATAGTGTATACTACTCTGCCATATTATGTTATTGTTTTAGCAATAAATTGTATGCACACTGCTAGTCATAAATTTTTTACATGTGTCATGATCATGAATGAAGAATATAATTGTATAAGAAATTTTTTTAGTTGTTCTAAAATTTGTTTTCCACTCTTTTTAAGAGAGAACTCAAGAACTTCATGTTATATGTGAGTATGTAACTCACCGGAAGTCATTGAACTCAAGTTCCAACACTTTCTTTAAATCAATCATGAAAAGCTAAATAAGGACTCCAGATCATAAGTTTTTTAGACCAGTTATAACAAACCAATCAGAATCTAAAGGTAACTCGACGGACTATACTATTGACAAAGCAGATCTGAAGTCAGGTCGAGTTTATCCTAGAGAAACTGAACTGATCACTTAAATCAATTTTGCTCAATTGATAACACCTCATCTTGTGAACTTTTTGCACTTATTTTACTTTTATATTACATCCCTTTTGTAGTTTTTTCTATCTATTTTAATATCCATGAAAAAATATCTAGACCTGACTTAATATCCTTTTCCAAATCCATGCAGATTTGTGACATGTCACGACCGCAACTTCATCTTGACCATAACGGTCCAAAGATGTCTTGCCCAGGATGGAGCCTAGGGTCAACAAGGCCTAGTCACGATCGTGATGCAGGATGGTGAAGATGTCATGATCAGGACAAGATCGGGACCTAGATAGACGAAGAAACTGTAGTATGCGTCACGACCAAGGATGAGTCGCAACTACAACACCTATTTTGACCTCTACTAAAATCACAGTCGTGATGATATCTCCTCACCGTGACCGAGACACTTGTTGCAGAAGGTCGTGACTGCAACAATGGTCGCAGTTGAGACATAGGTCGCGACCATGATAGAATCTTAAGTCGATGGTTTGCACCTATAAATAGGCGTCTGACCCCTCACACTAGAGGCGTCAAATCATCAAGACCAACAAAGTGTTGCCAAACTTCAGAGTCATCAACGCTCATCCCCCTAGGTCTTGGATCTCCAAAGATGAAAGTTGGAGGAGAGAGAAGGTCTACCATCCTCTTCTTCTAGAAAATGATCTTCCATCTTTAACGTCTGCCTAAGATCTTGATTAGAAGAAGTATTATTGGTGTATCGCCTCCTTCTTTCTTTAGATCTACTATCTTCCCCATGATGTATATTCCCCCCTTCACTATTCTTGATGTATCTACACTTTTGTAATGTCATTATGTTGTCGGTTAATATGTTTGTATAAACACCTAACATGGGTTGGGAGTAGCCACTAAGGCTCTTCCAATATGTATATACTTGCATACTTTTGAATATATATATCCCCTAGAAGGATCATCTCCATACTTCTGTTCTTAACGCTTCACTTGCATGATTAGCTACCATCTTCTTATGTATGTTTGTTAGTGCCTTGAAAGAGTAGTACTAGCCTTATCTAAGTGTTATGGAGTAGTAGAAATGCATAAGAATGTTGGAATACTAAAGTTTATGGTTGTATGGTTTTATTTGTGGTTGTTTGTTTCTCATCTCGAGAGAGACAACCTTATAATCTAGATCTATCCTAATCTAGAGAGAGGAGGGAATATAAACATATGATGATTGTTTGTAATCTTGTTAAGAGTATACAAAGGGGTTTGAGTATTACGTGTTGGTGAGAGATCTTAGTAGGTGAAACCTGATCCAGTTTCCTTTCATACTTTGGTTACATCATCCCTATTTGACATTATTCTTTTATTTTATTTTCTTACTTTTTCTTATTATTTCTTTGATTGGAGTAGCACCATTCCTTAGGTAAAACCATCTTGATCAACCTCTTCATTTGGTGTATCTGATTCTAAGCCTCAATGTTTCTAGCACATATGAATCTTTTCCCTGTCGTTTGACCCCGATCTACTACATTGTACCATGTACAATAGTTGTGGGGGCCTGTGTGTCAGGTTATAAATCTAAGAGTCTGCCTACTCTAGATTTGCTCTACTTTGGAGATGTGATTTAGGTCGGTCAACTTTTTAGCATAATTGCCAGGAATAGGGAAAAATAGTATTGTTAAGAACACAAGTCTACTCATTGTACACTCGTGCCTCAAGCTTAGCCATAAGATTGACTGCACAAAAACTCTAAATCTGCTACATTTTGATTACTTAGAATATTTCATTTTACACTTTTAGTTTTCTAACTTGACTGTGCGAGCTGTTTAGGTAGCCCGAAGGGAAGTAGATTTAATCAACAGTTCACCTTCTCTTCACAACACCATGACACCTCATTGAGACAGTAGCCTTACTAGGGAGGATCAGAATTCAAGAGCCCAACACAACCGCCCACCTTCAAAAACCAAAGAAGAACGAGAGTAACATCACTATGTCGATCATCACCATGACAAAGATAATCGTGAAAAGTGACGAGAAGAGGAGTGACACTGCCACAAGCATCGCCATCACCACAACAGAAGACATGGAAGGAATCACCATGAACGTTAAGGTGACTGTGAACATGAACGTGATGACTAGGATGGTGAAGGTGAAGATGATGAGGAAGAGAAGACTCTTATAGAGCTAGACACAACTAGGGACAACAAACCAAGATTCTCGATCATTATCCTGTGATTTGAAGTGACTAATTTTGAGTTGAAACCTATTGTCATCTCTATTATCCACAACAATCCTTTCTGAGGGATTTTGAAGAACGAGAATTCTTACCATCGTCTTGATGCCTCCAAAAAAATCAGCGACACCATCAAGATGACAGAAGTACCTCAAGAAGTGATATATTGCAAGGGATTCATTTTCTCTCTTGAAGATAAGGTTGTATCATGGTACCTTAATCTACATCATCACTCCATAGATGGATGGAGGCCCCTTGTTGATGCTTTCGTCACTAAATTCTACTCCACTGATAAAACTATTTGAAATATGAAAAATATCACTTCCTTCATGTAAAAACCTAGAGAAAATATTCATGAAGAGTGGGAACGGTATCAAGAATATCAAAGGAATTGTGCTAACCATAACTATCACAAAGCATTTTTTGTTACAATGTTTTACAATAGGCTAACTCCCATAGAGTGGACTTTGTTGAATGTTGTCGCTAGGAGTGATTTCCATGGAAAGAAGCTGAGAAGAACTATGAAAATCATCCACAACATGGATGCATTGCAAGTAGGTATGGAGTATGAAAGAAGTGATATAGGTTCAGCCAAGAAGGCTGGCTCTGAAGGACCGTCAAGTGAAGCCAAGGCTCTCAAAACCATTACAGCTCAAATTCAGAAGATTGCCACAGACATAAAACAACTAAATGACACTGGAGGTAAAGGCAAGAAACACATTGAGAAAGTCATGAAGTGTGTTATGTGTGGTGAAGGAGGCCATGGAGTCGAAAATAGTATCTATACATGGCCAGAAGAAAGTGAAGAAAGTGAAATTAAAGAAGAAATAGAAAATGTCTAATATGCAAATTTTAAATGGACAGACTATCTAGGATTCAATTTTGGCAACAAAGACACTACCGAGAACTCTCATCAACTAAGTGGTTGTCTAAATTGCCTCTAGGATTCCAGAAGAAAGGTGGACCAACTCAATATACTAGAACTATTAGTTATTAAACGAACAAAAACAACTATCAAAGTCAAAACAAAAATACAAGCCGAGAAAGTTAGGGATAAAATCAAAGTCAGAGTCAGACCAAGGATAACAACCAGCCTGACATGATCACTCAGCTATTTGATTTTGTAAAAAGGCAAGCTTCCATGAACGAACAACTTACCCAAAGCATCATCATCAACGCAGGGGTGTTAAGCGTGAAGCAAACCCAAATGGTGGATACCAAAACACATTGAAGATAGATTGATCAACAACTAGCCCAATTGGAAAAACTCATGAAGAATCCTTTAGGGAAGATTCCATCAAACACAGAGACGACAAAGATGGCCACACTCCAATCAAGAATGATTTTGGAAGATCATGGTACCAAGTACACCACGTAGGAAAGAGATGATAATGAGACACCACCTTAAAAAGTAACTATGCAAGAAGAATCTGAAAGAAAAGAACCCACTGATAAGGATAAAGGAGAAGAGAATCACAAAAAGAAGAAGGTGCAAAGGTCAAGAACCCAAATCATGTACGAGAAGCCTTCACACAAATAAATTTCTATGCCCCGAGGGTCCCATTTCACTACAAACTGATCAAAGCTCATATAAAGAAGAGATACAAGAAGTTTACGGAAGCAGTGAAGAAATTGCACCTGGATATTCTATTTCTAGATGCAATTGAAGAGATGCCAACATATGCTAAGTTCTTTAAGCACTTGATCACAATGAGAAGGAGAGGGGACCAGGTCGAGACAGTACAATTGGCCAAAATGTCGAGCGCTTTTGTTTAGGATGAGCTACCAAATAAGAAGAAAGATCTAGGTGTATCTAATATCTCCTTTTTGTATTGGAGACAATGTGAAAAGAAAGGGGCCAGTAGACTTGGGAGAAAGCATTAACCTTATGCCCTTAACCCTAGGTCAAAGGCTTGGATTAATGAATATGGTAAAAATTGGCACGAGAATCAAGTTATCCGACCACACCTTTATGAGACTAGTTGAAACAACAGTCATCAAACCGACGAACAAATCGTTACTAATTAAGCGGAATAAACTTAAACAATGGATTAACAAAAATTACTAAAATTTAAAACCATTTTGCAAGGAGATCCTTGTCTAGAAAAATCTTATTGAAAGATCCAAAACTCTTACATATCATGATTTACATTGTTTCATCTCATCTCGAGGATGACATATAACAATTTCTCTATCAAATTACATACTGGAGCAACATAAAACCACGAAGCATACAAACCAAAATCTCATATTGTTCATGAAACCATTACGAACCAACTCCAAGGACCTGAGAGTATAGAGACGACACATAAGACTTCTATTTACAAGACACGACAGATAGTACACTCAACCTGTGTTGTCACTGCTGCCTCAGCTGTTGTTCCTCCTCTACAGAAAGATCTCACCACTTCGTGCTTGTCCACCTAAAAAAAATTGTGGATCCCACGGGGTGAGACAATTGTCCCAGCGAGAGATATAACTCTCTGTCGACCATATTATTATTGATGATAAACAGTATAAAAATTGAGCAGGGTTTATTTTATATTAACAAGCAAGATTAATCATTGTATGAATAGAATAAGATAATCTCCTTTCTCAAGGAGAACATTCCATCTACCCATGGTAGAGTCATAATTCATCTATCTGCTTTGCAAGGAATGTAAAGGAACATAAATAACATCTATCAACTCAGATGTATAACTGAATTGCGCATCAATCAATGTTTTCTATAATCGATTCTTAAACAGATATGCTACACAGATGAACATATTTTAACAATCAAGCTTATGCCCTAAGGAGATGAAGCATACCCCATTCATCTCCAACCGACCACAAACTTCTCACAAGTTGGACCATACAAGATCAATGGGAGAGCCAGTTGCCATGACCTCACTTGTCTCAGTCAGTACGAGACCACATAAGCTTAGTAGGACATCTTGTGTCGGCTGCAAATAGTTGGGCCAGGGTACGTAGTCATACTCACTTAGAGCTACAGCATCAACTGCATTCTCTTAGGGGAAACATCTACTAACAATCGTCCCCAGTTATGAAATTACTGAGTCATGGAGACACAAGCACCATACTCTGAGCCACGGGCCAGTTCACCATGCTCAACATAGAGTCTACGACTGAAGTCGCACTCGAGCCAGGATATGACATATAGCCAAATCCCCATTCATTTCGAGCTCGTAAGGGGATCGGCTCATACATGACCGTCCGTACTTACGCCCCCACATACTCAAAAGTATGCACTCCGGGTTATGTCACGGGGAACCCGTTTCACCATTCAGCAAATCCAGATGATGATGGATCTATGGACAGGGCAATGTTTTATAGTTCCTAATAATGTATTACATGTATTACAACATTCCTTTAGCATCAAACAAGTTATCATTATAAATCACAACAAATGCTACAAAGAAAAGTGTAATACATCTATCACGTACTTTTCAGATCTTTAAAACACATGATACTTGGTATCTCAGTCCCTCATCACATTACTGGGAATTCTCATCCCTTCACATCATTATCATGATTATTGGTTCTGGGTATTCAAACCCTTGGATCGTCACACAACATTGTTATCTCTATAATAGATAAACATTACCTCTAGGTCTTGAGACCCAAGTATTCATTTTACTTATTGTACATGTATTCCATATGGCTAACAAGGACATTACACATCTTGTCACCTCTCACTAGGCAACAACTTATTCATATGGCTCACAAGGCCATTACACATCTTGTCACCTCTCACTAGGCAACAACTTATTCATATGGTTCACAAGGCCATTACATATCTTGTCACCTCTCACTAGGAAACAACTTATTCATATGGCTCACAAGGCCATTACACATTTTGTCACCTCTCACTAGGCAACAACTTATTCATATGGCTCACAAGGCCATTACATATCTTGTCACCTCTCACTAGGCAACAACTTATTCATATGGCTCACAAGGCCATTAATAATTTTACTTCTTATACAAGTATTTAACATGCCTCACAAATCTTATGTAATATGAGAAATATAACCTTCCCACTCTTAGAGTTAGGGTTTCCCTTTATAGACGAATAGGGTTTCAAGTTCATATTATTAATTTAAACCCTAATTCATTGATCCACACATCTAGGAGCATACATTGATATTATAAGTATTCAATCATACTTATTTATTCTCATCTTTTATCATTAAATTATAATCAACACAAAGTATGAGTTTCTCTCTCATCCTCACTAGGATATTGATCACATCATACTTTATTAACTTGGCTTAACCCTTTCTCAAGGCATGTTAGCCAACATTTATCAAAGGACATTACATCTCAATGTAACAATTGACATGACACGCTTCATGTGTTACTCATTCATGTATATTGGATTTAAGGTGCATCAAGGTATATCAACCTTGAGGTGCTGGATTTGATATTTATCATGTCTTAATATATCACTTCCCTCATCACTTTTAACTTAAGTTCATCAATTTATCTTGTATTAGGGCATTTCCCATCCTAATACTTTATGCAATAACTCATCACATTTACCATGTAGTGTTTTGGTCATAAGTCACACATTTGAATTATCCAACCATCATTAATGATATGGGCTCATCTCGGGTTAAGGCATTGTTGATATAAGGTTGTCCATTATCAACCACTCTAGGTGTTTCACCTATCAAGGTATTAGCCACACCATTACTTGGTGTTACACTCATCACTCCTAACAGTGTCTTGCCCTAATCTTTACAAGGTGTATAGGGTTGAATCATGTATTTTAAGTTGAAAACATGTATTGGGTTAGATGTATATCGATCTAGGCATCATCATATCCCTCATACCCTTACCCATTAAGGTATCAACCTTACCATTCTTAATGTGTATCAACTTCACCCTTCATGGGTGTAACATTCTCACCTCACTTGAAGATATTGGTCACACCATACTTTTAGTGTATTGGCCATCACATGTACTAGGGTACTAACCACCTTGCCATTCTTGTCATCTAGTGTATTGGGTTACCCTCCATCTCATTTTAGAGATAGGTGCTCAATACCATATCGTCCCAAAAGGTGTATGCTTAACCCAATATCAATTTAAAGTCGTATACTTGCTACCCATATCACCTAGAGGTGTATGTGTGCTTACCATATCGACCTTGAGGTGTATGTATGCTTCCATATCAGGTTTGAGGTTTATGTGTACTTCCATATCACTCTTGAGGTGTGTGTGTGTGCTTCCATATCGGGTTTGAGGTGTATGTGTGCTTCCATATCACTTTTGAGGTGTGTGTGCGCTTCCATATAAGGTTTGAGGTGTATGTGTGCTTCCATATCACTTTTGAGGTGTGTGTGTGCTTCACACCATATTGGGCAAAGAGGTGTATGTGTGCTTCACACCATATCGGGCAAAGAGGTGTGTGTGTGTGTGCTTCACACCATATCAGACAAAGAGGTGTTTGCTTAACCCAATATCATTTTTGAGGTGTATGATTGACCTCATATTGTGCAAGAGGTGTATACTACACCACCATATCGTGCAAGAAAGTATAAAATCATATTTGTATCATTTTAGTGAAGTAGGTGCATCACCATATCTGGTTAGAGGTGCTTGCTTATGTGCTTGAACTCGATATCACTTTATGAGGTGATACCATCTTCTTCAAGCTCTAGACCTTCTTTATAACTGTTAAAGTTCATGGCAATAGGTCTAAGAAACTACGAGAACTCATAATGTCATCACCTATTTTAGAAAATTTTGGAATTAAAAGTAGATCATTAAGTATAGCAATTTAGGTGATGAATAATAACATGATAGAGTTCAAGTTATATAACCCGCCTCAAGAACAACTTCAAAGCTCCAAGATCCAAAGCTCCACGTTCCTAAGGTTGAAGATGACTTATCAAACTTCCAAGGCTCATTCACAAATCCTTCATATACAAGGAATCACCATGGATAAGCAATTGGTGAAGAAGAAAAGAAACGAAGATCACAACCCTAAAATCATGCTTCAATCCAAGGTTGAAGATGATCATGGCCTCACCTTAGGGTTAAGTATGAGCTCCTTCTTGCTCCCTAGAACCTTTGCACGATACCCTACTACTCATACACAATATGCCACCACTCATGCATGATATTCCACCACCCTTGGCCAATATCCCCCTCACTTGTGATCAAAACACCTCCACTGTGGCTGATACCACCTCACTAGGCCGATATCACCCTACTTGGCCGATGTGAACTTGCTATGGACGATACCCAAGGCCTATGCACGATACCACATCACTCCTACATGATACAAGGTCCCTATGCATGATATCTAAGAGAAAGTAGATGGTAGGATTAAAAAAAGTTCACTAAGGGGTGAAAGAAGGGGTATATATACTTGTTGTTCATGAAGAAGTGCGAAAATGAGGTGTCATCAATTTGAGCTACTAGGTGCCACGTGTCCATGCATGGGTGACATGTGTACATGCATGCATTAACATTTATCATGACATGAAAAACACTTTAGGATAATCTAGGGATGAATTTTCGTCCATTACTTATCCCTTTGAATAAAATATATCAAGAAAATCACCACTTTATTCACAACCCGATACAACTCTTCTAAGGAAGTTGTAAACCGATACACTTCGCCTCCTTGAGGTTATTTTCACGTCATGGGATTTTCCAAGAGTCCACAAAATGATATGAGACTCCTCCTTTGGATCCTTGGCTGATAGGCACTCATATATAAGCTTTTCAACTTGATACAACCCAAGTTAGGGTTTCATATTCAACCCTTTTCCTTGGTCATTTCACCACCAAGATCACCATCACTCACAATAGACTCAAACATGGTGTCTCCATATTTCTATTTCCTCTACATGATACTATGAGGTATTAAAGACACTCTAGAGGTGGTAATTTTCATATCAACCCTATATTTTGGGTAAATTACAATTTGTACCAAAATTGGTGCACAAGGTACTGACATTATTCAAACATGTTCAAACTTGGAATTTAGGCTTTCCACAAGCTATCACTTAGAATAATTCTCTATCTTATGATTCTAAAACACTTAAGGCATGTTAAACATGTGACATTGTGCAATATAGCCCTTAATCTTGGGCAAATTGCACTTTGGTCCAAAACAAAGGAACATTGCTCAAACAACATTCAATCAGGACCAAACTTGGAACATAAGTGTGTCACATGATAACAAAACACCTTAGATGATTATGTTAAAGTTATAAGCAACATACTTAGCCAAAACAAATAGGGTTACCTCATAACCTAGGTTAGGGTCATTACATGTTATAAACCCCTAATAAGGATTTTGTCCCCTAAATCCCAGGTAAAGGGAGACAGATATTATTCATTCATTATATCATCAAGTATCCACATAACATATTGATGTTATGGAGATGCCATAGAATTTTGACCAGAACAAAGTTCTTCCACACATGGTTATCATTTGCATCTATCATATATATATTCAACTATCTTTTCATTATTGACTTGCAATATATATATATATATATATATATATATATATATATATATATATATATATATATATATATATAATGTCAGGTAGCACCTTCTATATCAAAGAAGTGTTATTCGTACTTTGAATGATTTAGGTGTCAAACCCCACTTAGTTTTAGCATTTCTTTTTCATGGAGAGATTATGGTTACATTTTTTCACCCACTTGGGACTACAAGTCTTATCATACATTTTTATCTTTGATAAGATTTTTCTCAAATGATTCTACAATTATTCCTTCAATTAATATATCTTTATCAAAGTTATGTTTATGCAGAGCATAAACCCCTAACATATGATTTTCCTACTAGAGTTGTCTCAAGGATGCCCCTTCTAGGTAACCCAACATTATTCATCTTATCAAGAGTCATGTTCTCACTCCCCCATACCTTCTGACACATCTTGGATACCAAAATTTCTTATCTTGGTATCCTTCACATGTGTCAAAAACACATCATATTCTCATCAAAAGGATCTTGGTATCCTTCACATGTGTCAAAAACACATCTTGGATACCAAAATTTCTTATCTTGGTATCCATTTCTCTATTGTTAATACCTTAGTCAAACATACAAAAGGATCTTTCTTTTATCTTAGGACATAATTTGTTACACATATATTTATCTTGGAACCAAAGTCCAAGACAAACTGATACTTTACGAAGAAACATATTCCTTTCATCACCCCATCATTACCTAGGGTTATTCATCAAAGGGGAGACCTCATCATCTCCTAGGATTATTACATGAACTTTTACCGTTCATGAGTCATTTATACTTTTTGCATCTCACGTTCCTTGCCATATGCATAGGAATTATATGGATGATTACATATCATCATCCCTTTCTTTATTATTGGTTAACATATTCATGAACATTTCATGGTTTGATCGCATTCCCCATTTCCACATTATGGGAAAAGATATTTACTATTCACACAGACTTTATCAAACAGGGATCACCTCCATTGTTCTCATTCTCATTTCATGAGGATTATACTCTTTACTTCCTCATACACACAGACTGACCTGAGATCATCTCAGGTCCCACTTTATTGCACTTAGGATGTGATACAAATGTCCCTACCATATTTCCAGTTTAGTTATACTCACTAGATTGTCTCAGAATGACTTGATCAGAGTAATAAAAAAGATAACAATCAAAGAGTTCCATACTCACCTTATCTTCAACAGTTGAATACCTGGCCAGGGTATACAAGTATTGAGATTAGGTAGTATGCACTTTATCTACTATCATGTTCCTTACTTTTCATATCATCAAAAACATAGAACTTAGCATTCCTGGATTTCCTCCAGGCATCACATATATACCTTATCCTTTTTCACACAGATAAGAGAAATTATAAAGCATTTAAAGGAATATTGAGCAAAATATAAGTCCTCATCTCCCTTGTGTCCTCATAGGACTAGTAAAAGGAAGCTCAACAACAACTACTTTCTTATATTTAACACATAGAATCATGAAATGATATATCAGAATGATATTGTTTCATATGACCTGTCTCATCTCGCGGTTTTTATACTGCCTTAGGCTGATTCTTTTCATAGAATCTTGTTGTTGCCTGATTCCAACGTTGTGCTCTATTTCTCGGTGTAGATGGACCTACTCGGGACATCTATCTACGTCCTCGAATGCCACTACTAGATCACTGCCTTTGAGGGTCTTGCTGACTCTGCCTCAGCGATTGGGTCATTTCCTCCTTCACTTTAGGACAAGAGGATCTAATGTGCCCAATCTATTTACATTTATAACACATCTTATAAGAATTCCCCGGCTTTGTCGGCCTTTCAATCGATGTAGAGGCCAAACTAAGAGTTCTAATTGGTGGAACATCAGGTCCTTTACCCTTTTTGGGTAGCCACTGCTCTGGTGTACTAGACATTGGTTCTACCGGTGGTACCAAAAACTTCCCCTTTTTGGAACTACTAGGCCTTTGTTCCCGAGTTTGTATAGGCCTTTTCTTAACTCTTACCTCATTCTCCTTTTCTGGGCAGTCTTTTATGATATGTCCAGGCTGCCTATAATTGTAGAAAACCCTGATTTAGGGTTGTAACCTATTTCATTTAACATTTTCCATTGCTCCAACATGTTGATGTTGATCAAGAATCCTATTGGAGTCCAAAATTTCATCATTGGGGGCTGGTAATCTGGGTTGTGTTGCTAATACCCAGTCCACTATATGCATCATAGCTGTCCTAACTTGCCCAACAATGATATCAAAAGAATGATTCCTTATCAAAGTTGGATCATCTTGGGGATTCTTAGGCAGTCGTTCTTCTCTCGCTTGGTCCCTTGCACCTTCTGTTGGTGCAGCAACATTGCTTTCAGCAATGTACTCCTTGGGTTCTCAAGACATCTTTAAGCTTTACCCTATCTTCTGCATAAGAAGAAGTCACTATAAGATATACTAGAGGATACTAGAATAGGCTCAACACCTTAGTCCTATGTCTCTGTAGACTCAAAGAACCTTAAGCTCTGATACCAAAACTTAAAATGAAAGTCATCAAACCGACGAACAAATCTTTACTAATTAAGAAGAATAAACATAAACAACATATTAACAAAAATTACTAAAATTTAAAACCATTTTGCAAGAAGATCCTTGTCTAGAAAACTCTTACTAAAAGATCCAAAACTCTTTCATATTATGATTTACATTGTTTCATCTCATCTCGAGGATGACATATAACTATTACTCTATCAAAATACATACTGGAGCAACATAAAACCACGAGGCATACAAGCCAAAATCTCATATTGTTCATGAAACCATTACGAACCAACTCCAAGGACCTGAGAGTATACAAATGACACATATGACTTTTATTCACAAGACACGACATACAATATACTCAACCTGTGTTTTCACTGCTGCCTCAGTTGTTGTTCCTCCTCTATAGAAAGATCTCACCGCTTCGTGCTTGTCCATCTAAAAAATATTTTGGATCCCACGGGGTGAGACAATTGTCCCAGTGAGAGATATAAATCTCCGCCGACCATATTATTATTGATGATAAACAGTATAAAAACTGATAAGGGGTTCTTTTATGTTAACAAGCAAAATTAATCATTGTATGAACAGAATAAGATAATCTCCTTTCTTAAGGAGAACATTGCAGCTACCCATGGTAGAGTCATAATTCATCTATCTGCTTTGCAAGGAATGTAAAGGATCATAAATAACATCTATCAACTCAGATGTATAACTAAATTGCGCATCAATCAATGTTTTCCGTAATCGATTCTTAAATAGATATGATACACAGCTAAACATATTTTAACAATCACGCTTATGCCTTGAGGAGATGAAGCATACGCCGGTCATCTCCAAATGACCACAAACTTCTCACAAGTCGGTACCATACAAGGTCAATGGGAGAGACGGTTGCCAAGACGTCACTTGTCCCGATTAGTACGAGACCACTTAAGCTCAGCAAGACATCTTGTGTCGGCTGCAAATAGTTGTGCCAGGGTATGTAGGCATCCTCTCTTAGAGCTACAACGTCAAATGCACTCTCTTAGGGGAAACATCTACTAACAACCATCCCCAGTTATAAAATTACTGAGCCATGGTGACCCAAGCACCATACTCTGAGCCACGGGCCAGTTCAATGTGCTCAACATAGAGTCTACGACTGAAGTTGCACTCGAGCCAGGATATGACATATAGCCAAATCCCCATTCATTTCGGGCTTGTAAGGGGATTGTCTCACACATGGCTGTCCGTTCTTACGCCCCCACATACTCCAAAGTATGCACTCCGGGTTATGCCATACAGAACCCGTTTCACCATTCAGCAAATCCTGACACTGATGGATCTATGGTCAGGGCAATGTTTTATAGTTCCTAATGATGTATTACATGTATTACATCAGTCGTTTAGCATGAAACAAGTTATCATTATAAATCACAACAAATGCTACAAAGAAAAGTGTAATACATCTATCCCGTAATTTTTAGATATTTAAACACATGATACTTGGGATCTCAGTCCCTCATCACATTACTAGGAATTCTCATCCCTTCACATCATTATCATGATTATTGGTTCTAGGTATTCAAACCCTTAGATCGTCACACAACATTGTTATATCTATAACAGATAAACATTACCTCTACGTCCTCAAACCCAGGTATTCATTTTACTTGTTGTACAAGTTTTCCATATGGCTCACAAGGCCATTACACATCTTGTCACATCTCACTAGGCAACAACTTATTCATATGGCTCACAAGGCCATTACACATCTTGTCACCTCTCACTAGGCAACAACTTATTCATATGGCTCACAAGGCCATTACATATCTTGTCACCTCTCACTAGGAAACAACTTATTCATATGGCTTACAAGGACATTACACATCATGTCACCTCTCACTAGGCAACAACTTATTCATATGGCTTACAAGGCCATTACACATCTTGTCACCTCTCACTAGGCAACAACTTATTCATATGGCTCAAAAGGCCATTAATCATTATACTTGTTATACAAGTATTTAAAATGCCTCACAAAGCTTATGTAATAAGAGAAATACAACCTTCCCATTATTAGGGTTAGGGTTTCCCTTTATAGCTGAATAGGGTTTCAAGTTCATATTATTAATTCAAACCCTAATTCATTACTCCACACATCTAGGAGCATACATTGATATCATAAGTATTCCATCATACTTATTTATTCTCATCTTTTATCATTAAATGATAATCAACACAAAGTATGAGTTTCTCTCTCATCCTCACTAGGATATTGATTACATCATACTTTATTAACTTGGCTTAACCCTTTCTCAAGGCATGTTAGCCAACATTTATTAAAGGACATTACATCTCAATGTAACAAATGACATGACACACTTCATGTTCTACTCATTCATGTATATTGGATTTAAGGTGCATCAAGGTATATCAACCTTGAGGTGCTGGATGTGATATTTATCATGTCTTGATATATCACTTCAATCATCACTTTTAACTTACTTAATTTCATCAATTTATCCTGTATTAGAGCATTTCCCATCCTAATACTTTATGCATTAACTCATCACATTTATCATGTAGTGTTTTGGTCATAAGTCACACATTTGAATTATCCAACCATCATCAATGATAGGGGCTCATATCGGGTTAAGGCATTGTTGATATAAGGTTGTCCATTATCAATCACTCTAGGTGTTTCACCTATCAAGGTATAAGCCACACCATTACTTGGTGTTACACTCATCACTCCTAAGAGTGTCTTGCCCTCACCTTTATAAGGTGTATATGGTTGAATCATGTATGTCAAGTTGAACACATGTATTGGGTTAGATGTATATCGATCTAGGAATCATCATATCCCTCATACCCTTACCCATTAAGGTATCAACCTTACCATTCTTAATATGTATCAACTTCACCCGTCATGGGTGTAACATTCTCTCCTCACTTGAAGATATTGGCCACACCATACTTTTAGTGTATTGGCCATCACATGTACTAGGGTACTAACCACCTTGCCACTCTTGTCATCTAGTGTATTGGGTTACCCTACATCTCATTTTAGAGATAGGTGTTCAACATCATATCATCCAAAAAGGTGTATGCTTAACCCAATATCAATTTAAAGGTGTATACTTGCTACCCATATCACCTAGAGGTGTATGTGTGCTTACCATATCGACCTTGAGGTGTATGTATGCTTCCATATTTGGTTTGAGGTGTATGTGTACTTCGATATCACTCTTGAGGTGTGTGTGTTCTTCCATATCGGGTTTGAGGTGTATGTGTACTTCGATATCACTTTTGAGGTGTGTGTGTGCTTCCATATCGGGTTTGAGGTGTATGTGTGCTTCCATATCACTTTTGAGGTGTGTGTGTGTGCTTCACACCATATCGGGCAAAGAGGTGCATGTGTGCTTCACACCATATCGGGTAAAGAGGTGTGTGTGTGCTTCACACCATATCAGGTAAAGAGGTGCGTGTGTGCTTCACACCATATAGGGAAAAGAGGTGTGTGTGTGCTTCACATCATATCGGGCAAAGAGGTGTGTGTACTTCACACCATATCGGGCAAAGAGGTGTGTGCTTAACCCAATATCATTTTTGAGGTATATGCTTGACCTCATATCGTGAAATAGGTGTATACTACACCACCATATCATGCAATAAAGTATAAAATAATATTCATATAGTTTTAGTGAAGTTGGTGCATCACCATATCGGGTTAGAGGTGCTTGCTTGTGTGCTTGAACCCGATATCACTTTGTGAGGTGATACCATCTTCTTCAAGCTCTAGACCTTCTTTCTAACTATTAAATTTCATGGAAACAGGTCTAAGAAACTACTAGAACTCA
Organism: Alisma plantago-aquatica; assembly: GCA_963693085.1. Taxonomy (NCBI): domain Eukaryota; kingdom Viridiplantae; phylum Streptophyta; class Magnoliopsida; order Alismatales; family Alismataceae; genus Alisma; species Alisma plantago-aquatica. Next base: position 1,434,670,907 of record OY856411.1, on the reverse strand, counting down.
TAATGTCATCAACTATTTCAGAAAATTTCAGAATTAAAAGTAGATGATTAAGTATAGCAATTTAGGTGATGAATAATAACATGATAGAGTTCAAGTTATATAACTAGCCTCAAGAACAACTTCAAAGCTCCAAGCTCCAAAGCTCCACGTTCCTAAGGTTGAATATGACTTATCAAAATTCCAAGGCTCGTTCAGAACTCCTTCATATACAAGGAATCACCATGGATAAGCAATTGGTGAAGAAGAAAAGAAAGGAAGATCATAACCCTAAAATAATGCTTCAATCCAAGGTTGAAGATGATCATGGCCTCACCTTAGGGTTAAGTATGAGCTCCTTCTTGCTCCTTAGCACCTTTGCATGATACCCTACTACTCATACACAATATGCCACCACTCATGCACGATACTACCACCCTTGGCCGATATCCCCCTCACTTGTGATCAAAACACTCCACTATGGCCGATATCACCTCACTAGGCCAATATCACCCTACTTGGCCGATATAAACTTGCTACGGACAATACCCAAGGCCTATGCATGATACCACATTACTCCTACACAATACAAGGACCCTATGCACGATATCTAAGAGCAAGGAGATGGTAGGATTTAAAAAAGTTCACTATGGGGTGAAAGAAGGGGTATATATACTTGTTGTTCATGAAGAAGTGTGAAAATGAGGTGTCATCCATTTGAGCTACTAAGTGCCACGTGTCCATGGATGGGTGACACATGTACATTCATGCATTAACATTTTTCTTGACATGCAAAACTGTTGAGGATAATCTAGGGATGAATTTTCTTCCATTACTTATCCCTTTGAATAAAATATATCAACAAAATCACCACTTTATTCACAACCCGATACAACTTTTCTAAGGAAGTTGTAAACCGATACAATTCACCTCCTTGAGGTTCTTTGCACGTCATGGGCTTTTCCAAGAGTCCACCAAATTATATGAGACTCCTCCTTTGGCTCCTTGGCTAATAGGCATTCATATATAAGCTTTTCAACTTGATACAACCCAAGTTAGGGTTTCATATTCAACCCTTTTCCTTGGTCATTTCACCACCAAGATCACCATCACTCACAATAGATTAAAACATGGTGTCTCCTTATTTCTCTCTCCTCTACATGATACTATGAGGGAGTAAGGACATTATAGAGGTGGTAATTTTCATATCAACCCTATATTTTGGGAAATTACAATTTGTACCAAAATTGGTGCACAAGGTACTAGCATTATTCAAACATGTTCAAACTTGGAATTTAGGCTTTTCACAAGCCACCACTTAGCATCATTCTCTCTCTTATGATGATAAAAAACTTAAGGCATGTTGAACATGTGACATTTATCAATATAGCCCCTCATCTTGGGTAAATTTCACTTTGGTCCAAAACAAAGGAACTTTTCTCAAACAACATTCAATCAGGACCACACTTGGAACACAAGTGTGTCGCATGATAACAAAACACCTTATAGGATTATATTGAAGTTATAAGCAACTTACTTAGCCAAAACAAATAGGGTTACCTCATAACCCAGGTCAGGTTCATTACACTAGTGGGAATAATATAGGATTGTCCCAATTCAAGTTGGGCGATTCTTTACACAATGTGATATAGTGGTGATTGACACTATGGAAGACCCGAAGTGGCTGATGATATTCAAGAGATCTTTCCTCGCCACAGGGAGATATCTAATAGACGTTGCGGAAGGGATAATTACTCTACGTGTTGGTAATGATAATATAGATTTTTGTGTACAAGACGCCATGAGGGGACCCTCTCTCTTTGAGTCATCTTACTTCATAGATAGATAAAATAAATATTGTAAAGAAGTACAAGAGGATAAGGTGATTGTTGATCCGCTTATGCAATCCTTAAACAACCCTGACCCCGGTCTAGAAGACCCAAAAGTTGTTGAGATTTCAGACTACCTAAATCAACCTGATGAGGAGGAGTTTAGTAATGAGCAAGAAGTGACCTTTGAAACAGCAATGTACATATCCCTTGAGCAAACCCCTGAAGAGGAGGAAATAATGAAAACTAAATTCAGAGTTAAAGTTGATGCCTGAAAGGTTGAAATATGAATTCCTTGATGATGAGGAGTGGAACCTTGTGATAGTTAACACAAACCTAAGAGATGAATAGATACAAAAACTACTAAAGAAACTCTGGTTGCATAGAAAAGTTATATGGTATTCTGTTGAGGATATCAGAGGACTTAGTCCTACCTTATGTATGCACATGATCAACATTGAGGAAATAGCTAAACCTCTATCTCAGCCGTAAAGGAAGTTGAATCAAATGTTAAAGGAAGTTGTGAAGAAAGAAGTGATTAAGTTGTAGGATGTCAGAATCATATATCCTATAAGTGACAACAATTGGGTAAGCCATATTCACATAGTACCCATGAAAGATGGATTGAATGTTATAAGAGGTGAGGGTGGAGACCAGGTAGCAATGTTAACCATAATAGGTTGGCTTGTGTGCGTCGACTATCAGAAATTGAATATTACTACAACAATAGATCATTTTTGTCTACCCTTTATTGATCAAGTCCTAGAAATATTAGTGCATCATGATTACTTCTATTTTCTAGATGGGTATTTAGAATTCTATCAAGTATTGATTCATCTTGACAAATAGGAAAATACAACCTTTACCTGTATCTATGGCATGAATGCTTTTAGAAGAATGCCATTTGGGCTATGTAATGGACTCACAACCTTCCAACGCTGCATGATCTCCATGTTTTCTAATTTTCTAGATGATATAGTGGAATTTTTCATGGATGACTTCTCTTTTTATGGAACAAACTTTGATGAGTGTATAAAAAGTCTCTCCCTAGTGTTACAATGCTGTGAGGAAAAACACCTAGTTCTGAGTTGAGAAAAATAGCATTTTATGGTGCAAGACGACATCGTCTTAGGGCATAAGATTTCCAAGAAAGGGATAGAGTTTAGTCTAAGTAAGATTGAGGCTATATCTAAGCTCCCACCACCTAAGTATGTCAGATGAGTAAGGAGTTTCTTAGGTAGTGTAGGGTACTATATGCAATTTATAAAAGATTTTTTGAATATTGCTAAACCCCTATCGAACCTATAACGTCCAAGGATTTGAGGCCTCGGATATAACGATATTATAAGGAATAATTGGACTACCCATATCACCAAGATGCACCTCCTTTTACGGGAGCCCATCACTAAGAACTCCATAGTTAAGCGTTCCCAACTTGGAGTAGTAATAGGATGGGTGTCCAGTCGGGAAGTTGATCCTGGCTTGCGCCTCAGTGAGGATAAAGTGCGTAGTTAATGCTAGTGGTGGTCTGTGGGGCCAATTGTCATTCTTGAAACTCTACTAGAGCCTTGGGCAGTGGGCCCAATCATTACAAATGGTATCAAAGCCAATTCCCCTCCAGTAGGTGGGGACCACATGGGCATGTGGCATGCCAGTCTTGAGTCGTGCGGTCTGGGCAAGTTGGAGAGGGCTATTGGTAGAGACAAGATGGAGCCACCCTTGCGCTGGTAGCCGTGGATGTGAGATGGGTGTCCATGGGCCATTCTGGGTCTGCACTGAAATGGGGAAGATAGTATGAGGCTGTATAATTGATCATTGATGAGGACATCAAGAGTCTAAGTGGGGGAGATTATAACGTCCCAGGATTTGAGGCCTCGGATAAAACGATATTATGAGGAACGATTGGACTACCCATATCACCAAGGTGCACCTCCTTTTCCGGGAGCCCATCACTAAGAACTCCATAGTTAAGTGTGCTCAGCTTGGAGTAGTACTAGGATGGGTGACCCGTCAGGAAGTTGATCCTGGCTTGTGCATCAGTGAGGACAAAGTGCGCAGTTAAGGCTAGTGGTGGTCTGTGGGGCCAGTCGTCATTCCTGAAACTCTACTAGAGCCTTGGGCAGTGGGCCCGGGCATTACAAAACCTCCTCGTTAAAGATGTTGAATTTGAGTTCACTAATGAATGTTTAGAAGACTTCAATACCCTCACTGAGGCCTTGACAACAACCCCGATTCTGCAAGCACCGGATTGGGAGATGCCCTTCAAAATTATATGTGATGCAAGTGACTTCTATAGCAGAGTTTTTTTGGGACAAAAGAAGGACAAAAAGTTCCATGTGATCTACTATGCAAATGAATCTTTGGATGAAGCTCAAGTGAATTATACCACAATAGAGAAAAAAATGATAGCGATTGTCTTTACTTTTGATAAGTTCAGATCATACTTAATAGGATCAAGGGTGAAGGTATACATTGATCATGGAGCTAAAAAATACCTTATGCAGAAAAAGGACGCAAAGTTGAGACTGTTGCGATGGGTCGTGCTGCTACAAGAATTTGACCATTATATTACTGATATAAAACAAACTGAGAATGTGGTCATAGACCACCTCTCTAGGATATTTTTCACTAAAGAAAACCAATTACTAGTAAATGACAACTATGTCGATGAAGCTATGTTAATGGCACATTCAGTTGTTTTAATTTTACCTTGGTTTGCTGACATTTGTAACTATCTAGCCTGTGGGCAGCTACCACCTGAGATTACTTATAACCAGAAGAAGAAGTTGTTCTCCGATCTGAAAAATTACTATTGGTACTATCCTCTTTTATTTAAAAAATGCTCTAATAGTTTATATCATTGTATCCCGAAAGAAGAGGTGCCTCAAATCCTCAAGAAATGTCATTTGTCACCTTATGGAGGTCATCATGGGGGAAGGGACAACTGTTAAGGTTCTACCGTTAGGCATCTATTGGCTGACAGTCTTCAAAGTCACTACGTCATTTGTTAAGACTTGCAAGTAATGTCAACTCACAGGAAATATCAGTAGTAGGAATGAGATGCCCATGCACGATTGGGTCGAAGTAGACATTTTTGATGTATGGGGATTGATATAAGGGAACATTCCCATCTTTAGCAAACTAATATATTCTTGTTATTGTAGACCGCATCTCAAAATGGATAGAGGTTGTAGGTACCCAAACTTGTGACTTAAAGGCTGGGATCAAGCTGTTTGAGAAAACTATTTTTCCACAATTTGGGGTTCCACGCACCTTCATAAGTGACGGAGGATCCCACTTCAGGAAAAAATAGTTCAAAGTTCTACTAAAAAATTATGGACTCAAGAACAAAGTGGCAACACCCTACCATCCACAAATTTCAGTACAAGTAGAAGTATCTAATAGGAAAATGAAGTAGATCCTGGAGAACACAGTAAGCCGTACAAAGAATGATTGGTCCATGAAGGTCAATGATGCATTATGGGCTTATTGCATGACGTATAAAACACTAATAAGAAGAATGCCCTACAGACTGATATACGAGAAATCCTACCATCTCCCTATTGAACTAGAGCACAAAGCCCTTTGGGCTATCAAATTTCTGAATATTGATCTAGATAAAGTAGACAAGAAAAGATTTCTCCAACTCCAAGAACATGAAGAGTTGAGGCTACATGCTTATGAGAATGCACATATTTGTAAGAAAAGAACTAAGGTGTGGCTTGATGCCCACCTGAAAAACAAGGATGTGCATGAGGGAGACAAGGTTCTTTTATTTAGCTCTAACATCATGTTATTTCCTCATAAACTAAGAACTACATGGTGCAGCCCTTTTTTGTGGTAAAGATCTATCCATCAGGAATGATGGAAATCACCAGCTATAAGACTGGACCCTTCAAGGTGAATGGACACTGAGTAAAAAGATACTATGAAGATGAGCCTTTTGTAAGAAGGTCAGAACTAAGTTTGGAGGAACCCAATTTAGCAACAGATGAAATATGCAAGCAATTGCCAATACAAGACGAAGGAGAATGAGGAGAATGGGAGAGTCAAGCTAAAGACATTAAACTAGCACTTCTTGGGAGGCAAACCAAGCATTTCTTGCTTTCTTTCATACTTCAAAATGTCCTTCCATCTTCCATTTCTAGTTTAAGATATGTTCATATTTATCTTTGAACTTTCTCTCTCTAAGTATTTTGTTTTCCACTAAAGTAGGTGGAGAATGTAGTATCATATGTCTTCATATGGCCTTTAATGAAGTGTAATAGTGTTGATTAGTTCAAAACCTAAAAGTATATTCTTAAAATCCACGTATCATTCGAAACACTTTTTAGTGTATTGCGGTCGTGACGATTGTCTCGGCCGTGATAGTTATTCGCCAGTTTTGTGTCTCAATCGAGACACATGTTGTCGGTCACGGCACTTGCTGTGTATAAGAGGGGGAAGTTCTAGAAATAGTGTTTTCTTCTTTTCTTTCCCTCTCTTGCACCGACTACACTTTGAAGAACCCTAGCACAAAGGAACCAAGGAGTCGTGATGAGACAAAGGGGCTAAAAGATATTAGTGGAGGACTAAAACACTAGGCATCGCCACTATGGTTCCATCACCTCCTTCAACAGTCTGCATTTGGCTCTTCCATCTAGCATCACAATCACGATGAATCCATGGTTAAGACAACCATCTTGATCGCTAAAGATCCCATTTTCTTTTGCACTTTATGACCCGTCACGGCCGCGACACGTGCCACAACCGCGACACTTGCCCTGATTGTGGCAACACATTTCTGACAAGTTAAAATTTTGGTCACAATATGGCATACTGTCTCAACCATACTTGATTCCACCCTTGATTGCTCACGTTCTCGATTCCCTAGCTTTGAGAATGTGTCTCGATCGTGATAGTCACTACAATTTTCATGGTGGCAACATGCTCTCCTTTGCATTCCTGATTCATCTCGATCGCGACACTCTTTGTGATCGCGACAATCGAGCTTTCTCAGCTAAACATGGAGCATGTTTTACGTGCATCGTGGTCACAAAGTGTTTGAGTTCGCGGTCGCGACAATTACATATGTTAATTTCTATCTTGACCAACACTATAAAAAAATCAAACACAAATGAATGGTAAATAATGTCATGGACAAAATCAACTATAACATCTCTGACAAACCCATGTTGCTAAATTTTAGAATATCAACCTTGACAAAATACACGTTGATGAAGATGGTGACTTCTCTGAAAGGGGCCAAAGAAACCCTTAAGAAAATCACCAAGGCACTAAATGATCACCTGTATTTGTTGCCTACAAAGAAACTCAGGTTGTAGATGATCAAAGAGAAGTAAGAAAATATCTTGAACCACAAAATGCCTGTGGAGTCTGAGGAGTCCCAAGCGACTGTAGAGATAGAAACTTTAGAGTACATGCCTGAAGAAGAAGAGCCCAAGAAGAAGGCAAAAAGAAAGGATGCTACCTCGGTAGACACTAAAGATAAAACGATGAGGAAGGTAGTAAAGGTTAGCTCAAAGGCCCCAAGACAAGAGGTTGACTCAGGGGTGGCAGAAAAGGAAGAAACAAGAGCAACAGTTAAACAATAGGGACATCAGTAGCTTTAGTACTATGAGATTCAGTGCACAAGTCCTCCTATGAGTTGATTAAGACAACTAAGGTATTCAAGCCAATGAGATATTTTGACACCGAAGACTTTAAGAAGCTACAAATCCATGACAAGGTAACAATTTTCTTAGAGGAGCGAACCTACACCACATTGGCTGTACAAAGATTATCACTCTAATAGAATTCACGATCGGGTTCATATCTTCTATTTAAGTAGTAGACATCAACGACAGAGAGAGGAAATAAGCTTGAGGAGACTTTAAGATACAAGTAAGAATGGATAGAGAAGAGCACTATGTGACAGAGGCGATCTTGAATGAGATCTTCACCGATAATGATGAAGAAGCAAAGGCCTCCTCGATAACACAAGATGACAAGATGACCATTGGGTATAGCAATCACAAGATGTGAGAACCGCTATCAGGAGAGTTTTCTCACAGCCCAAAGAACTCAAAGGCGACACAAATCCCATGCTTCATCAGAGTAATCCAAAAAATAATGTCCAACACGATCCTCATAAGATCGGAGATAAGGGGTGTCTAAAGGAGTCATGTTCCTAATATGGTCAATGCTAAACAAGAGAACAGTCAATATAGGAAGGCTCCTGATAGAGAAGCTGGCAACGACTACAAGGCAGGACTCTAAGAAGATGAAAGATCTTTGCATGGGAGGGCAAATAACTCAGATTGCCTCCTACTTCATGCCGGTCGAATATTTGAGAAGATACGACGAGACGGAGGGGTACACGAAGTTAGATATTAAGTACCTCATAACTATTGGCATTATAGTACAAAAGAAGATAAGCTCTTCTACAAGCAGTATTATTCAAAGCTTCTACTCTCCCTCCCAGAGATGGCATACTATGACGTCCACAAGTTACGCTCGACGGAAGAATAAATAAAAAAAATGTACTCTAGAACCATCAAAAGGGGTGCAGATGTTGAGCCATCAGTGAGGGAAACACTGGAATCCAAACAAGTACTGGAAGTATAACTTCACAAGCCAGAGAAGAGAAAGAAGTTAGAAACCCGACCACATCAAGTACAGACGACATAAACTCAACCCTCTAGGAGAAAAGAAATTACCAAGCCCCTACCCCTGGAAGGAGAACTCGAGGACTATAACGAAAGGTACTTCGATGCACCTCGGTCTCTACATGTTGCGACTCAAACAACTAAGGTCTCCAAAGAACCTAAGACCATCAAGGAAACTGAGCATGCCAAACATCACTTTATCATCCACTCGAAATAGCTTGAAGCATCATAGGAAAAGAAAGCCATCCCCTATGTACATGAAGAACCCATGTTGGGATCGCCCAAAAGACAATCGACAAACACCTCTGAGCCAGCAATAGAAACAACATCGATAGACAAACGACAACAACCATCGACATTTAGCAATGTCCTAGGACATCAATTCAATGCCATGTGGGCGCATATGCAAAGATGTGTAGGAACCAATTCTGATATAAATACCTACCTAGATGTGCTAACTATGTAGTTACAAAGCTTGAACGCAAAGACTGAGCCAATTCCTCAATTTAAGCAAGAGGAGATCGACCACCAAATAATGATGATGGGAGTTATAAAGTTCATCTCAGAAGAAATGGTGGATCTCAAAAAAGAGAGGGACAACGTATGTACTGACAAAGAAATGTTGCAAAAAGGGTACGAGGAGGCTTTACAAGACCTACAGATCGAATGCAGATGCCTAGAAGAAGAATGTAGAGAGATGAAGGTTGAACGCTAGGAGGTAGAAGTATGATGAAACTGAAAGAGGTCGAGGCATATGGCAAGCCCCTCACCATTTCAAGCTTCCTTAATCCCCTCAAATCATGATGATGACAATGACAACATCGGTGGAGCAGTTGCACCGTCAACACCTAGGTATGAAAGTGCAAACAAAAAGCCTGCCCAGTGGTAGGATCCTACCATAAAAGAGGTGTCACCTCCACCTAAAGATCAGAAGGGTGTTGGAAGGAAAAAAACAAATACTCTGGCATGGAAGCTTGACCTGAACTACTCACCTCCACAAAGAGCTCACAAGAAGTCATCGATGTAAATGAGGATATCCACCATGTCACTGCTTCCAGGCCTCAGGAGACGGTCAAAGCAGATATCGATGAGCCACACCACCCTAAGGAGGAAAGCAATGGAAAGATGATGAGTTTCGACGATGTCTCCACACTACAATTGTAAAGAGTTTGAAATCACCTCATTACTAAATTATGGTAAACAAAACACATTGGAAAGCAGCAGAATAAAAAAAATTCTGACTATATTCAATTTCATAAAAGATTGTACAAAATACATCAAAAATCTCCCTTTTAGGGTTACATCATCATACACAACTAGGATCTAGATAGAGGGAAATCTAGACTACTCCATTGTTGTCTCCAAGCAACATATCCATCAGCTATGTCCATGCCAAAGCTAAGATCTTCATGCCTTATCCGTCACCTCACTACAACTGTAAAGAGTGTGAAATCACCTCATTACTAAATTATGGTAAACAAAACACATTGGAAAGCAGCAGAATAAAACAATTTCTGACTATATTCAATTTCATAAAACATTGTACAAAATACATCAAAAATCTCCCTTTTAGGGTTACATCATCATACACAACTAGGATCTAGATAGAGGGAAATCTAGACTACTCCACTATTGTCTCCAAACAACATATCCATCAACTATGTCCATGCCAAAGCTAAGATCTTCATGCCTTATCCATCACCTTGCTCCACATCTGGGTGGTTGGGAAAGCACCCAGCAAGAGGGAAGGAAAATAAAAGTATGTGTCACTAAACTATACTAAAGGTGAAAAGATAAATATAACAAGTAAATCTGGCTAGGGATTCATCAAAAGATGAGACATCAAGAGAATGAGGCTTTAAACAAAGAAACTTTCCAATAACAAAAATAAATAAAGGATTTGCATGTAAATTAATATATCTACCTAACTAAGTAGGGTTGAGGAACCTACCGGACCTCTAACCTATCGGTGAGGGGAGAATGAAGCATTCCCAGTCACCTACACAATGATTTGGGGAGAATACAAACATTCCCCCTAGGTGATCATATATATGCCCTCTGTGCGTGGTTGTACATAAGTACCTCTACTTTTTTTAAGTACCTCTACTTTAAATTTAAATACAACATATAACTACATGCTTTAAAAAGAGTTATGGAAAGATTAATCAAAGGATTTATATAACATGGCAGTGGGGTATAAAACCCAAACAAGACAATACTACAACTGATTTTGAGGCAAAAACAAATTAAGTTTCAAGAATAATGGATTAGGTCAAATTACGCCTCATTAGGGAACATAGGTAAAGGTATAATAAAATTTCCCAACTGAAGGTGTAGATGCACATATATAGCACATACCTTATTCATAGAGTCCTAGAAACCACTTTTCAACTCCTTTAAATGAGATCAGATCTTCTTTCCCTAATTTCATTATTATATCCATGTATTAGATCTATGTATATTCATTAAAGATTTAAAACCCCAAAACTATAAACTTTTTCCATAAACAGTCGAATCAGACTCTAAAAACATCACTACTATGTTAGTTACGTTCTTCTGATCAAAATAACATATAATTTCATATATTTTAGAGATATCAACTTTTTAGGGTATTTTTCATGATTATTAGTTAAATTTAAATCACCACAAAAACACTTTTGCAAAAAGATCAGAACTAATCATCGAAAGTATTTTTATTAGATAGATAATATTTTCCTGATTCCAAAACATATTTTATTTTCAAATTTGGATAAATGAATAAAAAGATATCAATTTTCAAAGATTGGCCAATAGAACGATGCCATGTAGGCAAAAACCTTTGAGACAGAGAGGAGAGAGAGAGTGAGTGAGTGAGTGGGAGAAAGAGGAGTGGGGCCCACTCCATGTTGTCCCGAACCAATGGTTGGGTGGCCCTGCGTTGCACTAGCAGCCTTGCTGGCGGCCCGACTGCCTCGGTCAAGGCCAGGTCATCTCGGTCAAAATGGAGGGAAAAGGAAAGACTAATCCCTCACGCAGGACAGAGAGGTCAGAGAGAAATGAGAAGAGGGTAAATAGGTAAATTGGCGAGTGGCCTTCTTCCACAACGAGCACCCTGACCATGGTCGGCGGCTAAGAGCTTGGTTTTGGGCATTTTTGTGATTCTAAACCAAAATCAAAACTTAGATATGGAAATGAAAGCTAGAGATGAGACGAACATGGGTGTACCCTTTATTTGGCCGAAGGTGGAGAGAGCAGAGAGCTATAGGCACCACAAGCCCTGATTCTTCGGCTTCTTTTCGGGGTCAAAATGTCGATGGAACAAGAAATTAAAGGGTGCTTTGAGTTGCAAAGTTGACGGCAAAGCTTAGGGTGGTGCTATTCATAGGCAAGGGGGCCTAGGTTAGGGTTTAGCTATGTGGGGAGATAGAGTCGTTGGCCAAAATGGGAGATTCATGAAACTTTGTTAAAACTTGATAAATCTAGGATAATTATGAGCATAATCTAGTGAGGAATCCGTGATCCAAAAATCACCGAATTTGGTTAATCATAACTCAAGATATTTGTGTTTAAAGTTTGAGAATCATATTCATCTTGGACTGAGGTAGAAGATGACTCCTAAGTCATTGGATCCAAGGACCCACGTCCACCGAGGACCACGAGTTGTTGGATCTCACAGATGAGTCCAAGGATGGGTGTGACATTTAAACCCAGTTATATTGGAATTCGACTAAAGTGAATTATCTAGATTAAATGTCTCTCTCTCTCCTTTTGGAGGCTCAAACGAACTCCAAATTAGTTGAAATTTGACACCCTGACTAATTTTGACGTGTAGAAACTGAAAATCCAGTTTATTTTACATTTTGAGAAACTAAACTAGTTAATTAGGCAAATCTCTATTTTCTCTCTCCTCCTTAATACATGACTCTAAACTTATCCAATTATGATGAAATTTCACCCACATGTCTCTTTTAATACCTTAAATACGAATTTTCTATTATTTAGCCATGTTAATGTCATTTATTAAATTATTTATCAAAAGGAACATTCTACACACTTTCTCTCTCCTATTTTCTCATATTATCCAAAAAGCATCCAAATTAATTGAAAACTTACCCAAATGCTTATTTTAATGTTTAGAACACTAATATGGAATTAGTTTTCCAATTTGAGGACATTAGATATTTGATTTCTCTTTCTTGCCTTATTTCCCATTATCCTGTAATAAAGGCTTTTATATATTTACTTATTATCCAAATTCAATGATACTTGGCCATTAAGTATCTTTTGGCTCAAGGAAATGAATTTTGTCATCAAATTATCTTGTGGCTTCTATTTATGACTTTTGATACAACATATTCCTTATGATCCTTCATTATTCAATATATTCCATATTCTCTCCATTTATGACATTTATCATCCCCTTTATGCACATTTTGAGATTTCCTTTATTTTTCATATCCAAAAAAGATACTAGAAAGTTCTAGCATGAATTCTTTCATTATTTTTAGCATGTAAGTGGACATTTTATATATTAAACCCATTACTAAGCTTTCATTGAGGTATTTGTGCATAAACCCAAATATTGAGAGAAAAGATGAACAAATGTTCATTAAGCCATTATATTCTCCATAAATTAGACAGAAAAGACAAAGAGGATAGAAATGAAAGGAAAAGATGGGAAAGAGGGTCAAAAGATAACATGTCCAAGATTCAGTATGTTACAACAACATTGTATGCAAGAGCTCAACATGTCCATGGACATCGGCAAGCTCTACTTCGACTTTGGGGAGCACGATCACCACCATGATGGCATATTTGACAGCAAGATGGCCACAAATTTAGTAGCACTGAATGGGGCAGTACTTGAATAGCCATCAGAGGCAAATCTTCTACTAGAAGAATCTATTAGAGAAATCACCACCAAAAACCTAATGCAAGTAGAGCCTCAGGGGAAGACGATAACTGAAGCGGCAATTTTTACTGCTCCAGCTCAGCCTGCACCAACTCCTACTGTACCAACTTCTCCTATACCAACAATTGGTAAAGGAAGATCTGAAGATGATGAGGGTGGACTTGCTTCATTCTTGATTAATGAGCCATCTAGGAATTGGAATCCACCTACTAATAAGGAAGAATTCGGTGTTGCTCCACCTCTACCATGCAAGATGGCAGATATGGACATGGCCTCACTATCTAGAAAAACATGTCAGGATGTTCATGTGGCGTCCAACTTATAAAAATAGGATTTACTTAAGCGGAATTACTAAAAATCACTAAAAATTTAAAACTTTTTACAAAGAGATCCATAACGTAGAAACTCTTTCATAACGAACCAAAGTAACTTATTTACATCCCGGTTCATCAGTACATCTCTTGTACCATTTATTCTCAAGAGTTACAAGTATCAATTGCCTTGTTAAACTATACATATGCAGTATAAAAATCTTGAGGCATCAAACCAAAATCTCATATCAATATTAAACTAATTACTGACTCCTAGGACCTGAGAGTACAAAGACGACACATAGGACTCTCTATTTACAGGACATGACAGCCAGTGTCTCCACCTGAGGATTCACTACTGTCCTTGTTGTTTCTGTTCTTCATCCGCTGTAGGGTTTCTACCTCTTCTTCGGAGATTACCTAAAAATTTGGATCCCACAGGGGTGAGACAATTGAAAATTTGTCCCAGCGAGAAATATAACTCTCCACCAAAAACATTATTATTATAGTTAATAGAATAAAACTGGGTAGAAGTATTATAATTATTCATCAGCAGCTAGAGCAGTAATCTTTATTCAAAACCTTTCAACTATATTTTGATAAAGCAGCAAGTTACTTATTCAATAAGGAATATGAAGAACATATATAACATTTATCTATCTAAAACATACTAAGCAATGTATCATCAACCATTGATTATTGTATTTCAATACTAAGCAAATACGCTACACGGTTGATTACATTTTACAAACATACTTAATGCCCTAAGGAGATGAGGTATACCGCTCATACTCCAACCGACCATTGCAAAATCGAAATCGGTATCATACATAGGTCAATAGAAGAGCCGGATTCCCATGACCTCATCTTCCGCAGTCAGTGTGAGGACCAAATGCAGGACATCTAGTATCTCTGCTAAATAGCTTTCCAGGGTATCCTGGCAACATCGCTATTAGAGTTACAGTGGCATGCTATACTCTCTTCACAATCGAGAGATATTATATTTATCTCACATCGATTCGACATTAACATCACCGGGAGATTAATGATACATCCATCCCGACATTTATAATGAAGGATTGTGAGATTGAATTTTTATCTCACATCAATTCCTCCATTAGGGCGTAAGGATATTTGCGCCCATAACCCCCACATACTCAAAAGTATGCCCTCCAGGAGTTCCTATAGGAAAACCTGTTTCACCATAACCAAACTACTGACGATGATGGATCTATGGTCAGGGCTCTACATGATATCATTTCACTTGGTTAATTAAGTACATTACAATATTCTTTTAGCATCAAACATGTTTTCAAACATAAAACATTATAACAAATGCTACAAAGAATGAGAACTATTTCTGTCAAGTTCTTTTCAAAGCTCTATTAAACATTGGAATCTCAATCCCTTACCACATTAGTGTATTCTTCATCCCTTATCATCACATCATCGTGATTATTAAATATAGGTGATAAACCCTTAGTTCATCAAACACTTGTTACCACTTTATCAGGTAACTTAATGCCTTCAGGTCATCTGACAAATGTAATCATAATAATTGCAATGCAGGTATTTCACATGGCTCTTAAAGCCCATTAGTATCACTTGTTACCTTTCATTGGGCAACACAGCATATTATGGCTCACAAGGCCCATAAAGCAATTTCATTAGTAAAACATCATAGTTCATACATGGCTATGTTCAACATCTCATGAAATCTGCATAATAAGTGCACATGATGAAAATTATATCAATTACATGTCAGCACTATGCATTATAAAAGTAACATCACTATTTCCTCATTTAAGTTACGATTTTTCCCAATTTATGTCAATTAGGAGTACTTTATCTCATTATTCAGGTTTGGGTTATGATTTATCATCATATTGTCTAGAATTAGGGTTTCATACACTATAACCCAATATTAGGGCTTCACATATCTTTATCCTATATCAGTATAGGATTTCATATCACAGTATCACATACCAATACATAGCATTACCTTTAATTAGGTTATACATCACATTATGATGATTTCATTTTGACATCACCCTTATATAGGGTTCCACATGACATCACCTCACTTAGGGTTTCATATGGTTTCACCCTTAAATAGGGTTTCTCATGACATAATCTTATTTAGGGTTTACTATTCACATCCAATCAAGGTTTATTATTTAAATACCCTGAATTAGGGTTTCTCATGTCACTACCCTAAATTCATATCACATTATTCCCCTAGATTAGGGTTTCACTCATAATTTCCCTAAATTAGGATTAGGGTTCATCAACCTTCTTAATTAGGGTTTCATGATTTCTTATCATACATCATACACTAATTACACATTCATCCATGTAGAAAGTGTTAAGGCTTAACCACCACATGATTACCATTCATGTAGGGAATCCTTTCTCTCTCATCCTCCATAAGATGATACCTCCTTCAAACTTGATTAGATTAGGTCAACTCCACTTGAATGAAGGTTGACACAAAGCATTATGTTATTTCCTCCATACACATTAAAGATTAACCATTCAAAGGTACTAATCACCCTAACTTATTAAGGGTACAACTATTATAATCACTCTTGACTTACATCATGTAATGATCAATTAAACAATTGACCTTTAATCACTTTGAGTGTCCATACGGTTTTGGTTAATTGTTTTCCAAACGATCTTGGTCACTTAGACCCCAAATGGACTTGACCAACCAGACCTCAAACGGTCTTGCCTGAATGACCTTCAAACAGACTAAGACCATTTAGACCTCCAAATGGTCTAGGTCTAACGATTTGAAACCATTTAGAAATTGTATGTTTAAAACCGTTTAACCAAAACATTTATGATATCGGTTGGGCCTCAAACGGTTTGGGATCGTTTGGTCCCAAACGGTCTTGAGACCGTTTGGTCCCAAACGGTCTTGAGACCGTTTGGACTCAAACGGTCTTGAGACTGTTTGGTCCAAACCTCCTCAAAACCGATTGGACCAAAAATGGTCTCAACCACTTATATTGATTTAGGGTTTCCAAGATTGATTCCCTCATCAACTGAATCCATGTAATCATTCATCAATGAAACCTAAGTTACATGCTTCAATTAGGCTTAATAAATCATCCTCAATTGATTTAACCATCAATTGGTCATCAATTAGGGTTTTGAACCTAATTCGATTAGGGTTGAAATCGATGAACCTTCAATATTAGTCATTGTGGAACTAGTTACTTTGAATTCATTGAACCACCATTCAAATTGAGCAAGACCTGACCTCAAACGGTCTTGAGGTCGTTTGGATGACCTCCAAATGGTCTTGAGACCGTTTTCCCCATCCATCATTGATAATTGTAAAAATCATTTAGGGTTTAGTCCATTGGATTGATCACCACATTAGCTATTAGTTGCATTTCAATTTGACACCTTTGGATCTTCAACCACCTCATCATGCTCAACCCTAGACCTATAAACAGTCTTGGTTGACCTCACTGTTTGGGTGATCTCCAAATGGTCTGGAGACCGTTTGGTTTAACCAACACAAAGTTTCAACTTAATCAATTACAAAATCAGCACTTAACCCGATTAGGGTTTGGTACTTGATGGACCTTCAACTAATGATCCCTTTGAAATTAATCAATTATATTTAATGGATCATCAACCATCATTATTAACATCAAATCTCCAAATGGTCAACTGTGGTCAACCTTTCCAAATGGTTTGAAACCGTTTAGCTCCTAACAGTTTGATGAAACCCGTTTAATTTCAAACGGTCTTGTTGAAACCGATTGAACACTTTTGTTGAAACCGGTTGGAATAGGATTTCCTTGGAAAAATTGTCCAACATGATGTCATCATCATATTCCTTCGTTCATCCAAAAACTACTTCCATTTTCATGGAAATTACAACAATGAATCATGGGAGTTCCAAATAGAACAAATCGATTAACAAATAATGGAGAATTGGATGCAATAACAACATTTAAGGGTTTAAGTTATATAACCCACCTTTAAATCTGATTCCAAACTTCAAGATCCACGACTCCAATGGTGGAATAAGCTTTGACAACTGCCCAAGGTCCGTTCTCAAGCTTTTGGATGAAAGGATTGGCTAGAGTTGGAAATCGAATGGAGAAAACAAGAAATCAAGCATTGATTTTCGGTTTTCACCATGAAACCAAGGTGAAAGAAGGTCAAGAACTTACCAACAGGTTGGGGGGTCATCCTTCTCCTTCTCCTAAGCTCTCTTGAGGTCGGCCAAAGCAAGAAGAGGAAGGAATTCCGAAAAAGAGTCCATGTATGGGTGGAAAATGGGATATGTATAAGAAAATCCAAGGAAAGGGAATCTAGAATTAATTCTTTTAATTTCCAAAATTATTGCCACATAACCCCCTCAACTCCCTGGACACGAAGCTATCTTCTTCCCCTTGCAAAACTTCTTCATTATCCTAGAATTAAAAGAAAAGAAATTAAGCACCTTAATCATATTATACTAATTAATATCCTATTTTAGTGGATATTACTTTTTATTATCTTAATGTGAGTGGGATCTCCATTCCCTCAAGATATTTTCGTGCCTTTGCAAAGCACAAGCTCATACAACCATTTGCAAATTCATCCCTCAACTTTTGGTTGAAGGACACTTCAATTAATATATTTCTTTTTGCATTAAATTGAATTAAATTTCCATTTATGCTTAAATCTTGATTATTTTAATATCAAGATTCCCTCTCCTCCAAATTAATTCAAATGATGCGCCCCTCTCATTTTCTTTGCTCTACATGATGCAAAGAAACATGGTGGACCCTCTATAAGTGATATTTTGCATATTGAACCCTAGGTTTTGGGTAAATTGCACATTAAACCAAAACTAGGTTTTAATGCACAAGATTGCTTTATCAGCTCTTTCTTGGTGCTCAAGCTTGTGGAAACCATACCACTACATCATGCTCATTCTCATGATCCTTCAACACATGAGGAACATATTATCATGCAAAATTTGCAATTTAACCCCTCAAGTTAGGTAATTTGCACTTTAGTCCAAAACAAACAAAACAATGTTTCAACATTATTCAAAAAGGGCTGAAATTGAAATATAAGTTCCTCTTGAGCCTTAATTACTTTTCAAAAGATAAGAGCAAGCATCTAATAAACTTTATTAAACTAAACACCTAGGGTTAGAGCATAACCCAGGTCAGGGATGTTACAAATTATCCACCCCTTACAAGGATTTCGTCCCCGAAATCATTAACTAAAACATTAAGAGAAAAGAGTAGGGTATTTCCTCCTCATCTCTTCCTCTAGTTCCCATGTGGCTTCTTCAATGCCACGGTGATTCCAGAGGACTTTTACAAGACAAATGTCTTTCCTTTTTAGCTTTTTAATTCTTCTGTCAAAAATTTTCATAGGTCCTTCAACATAAGATATATCATCATTTAGTTCTACTTCCACAGGTTGCAGAACGAATTATGTGTTTGGATGACATTTCCTTAGCATGGAAATGTGGAACATTAGGTGCAATTTATGCAACTCAGGTGGTAACTCCAGCTTATAAGCTACCCTTCCAACCCGTTCAATGATTGGATAAGGCCCCATAAATCTTGGAGCTAACTTCCCCTTCTTTCCAAATCTCAGGATAACTTTCCAAGGTGAAACCTTGAGGTATACTCTGTCTCCGACTTGGAATTCTAAGGGTCTACGATGTTTATCAGCATAAGATTTTTTTCTATCCTGTGCAGTCTTTAACTGTTTTTGTATGACTTTAATCTTTTCAGTTGTTTGTTGCACAAGCTCAGGACCCAAAAGTTGATATTCTCCAGTTTCATACCAACATAAAGGTGATCTACAACGTCTACCATATAAAGCTTCGTATGGTGCCATGTCAATACTGTGTTGATAGCTATTATTATAAGCAAATTCTATCAAGCTCAGATGTAGATCCCAACTTCCTACAAATTGAAGGACACATTCCCTAAGAAAGTCCTCCAAGGTCTCTATAGTCCTTTCAGATTGTCCATCTGTTTGTGGGTGAAAGGTTGTACTAAACCTTAACTGCATGCCCAAAGCTTTGTGTAGTTGTTCCCAAAAATGACTCGTAAATTGGGGACCTCTATCAGAAATAATGGTAACTGGGATCCCATGCAGCCGCACTATCTCATCTACATATAATTGTGCCAACCTTTCAGAAGTGTAGGTTGTTTTGACAGGTAAGAAATGTGATGTCTTTGTCAACCTATCAACTATCACCCAAATGGAATCATGACTTTTGGCTGTTCTAGGCAAACCAACCACAAAGTCCATGGTTATATGATCCCATTTCCACTGCGGTATAGGCAAAGGTTTCATTGTTCCTGTGGGCTTTTTATGTTCAGCTTTAACTTGCTGACACACCGGACACCGCATAACAAACTCATTTACATCTTTCTTCAATCCAGACCACCAATACATATATTTTAAGTTATGATACATCTTAGTGCTCCCTGGATGCATATCATACATTGAAGAATGAGCTTCTTCCAGAACTAACTTTCTCAAGTCATTGGCATCAGGTACTACCATCCTACCATGGTAACAAACTACCTGATCCTCTAACTCATGAAAGCCATCTTGTTTCTCACTACCATATTCTGATCTAATCTGCTGAACTACAACATCAGCTTGTTGTGCTTCTTTAATCTACTGTCTCAGAATTGGTTTTATGTGCATCTCAGCTAGAAACCCAGCTAGCAATGATACTTTTAGTTGTACATTATCTTGCCTTAACGAGATAAGCATATCTCTCTTGGAGCACACTAAGGAGTTCAACTGTGCTCTATCTAAGGCGGGTGTTGCTGATTTCCTACTCAATGCATCAGCCACAACATTAGCCTTCCCTAGATGATAATCAATTGTACAATCGTAGTCCTTGATGAACTCCATCCAGCGGCGTTGCCTCATGTTCAGCTCATGTTGTGAGAAGATGTATTTTAGGTTCTTATGGTATGTGAAAATCTGGAATGTCTCTCCATAAAGATAATGTCTCCATATCTTCAAAGCATGTACTACACTAGCTAGATCCAGATCATTTGTTGGATAATTCTCTTTGTGTTTCTTAAGATGTCGAGAAGCAAAAGAAATCACTTGCTTATCCTGCATCAACACACATCCTAGTCTGTTCTTAGATGCAATATAGAAAACCATGTACCCCTTTCCTTGCTCGGGTAACACCAACATAGGTGCACTTGTCAACCTTTCTTTCAACACTTGGAAAGAATGTTGACACTTGTCATTCCAGACAAAAGGAACTTCCTTCCTGGTCAACTTGGTCAGGGGTAAAGCTATAGAACTAAAGTTCTTAATGAACCTCATGTAATAGCCTACCAGTCCTAGGAAACTGTGTATCTCTATCGGTGTTTTTGGCTGTTCCCATTGCAGGACAGATTCTACCTTCTTAGGATCAACACGAATACCTGAGGCATATATTACGTGTCCATGAAAAGAAACTTCTGGTCACCAGAATTCACATTTTCTAAACTTAGCATATAACTTATGCACTCTTAGAAAAGTTAGATCCTGACGGAGGTGCTGCTCATGCTGTTGATCATCTCTTCTATATATCAAGATGCCATCTATAAAGACGACTACACACTGATCAAGAAAAGGTCAGAGGATTCTATTCATGAGTTCCATGAATGCAGCTGGTGCATTAGTTAGTCCAAATGACATAACTATGAATTCATAGTGACCATACCTTGTCCTAAAGACAGACTTAGGTATATCACTCTCCTTAATGCGCAACTGATGGTATCGCGACCTAAAATCTATCTTAGAAAAGATAGTTGCACCACGCAACTGATCAAACAAGTCATCAATCCTTGGTAGAGGATACTTGTTCTTTATAGTTACTTTATTCAACTGTCTATAATAAATGCATAACCGCATCGATCTATCCTTTTTCTTAACAAAGAGGACTGGAGCACCCCATGGTGAAGTACTCGGTCGGATAAAACCCTTCTCCACCAACTCCTGTAGTTGTTTCTTAAGCTCTGCCATCTCAGCAGGTGCCATTCTATAGGGTGTTTGTGCTATAGGTTGTGTGCCTGGGATTAGGTTAATCTCAAAATCAATCTCTCGGGGCGGAGGAACACCTGGAAGTTCCTCAGGAAACACATCCTCAAACTCCCTAACTACCAGAACTTTAGAAGGATTAGGACTCTCCATTGTGGTGTCTACCACATGCGCCAAGAATGCAAAACATCCTTGTCTCATCAACTTCTCAGCTACCATAGCTGACACAAGATAGGTTGGAAGAATCTTTCTATCTCCTTGAAAGATCCATGTGTCACCATCATCTGTGAACACAACATGTTTGGACTCACAATCCAAGACAACCTTATACTTTTCTGGGGTGTCCATTCCAAGAATTATATCAAACCCATGCATATCAAGTGGTATAAGATCCACTTGAATGTGGTTTTCAGAAAAGGAAAGAGTGTCGGGAGAACAGACCTCCCGTAACACTGCAGATTCCATCAAGGGAGTTTCTAACTTCAAACTCTCTACCCTATGACCAACTGTCATATTACAGTCAAGAATCACTCTTTTAGTGATTAAAGAATGTGTAGCACCTGGATCAATTAAAACAGATACGACGTAGTATGTAGACATATCAGAGTAAAACAGTTCCATCTGACCTATCAAAACCCAAGGGTTGACTACTGCTTCAGGCTGATTCATCGCATAGAATCTCATCGTCGCATGCGGTTGACTCGGTTCTCGATTACTGGGTGTCGACGATCCAGCTTGGGATGCTTGTCCATGTCCTCTAGCACCACCTGGAAACTGTCGCCTCTGGGAACCTTGCTGACTCTGCCTCTGAGGTTGAGTCACACTTTCCTCTCTGGCTCGACAATCCTTCATCAAATGCCCCATCTTTCCACATATAAAACAACCTCTGTTCCCTGGTTTTGGTCTAGATGGTACTGTAACTGACACTGATGCTGAGCTATTGGCTCCTTATTTTGGTAAACTACAACGTCTACCCCTATTTGACGTCCACTACGTCTGGGTATTGAACCTTGGTGGTGCTATTGGTGTAGAAAACCTTGGTTTCTTAAAATGTTTGGACAAGGGTCCTTGGAACTGAGGATACACTTTCTTATTCTTAGTTTTTCGTTTCTCAGTCACATACCTCTCTATCCGTCTAACAGACTCCAAAAAAGTAGCAAATGTCTCCCTGTTCTCTAAAGCAGACACAGGAGTGGTTAAATCAGCATTCAACCCTTTCTCAAAACGTTGAATCCTCTCTTCATCGATAGCTGCGATATGCAGACAAAATCGCAAAAGCTCCATGAACTTAGCCTCATACTCACTAATGTTCATTGGTCCTTGCCTTAACCTCTCAAATTGAGAGATCTTCTCATCTAGGAACATCTTAGGAAAGTATCTATTGACGAATTCTCGTCAGAATACTTCCCATTCGATCTCCACACCCAGCCTCTTGCCTTCTTCTATGGTCCACCAATGACTAGCACTCCCCTTAAGAAGGTACACTGCATGTCTAACCTTCTCAGCTTCTGGGATATTAAGGATTCTGAAGGCCTTTTCCAGCTCAGTCAGCCACATGTCAGCATCTGTTGGGTCAGCTGTACCAGCATACTCTGTGGCTCCAACATGGCAAATTCATTCAAATGTCTTGTTGGCTCCTTGTCCTTCATGATGAGCTGGTGTCCTAGGTGCAGGTAATGACATTCTATCTGTCATATGAGTCATGGCTGCCATAAGCTGCCCGAACATGGCTTGGAAAGTTGGGTTCCCCATGTTTGCTTGATTGAAATGGGGTTGTTCAGGTACAGGCTCCTCCCTATCTTGGTCTCTTGCACCTCCTCCAAGTGCAGCAACGCTGCTCTCAGTAGCATGTTCATCGTGTGATCCAGACATCTTTAGTTTTTCTTCTCCTCCTATATGAGCAGAAGACACTATCAGATAAACTGGAAGATACTAGATCAGACTCAACAACCATAATCCTATGTCTCTGTAGGCTCAGCGAACCTAGAGCTCTGATACCACTAAATTGTCGCGTCCAACTTATAAAAAACAGGATTTACTTAAGCGGAATTACTGAAAATCACTAAAAATTTAAAACTTTTTACAAAGAGATCAATAACGTAGAAACTCTTTCATAAGGAACCAAAGTAACTTATTTACATCCCGGTTCATCATTACATCTCTTGTACCATTTCTTCTCGAGAGTTACAAGTATCAACTTCCTTGTTAAACTATACATAGGCAGTATAAAAATCTTGCGGCATCAAACCAAAATCTCAGATCAATATTAAACTAATTACTGACTCCTAGGACCTGAGAGTACAGAGACGACACATAGGACTCTCTATTTACAAGACATGACAGCCAGTGTCTCCACCTGAGGACTCACTACTGTCCTTATTGTTGTTGCTGCTGTTGTTCTTCACCCGCTGTAGGGTTTCTATCTCTTTTTCGGCGATTACCTAAAACGTTGGATCCCACAGGGGTGAGACAATTGAAAAATTGTCCCAGCGAGAGATATAACTCTCCGCCAGAAACATTATTATTGCAGTTAATAGAATAAAACTGGGCAGAAGTATTATAATTATTCATCAGCAGCTAGAGTAGTAATCTCTATTCAAAACCTTTCAACTATATCTTGATAAAGCAGCAAGTTACTTATTCAATAAGGAATATGAAGAACATGTATAACATTTATCTATCTAAAACATACTAAGCAGTGTATCATCAACCATTGATTCTCATATTTCAATCCTAAGCAAATACGCTACACGGCTGATTACAATTTACAAACATACTTAATTCCCTGAGGAGATTAGGTATACCGCTCATACTCCAACCGACCATTGCGAAATCAAAATTGGTATCATACATAGGTCAATAGAAGAGCCAGATTCCCATGACCTCATCTTCCCCATTCAGTGTGAGGACCAAATGCAGGACATCTAGTGTCTCAACTAAATAGCTTTCCAGGGTATACTAGCAACTTTGCTATTAAAGTTACAGTGGCATGTTGTACTCTCTTCGCAATCGAGAGATATTATATTTATCTCACATCGATTCGGCATTAAAATCATCGGGAGATTAACGATACATCCATCCTGGCATTTATAATGAAGGATTGAGAGATTGAATGTTTATCTCACATCAATTCCTCCATTAGGGCGTAAGGATATCTGCGCCCATAACCCCCACATACTCAAAAGTATGCCCTCCAGGAGTTCCCGTAGGAAAACCTTTTTCACCATCACAAAAATACTGACGATGATGGATCTATGGTCAGGGCTCTACATGATATCATTTCACTTGGTTAATTAAGTACATTACAATATTCTTTTAGCATAAAATATGTTTTCAAACATAAAACATTATAACAAATGCTACAAAGAATGAGAACTATTTCTGTCAAGTTCTTTTCAAAGCTCTATTAAACATTGGAATCTCAATCCCTTACCACATCAGTGTATTCTTCATCCCTTATCATCACATCATCATGATTATGAAATATGGGTGATCAACCCTTAGTTCATCAAACACTTGTTACCACTTTATCAGGTAACTTAATGCCTTCGGGTCATCTGACAAATGTAATCATAATAATTGCAATGCAGGTATTTCACATGGCTCTTAAAGCCCATTAGTATCACTTGTTACCTTTCACTGGGCAACACATCATATTATGGCTCACAAGGCCCATAAAGCAATTTCAATAGTAAAACATCATAGTTCATACCTGGCTATGTTCAACATCTCATGAAATCTGCATAATAAGTGCACATGATGACAATAATATCAATTACATGTCAACACTATGCATTGTAAAAGTAACATCACTATTTCCTCATTTAAGTTAGGATTTTTTGCAATTTATGTCAATTAGGAGTACTTTATCTCATTACTCAGGTTTGGGTTATGATTTATCATCATATTGTCCAAAATTAGGGTTTCATACACTATAACCCAATATTAGGGCTTCACATATCTTTATCCTATATCAGTATAGGATTTCATATCACAGTATCACATACCAGTACATAGCATTACCTTTAATTAGGTTATACATCACATTATCATGATTTCATTTTGACATCACCCTTATCTAGGGTTCCACATGACATCACCTCACTTAGGGTTTCATATGGTTTCACCCTTAAATAGGGTTTCTCATGACATTATCTTATTTAGGGTTTACTATTCACATCCAATCAAGGTTTATTATTTAAATACCCTGAATTAGGGTTTCTCATGTCATTACCCTAAATTCATATCACATTATTCCCCTAGATTAGGGTTTCACTCAGAATTGCCCTAAATTTAGGTTAGGGTTCATAAACCTTCTTAATTAGGGTTTCATGATTTCTTATCAAAGATTATACTCTAATTACACATTCATCCATGTAGAAAGTGTTAAGGCTTAACCACCACATGATTATCATTCATGTAGGGAATCCTTTCTCTCTCATCCTTCATAAGATGATACATCCTTCAAACTTGATTAGATTAGGTCAACTCCACTTGAATGAAGGTTGACACAATGCATTATGTTATTGCCTCCATACACATTAAAGATTAACCATTCAAAGGTAATAATAACCCTATCTTATTAAGGGTACAACTATTATAATCACTCTTGACTTACATCATGTAATGATCAATTAAACAATTGACCTTTAATTACTTTGAGTGTCCATACGGTTTTGGTTAATTGTTTTCCAAACGATCTTAGTCACTTAGACCCCAAACTGACTTGACCAACCAGACCTCAAATGGTCTTGCTTGAATGACCTTCAAACGGTCTAAGACCATTTAGACCTCCAAACGGTCTAGGTCAAACAGTTTGAAACTGTTTAGAAATTGTATTCTCAAAACCGTTTAACCAAAACATTTATGAGATCGATTGGGCCTCAAACGGTTTGGGATCGTTTGGTCCCAAACGGTCCAAACCTCCTCAAAACCGATTGGACCAAAAATGGTCTCAACCACTTATATTGATTTAGGGTTTCCAAGATTGATTCCCTCATCAATTGAATCCATGTAATCATTCATCAATTGAACCTAAGTGCCATGCTTCAATTAGGCTTAATAAATCATCCTTCAATTGATTTAACCTTCAATTGGTCATCAATTAGGGTTTTGAACCTAATTGGATTAGGGTTGAAATCGATGAACCTTCAATATTAATCATTGTGGAACTAGTTACTTTGAATTCATTGAACCACCATTCAAATTGAGCATGACCTGACCTCAAACGGTCTTGAGGTCATTTGGATGACCTCCAAACAGTCTTGAGACCGTTTTCCCCATCCATCATTGATAATTGTAAAAATCATTTAGGGTTTAGTCCATTGGATTGATCACCACATTAGCTATTAGTTGCATTTTAATTTGACACCTTTGGATCTTCAACCACCTCATCATGCTCAACCCTAGACCTCCAAACGGTCTTGGTTGACCTCCAAACGGTCTTGAGACTGTTTGGGTGATCTCCAAATGGTCTTGAGACCATTTGGGTTAATCAACCCAATGTTTGAACTTAATCAATTACAAAATCAGCACTTAACCCGATTAGGGTTTAGTACTTGATGGACCTTCAACTAATTATCCCTTTTAAATTAATCAATTATAATTAATGGACCATCAACCATCATCATTAACATCAAATCTCCAAATGGTCAACTATGGTCAACCTTTCCAAACGGTTTGAAACCGTTTAGCTCCTAACGGTTTGATGAAACTGTTTAATTTTAAACGGTCCTTTTGAAACCGATTGAACATTTTTGTTGAAACCGGTTGGAATAGGATTTCCTTGGAAAAAGTGTCCAACATGATGTCATCATCATATTCCTTCGTTCATCCAAAAACTACTGCCGTTTTCATGGAAATTATAGTAATGAATCAAGGGAGTTCCAAATACAAAAAATCGATTAACAAATAATGGAGAATTGGATGCAATAACAACATTTAAGGGTTTAAGTTATATAACCCACCTTTAAATCTGATTCCAAGCTTCAAGCTCCATGAATCCGATGGTGGAAGAAACTTTGACAACTGCCCAAGGTCCGTTCTCAAGCTTTTGGATGAAAGGATTGGCTAGAGTTGGAAATTGAGTGGAGAAAACAAGAAATCAAGCATTGATTTTCGGTTTTCACCATGAAACCAAGGTAAAAGAAGGTCAAGAACTTACCAACAGGTTGGAGGGTCATCCTTATCCTGCTCCTAAGCTCTCTTGAGGTCGGCCAAAGCAAGAAGAGGAAGGAATTCTGAAAAAGAGTCCATGTATGGGTGGAAAATGGGATATGTATAAGAAAATCCAAGGAAAGAGAATATAGAATTAATTCTTTTAATTTCCAAAATTATTGCCACATAACCAGCTAAACTCCTTGGCCACGAAGATATCTTCTTCCCCTTGCAAAACCTCTTCATTATACAAGAATTAAAAGAAAAGAAATTAAGCACCTTAATCATATTATACAAATATCCCATTTTAGTGGATATTACTTTTTATTATCTTAATGTGAGTGGGCTCTCCATTCCCTCAAGATATTTTCGTGCCTTTGCAAGGCACAAGCTCGTCCAACCCTTTGCAAATTCATCCCTCAACTTTTGGTTGAAGGGCTCTTCAATTAATATATTTCTTTTTGCATTTAATTGAATTAAAGTTCCATTTATGCTTAAATCTAGATTATTTTAATATAAGATTCTCTCTCCTCCAAATTAATTCAAATGAGGCACCCTATCATTTTATTTTCTCTACATGATGCCAAGAAACATGGGGGAACCTATAGAAGTGCTATTTTGCATATTGAACCCTAGGTTTTGGGTAAATTGCACATTACACCAAAACTAGGTTTTCATGCACAAGATTGCTTTATCAACTCTTTCTTGGTGCTCAAGCTTGTGGAAACCATACCACAACATCATGCTCATTCTCATGATTCTTCAACACATGAGGAACATATTATCATGCACAATTTGCAATTTAACCCCTCAACTTGGGTAATTTGCACTTTAGTCCAAAATAAACAAAATAATGTTTCAACATTATTCAAAAAGGGCTGAAATTGAAATATAAGTTCCTCTTGAGCCTTAATTACTTTTCAAAAGATAAGAGAAAGCATCTAATCAACTTTATTAAAAAAAACCTAGGGTTAGAGCATAACCCAGGTCAGGGATGTTACAGTTCATGTCATGGGGGACATGCTAGATGGCAACCTTCCAAGCACGGACATCTTGTATCATAACAAAGGACGGTATCTGACTAGGGAACACACCAGAGGAGTATTTTTTATGTGAGCATGAGTTCACAAGAAATTATTTAAAGTGTTATGTGCTACACTGCTAGAAGAGTTCCTCCACACTGACAAGGTGCAACCGATGTTTAACGCCACCACTCATCTGGAAGGGCATCTATTCAATCAAAGTTACAATTTTGACGATGTCAAATAGGTGCAAAAGTTGTGAATAGGGAAGACACCCAGTGTGTGACCCTACCTGTAAGGAAAGTCAAGCACTGGGCTCTAATTATGGTAAATCTATATGAGCGGCACATCAAAGTATACAACTTTTGTGTCATTGAGTTGGACAACACGTCCCTGATCTACAAATATAAGGAAGTCAGGGATATCCGAAAGGTTTTGTTGCATCTACAACATGCAATCTAGATAGCAGGAGATTGCCCCCAAGGCATATGGAAACAATTTTCTATCTGTAAGAAGGTACCTTAGGAACAAGCAGGAATATGGAACTGTGTTTTTATTATACTAAGAATGATGGAAGACATAAACAAGGGAATTCCACTAGAAGACCTCTATAATGAAGATTTGCATGGCCTACATGGTGTCTATACTATGAAGTGATCTATGATGGCCACTTCTTCAATGATCTAGTGATGCCCTTAGATGTGATACCACATAGGCTTCACACCAAAATTCCCCTGCCTAAAAAGAAGACTTGGCGAGAAAAGATGAAGACCATATGGATTTATCCCAAAGAACCAGCCAGGGTAGCCGCTTGGAAAGAAGGGTAGATGCCAGACACTAAGCCTATCAATTCCACTAAGAATAAAGAACAAAAACCTCAGGATACAGGTGACAAAGACACCTCCCTTGAAGTTGATAAGGAACAAGAAGAACTTGTCGTTAACGAGCTTGAAGAGGGATAAATCAATGAAGATTATATGCCCAAAATAATGCCAAATGGGTCAACAGGAGAGATAGTGCCTACCTTCCAAGACGTTAATAGATGGGGTTGTGAAAGCCTGCCATTGGAGTTCTTATAGTTGATAATGAATTGCCTAAAGGAAGGCAATACTATTAGGGAAGTAATCTTTGAAATGGATGGCATATGTGTGCTAAATTACAACCTCCATGATACTTTAAAAATAGGAGGGTATCTTTCACTGAACACTATGTTTGTTTACCCATCATTGCTGGGAGGCAACATGACAAATGTACACATGGCATATTTCATCCACGTCGATGACATTCTGAAAGACAAAAAGTTAGGTAAAAAAATCTCTTGTAGCAACGTTTGACGACCTCTATTCTAGACTATATATTCCTGCCCATTCTACATGATAACCATTGGACACTTCTAGTAGTCAATATTATAGCAAGGATTGTGATACTATATAACAGCTTAGATTCAACCTTTACACTGAACAAACACACTAATATGACTACTGTGAAAACACCTACAAAAGAAAAAGAAGTTACATGCACCAAATACATCATCGAGATGATCAGAAAACCATGGGATGGGATACAAGCACGTAGATGGAAAAGACTTTAAAAAATGCATTTTTGCCATAGAAGCCCACAACAAGTGCCATTGTCCAATGACTGTGGGTTTTATTTCCTAGCTTGGATGACAATCCTCACCATGATTAATATGAAGGTTGAAAGCATGCAGCATGAACAATACCACACGCTCCATGGAATGTATGCCAACATGATCCTCCAATCAAAATGGGCGACCACTGAAAACCAACAGCTATAAAGTAAGCTCGCTTATACCTACAACTCCATTTTTGACACTCCAGGATGGAGTGAATGATACAATCAGGGGAGGAGTTATAAATAGGTGTGAGATGTACAATTTTGTCAGTTAAGTTTAATTTCCACTTGTACATATTCTTACTTTTACCCTCTCTAAGTATAGGAGATTTTGAACAACTTTTGCTACAGTTTGTAATTTTCACATTTTCTTTTGTGATTCAACTTTCCCTTTTCTTAGACTTGTTTGTCCTCTGGATATCTTTCATAACGTAATCATTCCTAGAGAGACGCAAATGAACTACTAATACACATAAAAGTAAGAGACACACCAATATAATCTTATATCATTTTTACAGCAAAAGGTCATGTATGGAACAAAATTGAATCTAAGGAACCCCTGGAAACCAGAGGACTTTACCAGCCACACTCCCGACCAATCGCCCCAGCCCGAATGTTCTAGATAATAAGTATATGCCTCCCACAAGAAGGAAACAACTACCCCTTCTAGTTTTAATTATCCCCACTTTGGGATGAAAAGAGGCTTGGTCGCCCAGAAATCCTACCAACCCCTTTCCCAAGTTTGAGAGCATAATGAAAAGTCAAAAAGAGAAAAGAATCATGAGTGTTGTGCCTAAAAGATGCTGAAGGATTCTACACGGCCGGTGTATTGTTGCACTCATGAATGCAGATATGTCGTGCCCGGAAGTGGAATCTCGAAGCCGAGTTGTACCCACCTACATTCCAAGGCAACCCTTATGCAACCACTTGACAATATATCAGGGCCCATTTGGGAAATATTATCTTTATGACATCATATGGGTGAGGGATATTGAGGGTGTAGGAAAACACTGAAAGCCTAAAACCTACCCAAGCACAATACCATAGGCACAACCAAAATAAAGGCAGGGTGTGAAAGCTACCCCTTGCATGAACGATGTACAAGTATAGCTAGAAACCTAGGGTAGGGAGGTCATTAAGAGGGAGAGTCCTTTATTACAAAAAGGCATTGACAAAGTTACCAAGTCATGCAACTCTGGATATGAAAGGTAAGAAATAGAATCTCAGGATTCGACACAAGCATGTCACGAGGGTTTTGCTGTAAGGATGAGATAACTCTGTAATGGTGGGTCTATCAAAAGAAAAATGATCCATAGCTCATCTCTCGATGATTTGATCCTATCTATTTTCCTGAGGAGAGGTTTGCCTCTAAGTTTGAGAGAGTTGATAACATCTCATATTGTGAACTTTTTACACTTATTTATTTTAATATTAATCCCTTTTATGGATTTTTCTATCTATTTTAATATTCTTGAACAATATCTGGATATGACATAATACCCTTTCCCAAATCCATGTAGATTAGTGACATGTCACAACCGTGACATCATCTCCACCATAATGGTCCAAAGATGTCTAGCCTAGGACAGATGCCATGGCCAACAAGGCCTAGTCACGATCGCGACACTCATCACGACCAAGATGACCCATCACGATCACCATGTAGGATGGCAAATATGTGACTATCGAGATGAGGTCGTGACCTGGATAGAAGAATAAATTATGGCATGCATCGTGACCAAGGATGTGTCGCGACTGCGACACCTGTTTTGACCTATGCTAAAATCACAGTCGTTACAATACCTCCTCACCGTGACCGAGGCACTTGCTATAGAAGATCGTGAATGCGACAATGGTCGCAGTCGAGACATATGTTGTTACCGCAACAGAATGTTAAGTCAGCGGGCTACACCTATAAACAGGCCTCCAAACCCTCACACTAGGGGCATTAGATCAACAAGAGCAACAAAGTGTTTCCAACTTCAGAGTCATCAATGCTCATCCCCCTAGGTCTTGGATCTCTGATGGAGTTTTGCAACACCACTAAAAATCCTAAGGTGATGAATCCTTAGGTTTAGCCTTGCTAGTACTATGGTAAGAACTCCACCCACGTGTGTCAAGACACGCGGAAGTCTTATCGTAGTATAGTTAAGGGTCGAATCCTCGGGACAACGGTCTTGACGAAGTCAAGATGGAAAACGTTTTAGTTCTACTTAACTACTCAACAGTTGATATTTAGATCGAAAGTTTGATGTTGGTTCTAAAGCTAGATGCGAGGAAAGCAAAGCAAGAAGGTAAAGATTAAAGTTGTAAACAAATGATAAAAACCACTAGGATGTTATCAGGTTTCACACCACTACACATGGATCAAGTCATGCAACATAATAAAACAACCTGCAAAAAGGGTCAAATCAGTTAGTACCTTGTAGTCCTAGCTTCCTTTCGGATAACTAGCCACGAGAAGTGTGGAGTATTGCAATGCCGGCCATCCCATAACGAATGGTCACATGCCTTGCATTACTCCTTCATGAAATGTGTTCCTCGACCTTACCAAGGTTGCACTTCCATACGTCAACTGATTCCATTTCATAGTATGGAAGTGCAACGATGGGGGTGAGTTTACTCCACTCCTGAAAACACTTCTAGACACCGAAACAGACGTATGGTGACTACATACATCCATAACCAACATTCAATCGACATTTAGATCTAAGGGTATAAACGTAGACAATTCATACCAAAAGACAATATGTAACACAAGTTGATGATCAAGCAACTAGTATTCATTAGGCGATTGAAGTCAAACTGAAAGGAAGAGTATCTTTATTACAAGTTGTTGAATTACATCGCATGAAATGAAAACATGGGTAGCGGGGCTACTCCCCGCACCCTAGTGAAAGAAACTACTCGCTCATGGCAAAGGAGGTGAGAAGAGAGAGAAAGAACGTCATCTCCACGGAGGAGGGAAGGTTGAACTCTTGGTGAAGAGAGCAACGATCTTCGCACTTCGTGGTTGCTTTGATGAAGGATATTCTCTTCCCACCTTCTTTGTTGAAGAGATGGAAAGAAGAGAGAGAGAAGGAAGCTTGATGATGAGCACGGATCCCAAAACTAGCAGCCTTGGGGCAGTGACGGAAGATCAGAATGCTCTGGGTCTGGAGAGGCAGCCTTTGGGCGTCTTGGAATTCGATCCCCCTGAAGTGACCTTTGAGGTCCTATTTATAGGCTTCAAGTGGCTTCTCGCGGTCTTGGGACCGTGAGGCTTCTCGCGGTCTTGGGACCGTGAGGCTTCTCGCGGTCTTGGGACCGTGAGGCTTCTCGCGATCTTGGGATCGTGAGGCTTCTCGCGGTCTTGGGACCGTGAGGCTTCTCGCGGTCTTGGGACCGTGAGGCTTCTCGCGGTCTTGGGACCGTGAGGCTTCTCGCGGTCTTGGGACCGTGAGGCTTGTCGCGGTCTTGGGTCCGTGAGGCTTCTCGCGGTCTTGGGACCGTGAGGCTTCTCGCGGTCTTGGGACCGTGAGGCTTCTCGCGGTCTTGGGACCGTGAGGCTTGTCGCGGTCTTGGGTCCGTGAGGCTTCTCGCGGTCTTGGGACCGTGAGGCTTCTCGCGGTCTTGGGACCGTGAGGCTTCTCGCGGTCTTGGGACCGTGAGGCTTGTCGCGGTCTTGGGTCCGTGAGGCTTCTCGCGGTCTTGGGACCGTGAGGCTTCTCGCGGTCTTGGGACCGTGAGGCTTCTCGCGGTCTTGGGACCGTGAGGCTTGTCGCGGTCTTGGGTCCGTGAGGCTTCTCGCGGTCTTGGGACCGTGAGGCTTCTCGCGGTCTTGGGACCGTGAGGCTTCTCGCGGTCTTGGGACCGTGAGGTTTCTCGCGGTCTTGGGACTGTGAGGAGTCTTTGAGAATTTTTTGTGTTTTCTGTAATGAAAAAAAGAGGAAAAGTTATTTACTGATGTATCTGCAATAAAGTAAGGAGGTTTAATGATTCTATTTAGTTTATCTAAGAAAAAGTATGGAAAACTAAAGAAAAAGGCTAAGATAAACTACTAAAATAGGAGGTTATCACCCCCCCTAACTTAGAGTCTAGCTTGTCCTCAAGTTAGATAGAGCTGAGACAT
Source organism: Alisma plantago-aquatica (assembly GCA_963693085.1). Taxonomy (NCBI): domain Eukaryota; kingdom Viridiplantae; phylum Streptophyta; class Magnoliopsida; order Alismatales; family Alismataceae; genus Alisma; species Alisma plantago-aquatica. The sequence continues at coordinate 1,434,636,292 of OY856411.1, read as the reverse complement.
GAAATGGCGAGGCGATCTCAATTAAGATTTCCATACTCTTGCTTCAATTCTTGACCTGAGTTCCCCAGGGGTCGTATCGAGGCTTATTGCATGCCTTGATCCTTTTGGATTTCGAGAGTTGCTTGGATTTCATATTTTTCCGTATCTCAAAGTTCGCCTTGGGACCACATTTATTTTGTGCATGCTGTTGACTCTAATCAACTTTATACCTCTCTAAAGACCTATTGGAAGCTAGAGAGGGTATGAGGGTTGGCTAAAGGCTTTGAAGTGTAACTCCCCTTCGAGTGGGGGAGGGGCTGTCTATGCTTTTTAGGATCTCACTACCGGACACGACACATCTGCCTTTATGAGGGCAGCTGAATGTACCGGCCGGGCAAATCCTTTATTAGCCTTTTCATATACTTGGAACTTTTAGGGTTTCACTACCGGACGCGACACATCTGCCTTTGTGAGGGCAGCGGAATGTGCCGGCCGGGTGAGCCCTTTATCAGTTCTTAATATAGGTCCTTATTCATGGCACAACTCTCATAATTTTATTCGTCTCTCTGGCTTTTATTCAAAAACTCACAGGCTTGGGTTTTGGGATGAGGATTTATTTTGGGCGGCCAAGCCTCTTTTATTTTGAAGAGAGGAAAGTTGTTCTTAAAGTTTTTCAGAATGCACTTATTTGGTTTGTGGTCCACTTGCAGAGCTTTTTGACTTGGAAATTGCCTGATTTCCCTCTCATCCTTGAGATCTCGGCTTATTTCTGCCCTGATTTTGACCTGTGGAGAGTCAGATAAAGAATTGGAGCAAAAATATAGAAACCACTGGTGAATGAATTTTGTGGATTCGCCATTTCAAGCCTGTAAGCTAATCTTATTATTTATATGAGGACTACTTTATCTCTAACTTCGGTAAGGGTGATGCTTTTCATTATGAAAGTTATATTTAGAAGTTGTTTTATTGAAAAGGAAAATTTGAAAACGAATGTGCGAAAAAAGAAAAATGAGTTAGAAGAGTTGGAAAAGAATGATACCTCGCCCTTGTCCAGTGCACTCCCCCCTAACTTATCACGCACTCTGTCCTCAGAGTGTCAAAGGGATAGGATGAGAGGTGCTTGGACAAGGGCATTTAGGTGTCAGATAATCCTGAGCTTGCCCCTGGTGCTTGGAGGAGCTTAGCTGCGAACTGTCCACGTAGGGCGTGATAGTCTACGTCAGTCATATCCTCTACTGGTTTTTGAAGAACGAGGATGGTGTACATCCAGTAGAGGACATGGAAGCCGCAGTCGTTTGATTGGCGGATTTGCTGGGGACACTTATGGCAGAAGGAAGGGCGGTGAAAGTGTTCTTTGGCGTAAGCTTTTGTGTGCTGACTAAGGAGATCAATTAATCTTTCAGCACATTCTTTTGCCACTACCTCTGTGGGTGTTTTTGGCGTTACGACGTAAACTTTCTGTCGTGGGTTGTACTGGCTATCGGAACTGTTATAGATTGTAATTGTTCCATCCGGTAGGTTTGCTGCCAGGAGTAGCCAGTGCTCATGGTAGAGGAAGGGTAGCATGATGAACTTCGGCGTTGTGTGTTGTAGATATGAGATTAGCGTTTCAGCTGCGCCGAAGTTCTTGAGCTTTAAAAGATCATCCTTCAGATATGGAGACGCCATGTATGCAGTGGGGTGATCTTGTCCGATAAGAAGCTGATAGGCGGACATAAGGCCAACAGAGAGGGATCCTTTAATTTGTAAAGATTCTCGCAGGGTGTCTGCCATTATAAGAATGTCACCAGACATGAAAACGAGTTCATCATTCGTAGCAGAAAGCTTTGACATAATGAGCCGTAGGTCGTAGCTGGATAGGCCGTTGCAAGCACTGAGATCAAAGTCTGGAAAAGATGGTGTGATGGCAGACAACGGGTTGCTGGCATCTTGGCGTTGCTCGGTAGCGGAAGCCGGTTCTTTTGATTTTGATAACTCTTTTAGAGCTTGGCGGAAGGGTCGCCGCTGTGGTCGCTGGATAGCAGAGAAAAGGTAGCGAGGGACATCATCTGGTGCCATCGTTTGGTCTTTGAAGAACCGTCTGTCGCAGATGAGTTCCATCGCATAACGTCCTCTCAAAGAATGAAAATCTTCGGTGACCAGGGCGGAGAAAGGGATTTCTTGGTTTAGCGCTTGGATGTGGCGAATAGCGCAGAAAGCGCAATCCCCGGATCCTTCTGCGGCTTGAACTGGAGGGTTGATAATTTTGAACCAGGGCTGGCTCCAGTCTTGGCGGAGAGATGGGCGTGCAGCCCAAATTAGCTTAAGCAGCCGAAAGGGTATGCATCTTGCTTCGCCGGCTGCTTCACCCACAAAGTTTATCGTGCCGGCGGGTAGCTCGGTGCTGCAGAAGTTATAAACTGTGGCGTCCCGAGCCTCTGTATCGACAATCATGGCTAGCCAATGGTTTAAGATTTGGAATGGCACAGTTAGAAAACGTGCTCGCCGTGCTAGCCCGATACGCAGACGTTCGATGGATTTTTCTTGGATGTCCTTGTATAGGAGGCCCAAGGATAGGGCTGGTGAGGCGTTGAAGACAGGCTGCTTCCTTTTGTGACTTCTGTAAATTTCGATACAATTGGCGAGGAGGACACGGAAGATAGACATCGGCATCGTCGACCCAGGTCGCAGGATTTTGCGAAAATCTTCACGTGTCAGCTTGCGCTTCGTTTTAGTGTTGTGGTAGATAATATCGTCTCCTGCCTTTGTATCGTCTATGATAGTATTCAGTATAAAGATATCCTGGGCATCTAAAGTGGAAATGGCCGCCATATCAAGGTCATGCATTTTGTGCGGCAAGGGTGGTGGTGGGGGAAGCTCCTGTGGAGGGGGGGAAGGATGTATTTCTGGAGCTTCCTCAGAGCCAATAGTATCATTGTCCGAGTCCGAGGCAGAATCGAGCTCTTCATCAGTATCCAATTGCACTCGTTCTGACTCGTACTCGTCAAGGGGTGAGCTTGCCTTCGTGGTGGGCTCTGAGATGGGTAAGGCAGCTGTTGTAGGAGGGGTGGCGCCAGTTCCTATTATGCATTGGTGGAACTCGGCGAAGGCTGCTTCTTTAGCAGCTTCCCCGATGGATCCCATAGCAGAGTAGTCAAGAAATTGATCCCCATATGATATATGAACATTATCATGGTGTGGGGAGTTGGGATCCTTATCGCCGTCATGGTGATCTGTTTGTTGGCTGGGTTCTGCTTCTTGGCTTGGACCCTCCCCAGCATTATCTGGTTTGTCAGATTCTTCATCTGAGGAGGTACTGTTGGTGGAGTCTGCTGAAGAATCAGAATCGTCATCATTAGCAGCAGCATCTTCATCGTCATTAGTTGTCTTCTGTTGTGCTTTCTTTTTGCACAGACGATGGATGGATTGGAGTTCATCATAAGCCACTTGCACGTGCTCGTGTGTTTCGAGCAGTGCTTCATGGTTTTCTTTAAGATCTAGAAAACGTTGTTCAGCCGAGAGGAGTCTTGCTGTGAGATCTGTTACTTGAGCTCTTAGCTGAATGAGCTCATTATGTGATGACTCCTCTTGGCGAATATTTAGCTGCGTGAGGGTGGTAGTGATGTCGTCCAGGCGCGTGCTGAAAGCTTGTTGTTGTTGCTGCAGCTCGCGTAGGGTCTCTGGCAGAGGTAAAGTCTGCGCGGAAATCCTATCGACTTGTGTTGCCAACACCTCATGCTGGCGTTGTACTCCCTGGATCAACTTGGGCAAGTTGTTGCAGTGGCCGTCGATGTGGTCGACTTGCTTGGCCACTGAAGCTTGACGTTGTTGGATTCCTTGGAGGATGCCTGGCATTGTGCGGTTCTGCTCGCCGATCTGGGCAACTTGCTTAGTTAGACCCTGCACACATGAAAAAATAGAATTTAAAATGTTAGATGGGTCGGTGAGGAGGTTTCGGATGGTGTCAAATTGACGTCCGAATTCCTCACCGACGTTAGTAAAAGGGACCCCAGTGATTGAAGGGTGAGGAGGCTGGGGTTGGGGTGGAATGATAGTGTCATGCGAAAAAGACACAGTTGATGGACCCGCGAATTGCGAGGTGACTGTAGATGGAGTCACTAGCGATGTCGGGGTGGTGGAGGGTGGAAAAAATGGTGGCATTCCCGAAGATGGAAGTGGTTTCGGAAATGTTGATGGAAAGGCGGTGGATGTGAAGGAGGAGAATTCAGGCATTGTGGTGGAGAATGGGGTGCCCGAAGTAAAGAAGGGTGGAGGTGGTGGAGAGGTGGTGAAGGAAGGTGGAGCGGAGGAAGATTGAAGGGTGGTTGATGGTGGTGGGGTGGTGGGTATTGGGGTGGTGGAGGGTGGAGAGGTGGTATTGAGCTCAGCATTTAGACTCATTATAAAAGAGTCTATTGATGAGGATGTAATATGTTCGTCGGGGAGGGGAGGTTCAGATTCAGGATTAGGTTTCGATGTGGGTGTCCCGGACAGCTCATGAGTTTTGACGAGCCTTCTGGAAGGTCGTTTGACTAGGAGCTTTGCTGTTTTAGTTGCCGGGGCAGTTATACTAAGCTCTGCCTGCCCTGCCTTTGTTTTCTTTTCTCTGGTTTTGAGTGAAGCGATGAGTGTGGCGATCTCATCATCTGTGAACAGGAGCTTGTCTTTATCATAGTCCGCAAGCTCAGGAAGTGGCAGTAGGGTTCGTGAAGATTTTGTGGGGCAGAATGCGTAGTGCAGCCTCCCATCCTTATTTTTTAAGATGTGAGAGTTCTTTAGTGTCTGTTCATTGGTAAGAATGTCGCCTTTTATTGGGTTGCATTTGGGTAGAAGTCTATCCATCTTGAGATATTTAATGATAGATGTGATATGACCACCCGTGCAGATTTCTTTCCCGAGGGCGAAGGCTGAGAGCTTGAGCAGCATGTGCCGTCCGATGTTGACTGGCAATCCGTTGAGGACTGACCAGAGGACAAAAAGGTCAGATATGGAGACATTGCCCCCTTCGGTTCTAGGAAAAAGTGCGCCGACTATAATTTTGTGTAGCGTGCGCACTAGGCCAGAGTGAACGTTGGAGGCCTTGCTTGTCCTTGGGTCGAAGGTTGGTAACCCCGTTAAAGACTTCCAGAATTTATGCTTGTTGAAACTGGGGTGGTCTGTGCTAGCAGCTTTGGCTTTCTGCAGCTGGTCTTTATTGTCAATGAAAATTTCGTTCAGGACATTTTCGGTGATGACTACCTCATTGTTGAAGATTCTTGAGGTTATTCTACGGTCACCACCGTCCCTTTCTTTATGCGAGATGTCCACTACTTCTTTGTTGAAGTAAGTGAAGAATTCAGTAGTTGGCTCAGAGTAGGAAATTTCCGATACAAAGCAGAGCCGGGAGAGGTTAGAATTGTCAAGAAGGGCGAGGATTCTGTGGTAGATCCCCATCTTCATCAGTATGCTGGGGCAAGCATACTTGGTTGGTTTAAGGAGTTGGCTGATGGGGGGAATGGTTTGGAGGTGAAGGTTCTCGGGTGGTGGTGCTGTGGTGGTGATGGGAGGAAAGGTAGGAACAGTTATTGTGGCAGGGTTGGTGACGGTGGTGGAGGGTGGTGGGATGTACTCTGCTAAAATTTGTTCTCTTGCACAGGCAGGGTTGACCTGCTTCCTGGCTCTCTTCTTAGATGTGAGGTCAGTTGTTGGTTCTTGAGCCAATCTCTTCCCCTTAGATTTTGTAGTGGGGGATTCTTGCTCAGGGGAAGGCTGGTATTCGGAGGCTTCGTCGGATGAGGTCTCGTTGACCGCCTCGTCAGAAGGTTCTTCGTCTAAGCAGCGGTTGATTCTCTTGATGTCCTTCAAAACAGCAGTCAGGTTTACTTCTGCTGGGACTTTTCCAGTCCTTTTGAAGTCGTCAACTAGGCTTTGCAGATTTGCTCGTTCAATAATGAGCTGCTCTTTTGTCCAGAAAGGAGTGTCTGTTGGTCCTTGCTTAGCAGGTGAAGTCATTCTGAAATAATTGATAAGAAACGAAAGTTAGAAATCTTAAAGTTTGAAATTATAACAAAGTAAAAATTTTGAATTTGAGTTTTATTAGTTTGATATAGTGCAAGCGGTCCAGAGACCATTTGGTCTCAAACGGTCTGGAGACCGTGAGGGGCCTCACGGTCGTGAGACCGCGAGGGGCCTCTCGGTCGTGAGACCGCGAGAGGCCTCACGGTCGTGAGACCGCGAGGGGCCTCTCGGTCGTGAGACCGCGAGAGGCCTCACGGTCGTGAGACCGCGAGGGGCCTCTCGGTCGTGAGACCGCGAGAGGCCTCACGGTCGTGAGACCGCGAGAGGCCTCACGGTCGTGAGACCGCGAGGGGCCTCTCGGTCGTGAGACCGCGAGAGGCCTCACGGTCGTGAGATCGCGAGGAGGACGAAAACTTTATTGATGTCGCAGTGCAGTCTTTTGCAATTGTGTCTTGATATTGTAGATGAAATTTGCAATTCTAGCAATGAATCTGCTAGACAATATCAAGACAAAATTGCAAAGGAGTGCACTGCGATAAGTGCTGCATGATTTCACAAAAGTTCCCAAACGGTGTCTAAACCGTTTGGTCTCAAACCGCGAGGGGTCTCATGGTCGTGAGACCGCGAGGAGCCTCACGGTCTGGAGACCGCGAGGAAGACGGACAGCGCGGGAGACGAACCGCGCGGGAGACGAACCGCGCGGCTGTTCGTTGGCTAAGAGCTGCGGAGACGATGATGGCGACAACGGCGGGGGGGGGGGGTTCGAACGCGAGTAAGAAAAAGTGATGCGTCACCTGTCGCTGTGGTCGGTGGGTCGGCGAAAGGGTAGCGGCAGCAGAGCTGTCGATGAGCCGGGAGCAACGACGAGCGAGGAACGACGACGACAAAGTCGAGAACGACGGCGACGAAGCCGAGTCGTCGGCGAAGCACTTGAAACAGCGACGCGCGGGAATGGAGAGACGAAGGTCAGAGCGGAATGAAACAGGAGAGATCGAGAATTCGAGAATCAAGAAGAGGGGTGTGTAAGTGGGGGGGTATATTTATAAGTTTCGAGGAGCTTCACGGTCGTGAGACCGCGAGGGGCTTCCCGGTCGTGAGACCGCGATGGGCCTCCCGGTCGTGAGACCGCGAGGGGCCTCACGGTCGTGAGACCGCGAGGGGCCTCACGGTCGTGAGACCGCGAGGGGCCTCACGGTCGTGAGACCGCGAGGGGCCTCACGGTCTCTCAGACCGTTTGACCGCAAGATCAAGAGGATTTTTATGTATTTTTGGATTTTACAGAAAACAAAAGAAGAGGGAAAAACAAAGATAGATAAAAGGGTGTTTAAAAACAAAAGAAAAGGCTAGGGGAGGTGATAAGCAGGCCTTGGGTTGCCTCCCAAGAAGCGCCTTGGTTTAACGTCGCTGGCTCGACAGGATTATTGCTCCGGCTATGCTGACTTTATAGGGTCATGAATCTCGGTGGTTTGTCTTGGTAACTTGTCTGCTGGAGTGTGGTACTTTTTTAATCTGTGGCCATTGACGGTCCTCTCTCCTCCATTATCGTCAATAATAATGACAGCTCCTGTCGGGTAAATATGTTTGATTGTAAAGGGACCCGACCATTTGGTACGCAGTTTTCCAGGAAACATTTTTAATCTGGAGTTGAATAGGAGGACTTTGTTTCCGACGATTATATCTTTCCTTTTGATGTGGCCATCGTGCCACATCTTAGTTTGTTCTTTATAGATTCTTGCGTTGTGGTAGGCTGTCATTCGTAGTTCTTCTAACTCTTGGAGTTGAAGTTGTCGGAATTCACCAGCACCTTTGAGATCGAAATTTAGTTGCTTAATGGCCCACCAAGCCTTATGCTCTAATTCAACTGGCAAATGGCAAGACTTCCCATACACTAATCGAAACGGTGTTGTTCCGATGAGTGTTTTGAAAGCTGTACGGTAAGCCCATAGAGCGTCGGATAATTTGGTTGACCAATCGGTGCGGTGTCGATTGACGGTTTTTTTCAGAATAACTTTAATTTGCCTATTGGAGACTTCAACCTGTCCACATGTCTGTGGGTGGTATGGTGTAGAAACTTTGTGGTTGACTCCATATTTTCTTAATAAGGCTTCAAAGCTCCGTTCCAAAAAATGTGATCCGCCGTCAGATATAATCGTTCTTGGGACGCCGAATCTGGGAAAAATTATCTCTTTAAACATCTTGATGACTGGTTTTGAATCGCAAGAGGTGGTTGGTAGAGCTTCTACCCATTTTGAAACGTAATCCACAGCAACCAAGATATACTTGAATCCATAAGACGAGGGGAAAGGGCCCATATAATCTATTCCCCATACGTCAAAAAGTTCGATTTCTTGCCATATGTTTAATGGCATTTCATTTCTTCTTGTTATTCCTCCGGAAAGTTGGCACTTGTCGCATGATCGCACATATTCATGTGCGTCTTTAGCGATGGTGGGCCAATAAAAGCCAGATTGCAAGACCTTGAGGGCCGTCTTCTTAGAACTCATGTGCCCCCCAGTAGGGCCTGAGTGACAGTGCTCAAGGACCGGAGTGATTTCTGTCTCTGGGATGCATCTACGAAAGAGTCCATCTGCACATAAGCGAAAAAGATAGGGTTCGTCCCAGAAATATTGCTTAGCGTCGTAAATGAACTTCTTTTTATCGTGATAGGATGCGGATGGGTGAATGATTCCTGTTGCCAAATAGTTGACAATGTCGGCATACCAGGGAAATCCATTAGAAACTTTCATTAAGTGGTCGTCTGGGAGGGAATCTTGGATAGGAACCTTGTCGTCATCCTCAACTCTAATACGGCTAAGATGATCGGCGACGACGTTTTCCAGTCCGCTTTTGTCTTTAATTTCCAAATCAAATTCTTGGAGCATTAGCACCCAGCGGATAAGTCTAGGTTTTGCGTCTTGCTTCTGAATCAGATATCGTATAGCGGAATGGTCAGTGTAGACAATAACTTTAGCTCCTATCAGATATGAGCGGAATTTTTCGAATGCGTAGATGACAGCTAAAAATTCTTTTTCTGTAGTGGTGTAATTTTTTTGTGCTTCATCCAGCGTTTTAGATGCGTAGTATATGACATGGGGTTTCTTGTCGATTCTTTGCCCTAAAACGGCCCCTATGGCAAAATCGCTTGCATCACACATGATTTCGAAAGGTAATGACCAATCTGGAGCTCGTAATATTGGTGCAGAGATCAGGGCATCTTTCAGAGTTGTGAAGCTTTGCAAGCATTCTTGGTTAAAATTGAACTCTGTGTCCTTGGTCAGCAGTTGTGTCATTGGTTTTGCTATTTTGGAGAAATCTTTAATAAATCTTCTGTAAAATCCAGCATGTCCTAAGAAGGCACGGACTCCTTTTACGTCTTTTGGTGGCATCAATTTTGAGATAACGTCAATTTTTGCTTGATCCACCTCGATCCCTCTGTCGCTCACTCTGTGTCCTAAAACAACACCTTCTGTTACCATAAAATGGCATTTTTCCCAATTTAAAATGAGGTTTGTTTCCTCACATCTTTGTAGGACTTGAACCAGGTTGAGCAGACAGTTGTCGAAGGAGTTTCCGTAAACTGAAAAATCATCCATGAATACCTCCATTATAGACTCTGTCAATCCCGCAAAGATAGCGGACATGCATCTTTGGAAAGTAGCTGGTGCATTACAGAGCCCGAATGGCATTCTTCTGAAAGCGTACGTTCCAAAGGGACATGTAAAAGTAGTTTTTTCTTGATCGTCCGGATGTATCGGGATTTGGTAAAAGCCGGAATATCCATCGAGGTAACAAAAGAACTTCTGATGAGCTAGGCGCTCGAGGACCTCATCTAGGAAAGGCAGGGGGTAGTGATCTTTTCGTGTTGATTTATTAAGTTTCCTATAATCAATGCACATACGCCACCCTGTAATGGTTCTAGTGGGTACCAGTTCGTTTTTGTCATTAAGAACAACGGTGGTTCCCCCCTTTTTAGGGACCACCTGCACTGGGCTTACCCACTGAGAATCAGAAATTGGGTAGATAATGCCTGCCTTTAGAAGTTTGAGGACCTCGAGGCGAACCACCTCTTTGAGGTTGGGGTTTAACTTTCTCTGGTGTTCTCGCGATGGTTTAAACTCTTCAACCATGGGCAGTTTGTGCATACATAGAGCAGGGTTTATGCCCGTCAGATCAGTCATTTTATAGCCAATTGCTTTCTTATGCTTCTTCAGTTCATCGAGGAGTCTGTTTTCTTGATCCTCCTCCAGAGTGGAGCTGATGATAACCGGACAGAGCTTCTCATCATCAAGAAAAACATGTTTAAGTCCCTCAGGTAAGGCTTTCATTTCTGGAGCCTTAGGTGGCTCAGTGGCTTCTATAATTGTGATGGCTTTAAGTTCTTCAAACGTGGCTGTCGGAGCTTCTTCAGCTTTTTCTAAGTATTGCAAGCACTGTTGTACTAGTTCACTGGCCGAGAATTCGACATCCGGGTTTGTAAGAATATTTTCCAATTCGTCGGATGGTTCAGACATTTCTAACTGGGACATTTGATAAATAGCATCCAGGAGAAAGACTTCCTCTTGAATGCTTGGACCTTTCATGCTGTTTAGAACTCTGAACTGGAAAGCCTCCCTCCCAAGTCTCAGAATAATAGTTCCTGCTTCGACATCAATGAGAGCTCGGGCGGTAGCTAGGAAAGGTCTTCCAAAGATTATCGGATATCTCAGGTCTTCTTGTATGTCCATAATAACAAAATCACACGGGACATAAGAATTTGTTCCTATTCTGACAGGGATGTCTTCGATAATGCCAAGGGGGGCAGTTATGGTAGAATCGGCTAACTGGATTGTCATAGTCGTAGGTAACAAATCAGTAAAGCCTAATCTTTTACACATTGAATAAGGCATAATAGATATGCTTGCTCCTAGGTCTGCCAATCCTTTCTTGCTGGAGCCATTTCCGATGGAACACTGAATGCCGAAGGAACCTGGGTCCTTCTTTTTCTTTGGCATTTTATTAAGCAGAATATCTGAAGTGGTCTGAGCAAGTTTCACTGTTTCATGCTCCTCTGTCATATACTTTCTCGACAAGAGGGTTTTCAGGTATTTTGCCCAAGCTGGCACTTCGGAAAGGGCATCAAGAAAAGGAATATCGATGTATAACTTTTTCATAGCTTCTTTAAATTTTTGGAACCTAGTGTCCATTTTGGTCCCTTTTAGTCTGTCTGGGTAAGGAATTCGTGGCGGGACTTCTGAGATAGGTTCCTTTTCTTTTTCGTTCTCTGTAAAAGTTTCTGTTTCTCTGCTTGAATTCCCTGTTGGGGAAGGGATGGCTACGTTATCATCATCATGGTCGATTCTTGTGACATCAGGCAGGACACGACCAGACCGCGTGGTGACGGCATTAAGTTGTTCTGGTCTGTTTGGGTTATGACGGGGGTTTGCCTCTGGTTGCCCAGCAAAAGTGCCGGCTTGAGGTTTCAATTGAGCGGCAATCTGCGCCAATTGGGCTTCTACGGCTTTTTGTTGAGCTTGTTGGTTTGCAAGCATGGTTTGTTGCGATTGAAGCATTTGTCTAATCAAGGATATCTCATCAGATGATTGGGGAAGATTACCCCTTTGTTGATACTGAGTGACTTGCTGTCCTGGTTGTTGTAGAGGTGTAGTTAACTGTGGCTGCGGGGGCTGCTGCAACTGGGGTTGCTGCGGCTGCTGCAACTGGGGTTGTTGCAACTGAGGGTGCAGTCCTGAATGGGCATATTGGTAAGAAGGATTTCTGGGATAGTTAGATCTTTGAAAACCTTGTCTGTAATTCCCTTGATTGAAGTTATTTTGAAATCCTGGTGGTTGTCTATTGAAAGATCCACCTTGTGCCTGCTGCTGTGGGTTGGCAGTCCCTGCAGGATTCCCGTATTGGAAACCAGGATGGTTCCTTGGTTTGTCTGGGTTGTAATACACTTGGCCAGGTATTGAATGTATGGAGTTAACTTGCTCTGGCATTTGATCTTCGGGATGCTCGATGATGGGTTCATATTGCGGCATAGGTGGTTGTAAATCCATCATGACATTGTACAACAATCCACATGATAATGTGGGATGATCGGATGCATGACAGGCTTCACAAGTTCCAGTAGCTGACTTAACTTGTTGAACCTGAGAGCTTTTCTTCTTATCATATTCCCCGAAAGAAGTTTCGAGGGCTTGTTGCTTGCTAGCGATAGTCTTCAAAGCCTCAGCAATGGCCTTGAGTTCCATGGATTCTTCCGCTTTGTAAACCTTGAGAACGCCTTTGGGTTGGTTAGATGACCTTCCCCAATTGGATTGGTTCTCGGCTCCCAGCGTAACTATATTCCAGGCATCTTCATAATTCTTTCTCATAAAGTTTCCTCCAGATGAGGAATCTAGGAATTGCTTAATATCATCACTTACTCCTCTGTAAAATGTTTCTATAAGTTGATTTTGAGAAATGCCATGGTGAGGACATTTTCTCAGGAGTTCTTTGAATCTTTCCCAAGCTTCAGCAAGTGTTTCTCCAGGTAGTTGGGAAAAGTGATTAATTTGTCCCCTTATCTCATAGGTTAGCGAAGGTGGGAAGAATTTCTCAAGAAACTTCTCTTCTAAGGGAGTCCAGGTAGTGATGATGGGGTGTCTATCCAAAGCGTTGTACCAACTTAGTGCTCTTCCAGATAAGGTGAAGTGAAAAAGGTGTAACATGATTGCTTCCATTGCAATTCCTGCTTGGGGTACAAGTCGGCAGAGTGACTTGAACCTCTTAAGGTGATCCATGCAATCATCTCCGGGTGCTCCGGAGAAAGAGATGCCTTGCATGATCTGGATCCACTGCGTCCGAATTTCAAAGTGTGGTATGTTAATAATCGGTGGTCGGACAGGATGATCGTCTTCATAATTCTTTGGGACTGCGTAGTCCCGAAGTTGCTTGTTTCTTAATGCAAGTTGAGCAGCAGCATGCTCTGCTTGGATGCGGGCTTGTTCCTCAGCTCGGATCTCAGCTTGCACCTGAGCACGAGTGTCGGCAATAAGTTGTGCTCGTTGTGCTGCTATGGCGGCGTTGACTCGTTCTGCAACAAGGCGTTGCTCTTCGGCCATCTGTCTGGCTCTTTGGCGATTAAGTCTGTTCCTTCGGTGAAAACTTCTTTCTACCTCAGAATCGTATTCTGGTTCAGGGGAGAATCCGATGCTATGCGGGGGTTGCATACACGTTTTCTACCTGAGTAGAAGGAAAATCACACGTTAGGATAATGGAAGGAAATGAAAAAGATCAAGAAGAATTGGGGTTGTTATTAAGAAAAAGTGTAAAATCCTAATCAACCAGGAAGTTGGTAAGTAAAAAAAAACTAAAAAGTTCCGTTGTCCCCGGCAACGGCGCCAATTTTTGATGGAGTTTTGCAACACCACTAAAAATCCTAAGGTGATGAATCCTTAGGTTTAGCCTTGCTAGTACTATGGTAAGAACTCCACCCACGTGTGTCAAGACACGCGGAAGTCTTATCGTAGTATAGTTAAGGGTCGAATCCTCGGGACAACGGTCTTGACGAAGTCAAGATGGAAAACGTTTTAGTTCTACTTAACTACTCAACAGTTGATATTTAGATCGAAAGTTTGATGTTGGTTCTAAAGCTAGATGCGAGGAAAGCAAAGCAAGAAGGTAAAGATTAAAGTTGTAAACAAATGATAAAAACCACTAGGATGTTATCAGGTTTCACACCACTACACATGGATCAAGTCATGCAACATAATAAAACAACCTGCAAAAAGGGTCAAATCAGTTAGTACCTTGTAGTCCTAGCTTCCTTTCGGATAACTAGCCACGAGAAGTGTGGAGTATTGCAATGCCGGCCATCCCATAACGAATGGTCACATGCCTTGCATTACTCCTTCATGAAATGTGTTCCTCGACCTTACCAAGGTTGCACTTCCATACGTCAACTGATTCCATTTCATAGTATGGAAGTGCAACGATGGGGGTGAGTTTACTCCACTCCTGAAAACACTTCTAGACACCGAAACAGACGTATGGTGACTACATACATCCATAACCAACATTCAATCGACATTTAGATCTAAGGGTATAAACGTAGACAATTCATACCAAAAGACAATATGTAACACAAGTTGATGATCAAGCAACTAGTATTCATTAGGCGATTGAAGTCAAACTGAAAGGAAGAGTATCTTTATTACAAGTTGTTGAATTACATCGCATGAAATGAAAACATGGGTAGCGGGGCTACTCCCCGCACCCTAGTGAAAGAAACTACTCGCTCATGGCAAAGGAGGTGAGAAGAGAGAGAAAGAACGTCATCTCCACGGAGGAGGGAAGGTTGAACTCTTGGTGAAGAGAGCAACGATCTTCGCACTTCGTGGTTGCTTTGATGAAGGATATTCTCTTCCCACCTTCTTTGTTGAAGAGATGGAAAGAAGAGAGAGAGAAGGAAGCTTGATGATGAGCACGGATCCCAAAACTAGCAGCCTTGGGGCAGTGACGGAAGATCAGAATGCTCTGGGTCTGGAGAGGCAGCCTTTGGGCGTCTTGGAATTCGATCCCCCTGAAGTGACCTTTGAGGTCCTATTTATAGGCTTCAAGTGGCTTCTCGCGGTCTTGGGACCGTGAGGCTTCTCGCGGTCTTGGGACCGTGAGGCTTCTCGCGGTCTTGGGACCGTGAGGCTTCTCGCGATCTTGGGATCGTGAGGCTTCTCGCGGTCTTGGGACCGTGAGGCTTCTCGCGGTCTTGGGACCGTGAGGCTTCTCGCGGTCTTGGGACCGTGAGGCTTCTCGCGGTCTTGGGACCGTGAGGCTTGTCGCGGTCTTGGGTCCGTGAGGCTTCTCGCGGTCTTGGGACCGTGAGGCTTCTCGCGGTCTTGGGACCGTGAGGCTTCTCGCGGTCTTGGGACCGTGAGGCTTGTCGCGGTCTTGGGTCCGTGAGGCTTCTCGCGGTCTTGGGACCGTGAGGCTTCTCGCGGTCTTGGGACCGTGAGGCTTCTCGCGGTCTTGGGACCGTGAGGCTTGTCGCGGTCTTGGGTCCGTGAGGCTTCTCGCGGTCTTGGGACCGTGAGGCTTCTCGCGGTCTTGGGACCGTGAGGCTTCTCGCGGTCTTGGGACCGTGAGGCTTGTCGCGGTCTTGGGTCCGTGAGGCTTCTCGCGGTCTTGGGACCGTGAGGCTTCTCGCGGTCTTGGGACCGTGAGGCTTCTCGCGGTCTTGGGACCGTGAGGTTTCTCGCGGTCTTGGGACTGTGAGGAGTCTTTGAGAATTTTTTGTGTTTTCTGTAATGAAAAAAAGAGGAAAAGTTATTTACTGATGTATCTGCAATAAAGTAAGGAGGTTTAATGATT